>CM070873.1:55163226-55763226 GCA_036365515.1 Torymus aiolomorphi
TGAACCTTTAAATTTGTTAAAGCAGGAAACTATGAAAATGGAATGAATCACTAGAACTAAATTCAAAAGATAAAGACAAATCATATATTAAAATAACAAATACTTCTTCATACATACATTTTTTTAGTCAATAAAACTATAACATAGCTTGATGAAAACATCATAATGGAGTATGGCATCCCTTAATATGTATAAAAAAAAAACCGATGATGGATTTGAACCCGCACCAAAAAGATAGTAAGCGTAAAGCGCTATCCACAGGACCAACAGAATTCACTTGAATGTATTATATCTATGTAATATATAAGGTGTTCCCACCACATTTCGGTTTAGGGGCATGAGTTTAAGATTTAATTTGCTTTTTATTTATGATTTTTGCTATAGCAATACGCAACAACAGATCTTCGCTAAACAATAATTTTAGCAATGTTCACGCACGAAAGTACGTCATGTATTCCACGTAATCAGCCGCGTATGGAGAAGTGGCGTACCGGCCGCGTACCAGTAGCGAGTTCCCGTCAGCATATTGTAGAAATTGACTGCCAGCGCCTGCGCGTGGTCGGGAGTGCGTACTTCTTCGGGGTGCCTTCAATTTCCCTGGCAGGCTTTGCGCTTCTATTTACGTTCTGCCTTCTTTGAGCATGCAGGGCTGCCCATCCCTCTATAACACGGTCGTATACACAGGTCCGGAATTTTCAGCGATATTTTTGGTGGTGGAAGTTAACCTTATGCTGAAGTCAATTTTAGTGTGCGCGACGACCACTACGAAGCGTTGGGTAACTAGACGACCACTGCAGCGTGCGCGCTTATTTTACCATCTCCTCCCTAACTCCTAATTCAAATAGTTTACGCAGTAGCACGCGGTAAGATATAAAGTGCGCATGCGCGTCATTTCCAGTGGTCGCCAGCCCAGCAGCGCGCTGGTGGCTTGGCGGAGAACTATAAAATCGTGCTTCACTAAGCGTACACCGCCCGCGCGCTGAGTTTCCGGACCTGTGTATATGACCGTGCTCTATAAAAAATGCATCCTTGGCATGGTCGACGCTTGTTGCGACGCCAGCGTTGATTTTCCCTCTATAAAAATGCATCCTTGGCATGGTCGACGCCATGTTGCGACGCCATGTTGATTTTTCTCGAATATCTCGGAATATCTCGAAATCTCGAACTTTTTGGCGCATGCGCAAATGCCCTATAGGGACTTATAGGAGTCTGTACAACCATGCAGCGCGCGTGTAGTGTGCTCGCCGTGTATAAGGTATACCTATATCTCTTTCTATAAAAATGCATCCTTGGCATGGTCGACGCCATGTTGCGACGCCATGTTGATTTTTTCTCGAATATCTCGAATATCTCGAAATCTCGAATTTTTTGGCGCATGCGCAAATGCCCTATAGGGACAGTAGAGTCCGGTACAACCATGCAGCGCGCGTGTGTGTGCTCGCCGTGTATAAGGTATACCTATATCCCCTATAAAAAATGCATCACGCTGGCATGGTCGACGCCATGTTGCGACGCCATGTTGATTTTTTCTCGAATATATCTCGAATATCTCGAAATCTCGAATTTTTTGGCGCATGCGCAAATGCCCTATAGGGACTTAGGAGTCTGTACAACCATGAAGCGCGCGTGTGCGGTGTGCTCATGTGTATAAGGTATACCATATATATAGGGAGAGCGCTATATATAGGTATACCTTATAGTGGATACACCATATATAGGCGATAATCTTTTCATACAATTTGAGAGGCACATATGCATAGAATGGTATAGAGATAGCGCATGTGTTGTGAGCGGAAAAAATATGATATATATTAATTGACAGAAATTTATAATCAATTGATAAATCGATGAAAAATTTTTATTTAAAAAAAAAATATTTATTCATTACGTGCGTGTGTGTCTGTATGTGTGTGTTTGTGTGTCTGTGTGTGTGTGTGTGTGTGTGTGTGTGTGTGTGTGTGTTTGTGTGTGCGTGTGCAAGTGCCTGCGTGCGTGCGTGCGTGCGTGCATGCGTGTATGTGTGTGTGGGTGAGTGGGTGGCAGCAGACTCGAGAGAGCGTGAGGCGTACGGCGTTCGACCAGCTGTACTTTTGGCATGTACGTTACCGCACTAACCCCCCTAAGAGAAAAGAAAGAAACGGGGCAAGAGAAGAAGGTAGGCGGGAAAGAATATAAGGGCTCGGCATTCACTCCACAACTTTCTCCATTGGCGACTCAAAGCGCATTAGGGTCGCATACCTAATACGCGCTCTCCTTTTTCCCCTCTCTTTTGGGGAAAACTGCAGCCGGAATACTACTTTAAGAAGGTTCATCCAATTTTCAGTTTATTTAGGAAGTCTTTGAAACTTTTTTCACATGTACCTGACATCATTATCTATATGATATCCTCACAAAAAAGAGCCTAGCTTTACCGTTTATCGAGATATTAATTGTCAAATTTAAGCATTTTAACACGGCGTCTTATGGGACGCACACGCGTGAAAGATCGATTCAGTCTACAACTTCAAAGATACATTTAGCGTTTGTCTGAAGAACTAATATGTTATTAAGATCAATAATTAGAATATCATATTACAAGTTCAGAGATCCGTTTTTAGATATTGTAGTTGAAAGTATGGAATTTTAGGGTGTACGGCAGCGCGTGCAGACGACGCTGGAGCGGTGGGGGAACACACAGACGAGCGCCGCACTGTGTGCACGCTCACAGACGGTGCACGAAGCGCAGGTCAGTCATGTGTCAGTCCCGTATAAACACGCGCTTCACGACTACAAGAGTGGGGGCCCCATGCGAGCAAGCCTGTGCGCGCGGTACGGGGTGACATTTGATTCTTGATACGTTCCTGGTTGGATGAACCCCTTAAGACACACAAGAGCACTACTCATTCTATAGCTATTTATATTCTGCATTATCATGATTTAAAAAAAAAATTGACCGTTAAGTTTAGGAGTTATAAACTTTTTAAGAAAAAACACGTTTTTGTTAATAACAAAAAAAGAACCGCGATAGCTAGAGAAATTTTTTTTTTTAGAAAATATAGGTATTTTAATGCCCTTTCAGAATGCTATCTATTCGATTCAAATATTTCGATCTTATCATTAAAAAAAAGCAAAAAATGAATTTTGAGAAAATAGAAAACTCGAAATAAAACAAAAACGCATCGGTGAATGCAAAAACGAATTTTTGACCCGCCGTCACACAAAAAAAACAAAAGAACGAGACCTGTCCGGTTAAAATCGATCGAGTAGAAGCTGAGATCCAGACGCACGCGCACACACACACACACACACACACACACACACACACACACACACACACACACACACACACACACACACACACACCGACACACATTTTTCAAAAATCATGTATTTTGATTCCTAACACCTTGAAAAACAATTATAACATGTTTTTACAACAACTCAAGAAATTACTATCACAAAGCTTCCTCTAGGAGGAAGCAAAAATTACATAGTTACCAACACATCACCATTTTTCATTATTCTTTCTCAATTTTGAACTTTCTATAATATTACGCATCTTGGGAGGACAAGAAAGTCTAGAGTTGCTCTAGCAGGGCGCCCCTCCGATCTCCCATACATACTTGGCGGGCCCGACTGTTTGTAGTTTACCGGTGGGCTACTTAAATGTAGAATACTAAATTTTTGCATAAATTCATTAACAATATTTATGTCTACATTCGTAGAGTGGCTTAAGAGAAGAGAACGAAACGGGGCAAGAGAAGAAGGGAGGCGGGAAAGAATATAAGTGCTCGGCATTCGCTCCACAACTTTCTCCATTGGCGACCCAAAGCGCATTAGGGTCGCATACCTAATACGCGCCCTCTTTCCCTCTCTCTTTTGGGGAAAACTGCAGCCGGAATACTACTTTAAGAAGGTTCATCCAATTTTCAGTTTATTTAGGAAGTCTTTGAAACTTTTTTCACATGTACCTGACATCATTATCTATATGATATCCTCACAAAAAAGAGCCTAGCTTTACCGTTATCGAGATATTAATTGTCAAATTTGAGCATTTTAACACGGCGTCTTATGGGACGCACACGCGTGAAAGATCGATTCAGTCTACAACTTCAAAGATACATTTAGCGTTTGTCTGAAAAACTAATATGTTATTAAGATCAATAATTAGAATATCATATTACAAGTTCAGAGATCCGTTTTTAAGATATTGTAGTTGAAAGTATGGAATTTTAGGTGTACGGCCGCGCGTGCAGACGACGCTGGAGCGGTGGGGAACACACAGACGAGCGCCGCACTGAGAGCACGCTCTCAGACGGCACGAAGTTATGTCATGTGTCAGTCTCGTATACACACGCGCTCTGACTACAAGAGTGGGGGCACCATGCGAGCAAGCTCTCTGTGCGCGCGGTACGGGGTGACATTGATTCTTGATACGTTCCTGGTTGGATGAACCCCTTAAGACACACAAGAGCACTACTCATTCTATAGCTATTTATATTCTGTATTATCATGATTTAAAAAAAAAAATTAATCACGCCGTTAAGTTTAGGAGTTATAAACTTTTTAAGAAAAAACACGTTTTTTGTTAATAACAAAAGAACCGCGATAGCTAGAGAAACTTTTTTTTTAGAAAATATAGGTATTTTAATGCTCTTTTCGAAGCGTATATCTATTCGATTCAAATATTTCGATCTTATCATTAAAAAAAGCAAAACTGAATTTTGAGAAAAATAGAAAACTCGAAATAAAACAAAAACGCATCGGTGAATGCAAAACGAATTTTTGACCCGCCGTCACACAAGAAAAAACAAAAGAACGAGACCTGTCCGGTTAAAACCGATCGAGTAGAAGCTGAGATCCAGACGCACGCACACACACACACACACACACACACACCGACACACATTTTTTTCAAAAATCATGTATTTTGATTCCCTAACACCTTGAAAAACAATTATAACATGTTTTTTACAACAACTCAAGAAATTACTATCACAAAGCTTCCTCTAGGAGGAAGCAAAAATTACATAGTTACCAACACATCACCATTTTTCATTATTCTTTCTCAATTTTGAACTTTCTATAATATTACGCATCTTGGGAGGACAAGAGAAGTCTAGAGTTGCTCTAGCAGGGGCGCCCCTCCGATCTCCCATACATACTTGGCGGGCCCGACTGTTTGTAGTTTACCGGTGGGCTACTTAAATGTAAGAATACTAAATTTTTGCATAAATTCATTAACAATATTTATGTCTACATTCGTAGAGTGGCTTAAGAGAAGAGAAACGAAACGGGGCAAGAGAAGAAGGAGGCGGGAAAGAATATGAAGTGCTCGGCATTCGCTCCACAACTTTCTCCATTGGCGACTCAAAGCGCATTAGGGTCGCATACCTAATACGCGCTCTCTCTCCTCTCTCTTTTGGGGAAAACCGCAGCCGGAATAGTACTTTAAGGGGGTTTCACCCAAAACGCCTTTTCTTAGAAATTTCTCTCAATTTTGACCAGGTGTTGATAATACTATTGTCTATAAGATATTTCGATCTAAAAACTCCCAGCGGTTTAGTTCTCGAGATATTAAACATCAAAAGTCGCGCATTTGAAATGAAGGTTTTCGTCTGTAACTAGAAAAGTTTTCTTAGCAATTTTTCTAAAAACCGAAATGTTATTAATGACATCTATTAGAACAAGACATTCAAATCTGAGAAAGCCCAGCGGTTCACGCGCGCGTGAGACGCATGCATGGCAAGGGGAGAGAGAGCGGGAGCGCCGCTGGCGCGCACGCTTGCTGCGCACACACAGCAGGCGTCTCTCGGTGTCTGTGCTCAGTCCCGTAGCAAGCAACTCTCAACAGAAAGAGAGGGGGAGCGCATGCGAGAGCCTGTACGCGTCGCATGGGGCGCCGTGCTCTGTGGGTTCGGGCCTCGTTGTTGAGACCCCCTTAAGACACACAAGAGCACTACTCATTCTCGGTTTGGAATTCAGACTAGACGCATCAGATCAAAGTTTTGACCGGAACTGTTATTTCTGTTCTACTTTTAAACGTGAAGACTCAAAGATATTGAACATGGAAGTCGAAAAAAAAATTCCCTCATCCAGCGCTGCTGCGGCAAACAGTGAGTTCACCATCAATGACCTGGACGACGACAGTTTGGGTATAATCTTCAACAAACTGCCCTGCATCGACAGGATACGCATTGAAAGCGTCTGCAAACGCTGGCGTGGCATCAGCGAAGCCAACTGGTGCTTCTACTCCAAGCGTCTGATAATCGACGATGACATGGGTGGCTTTCCATTCCAGCAAGCCAACAGCAACGAGAAGAAGAGCGCCAACATGCTGGAGGAGAGCCTGCAACGACGTGGACCCTACATTGAGGAGATCGACTTTACGCAGTGCGATACTTTGAATTTTAAAACGGGTACGATCGAATGGATAGTTGGGCTCTGCCCCGCTTAAAGTGTCTGCACCTAGGTACCCTAAGTTTAAATCGCAAGGATTGGTTAGCCATCGGCAGTAACCTCGAAGCGTTGAGCTTCTATGCCTTCGCAGACAGGTATTGCGCCGAGTTAAGACAACTGTTCCGCACGAACAAGCGACTGCGTCGGTTGCAGGTTGATTCTCACCTCTGGTGCGGACCGAGCGTTTTCGATCACCTTGACCCTGGTCAACTGGAGTTTCTGCAGATATCGAAGTGTAGAATATTCGCATTGACCGACGGGCTAGCGGACAAACTTGCTGAGTCACTCGTCGAGTTCAGTTACGATCCCTGTCTGAACGACACGTGGTACCTTCAAAACTTGTACAAGTTGAAAAATCTACGATCCTTAAATCTGCAAGCTGAAAGCGGAAAGTTGGAGGCCGCATTGATAGTTGATATTGCTGAGAATTGTCGGAAACTAGAGCGTCTGACCTTGGCCTTTCCCTGGGACTATCAATGTAACGAAAGTATCATTGCGCCGCTGTTTAGCCTGCCTGATCTGAGAAGGCTTGTTTTATTAGTGACAAAAATGAAATGCCACGTGAAGAACTCGATATACTATTCCGAAGAGCACCCAACCTTAAGTTGTTCGTAATGAGTACATGTGCCCAATGTATATATGAAGAAAGCGGAATTGCCATCCCTGTGGCGATCACAAGAGTACGTACACTGAAGCTCCGCACTTCGTCGTCTGGCGACGTAAATGACTCGCGAGTGTGGGAAAAGGATAATGATTCTCCGATGATCGGCGGTAAGCAGCCGCGTCGATTGCCTTGAAGATGGCTATATGAAAAAGCAGCATTTCGGATCCAGACACGAAACAAATACGAATGTTTCTAATAGTTGGAGTTTCATGAAATTAACTCTTGTGCATCCTCATTTCCTCACGCGTTAGTCACTCAGTAAGAACAATCTCGATATAGAGAGGCATGTGTAACGTATAACAATTGTTTTTGTCGTTGTTGTTTTTGTTGTAGATCATGGTGTATATTTTTTAATTATGTACTGATTGTATTCACAATAAATAAAATTTGTTATAATTTTATTTATAATAAAATGTAAAGTTGTATGATTTATTGTAAATAATATGTAAATACTTGAGTTTAAATAAATTTTATTATTAAGAGAAAATAATTATCACGTTATTGTTTTATACCCTCTTGACTTGTACCCATACCAATTATTATGGCTGATTCCATTCAAATTCATGCAAGCCGTCACAGACTAAAAATTTGTTTCTTGAATACCATAAGAATGTATAAATAAATCATAAATCATATTTAACCCTTCGAAGCACACATTTTTCTATTTTCACTATTTTGACCTGAAATTTTTACTCGGGGGTTTTTGGGTCGCTGAGTACGAATATGCCATCAGAATTTTGATTTTTTCAAATCCAAGATGGCGGACAAAAAGATGGCGGACGAAAAAAATTAAAAATAGTGTATTTGAGGCTAAAATGTTTAATAAGGGGTTTTTGGTGTCGCTGATTACGAATCTGATGTCAGATTTGCAAAATTCAAAATAGCCGATCCAAGATGGCGGACACCAAAATTTAAATCTTCGAGAATACCGATGAAAAATTATTACTCAGGGGTTTTCGGGGTCGCTGATTACGAATCTGATATCAGATTTGCAAAATTCAAGATGGCGGATCCAAGATGGCGGACACCGAAATTTAAATTTTTAATGTCCGCCAGTCTAAGGCAGGGTTACCATCAAGCCTTACTGAAGAGTCCACGATGGCAACCCGGGACGAAACTACACTACTCTACCTTACCGACCTCTCTCACATCTAACCTCTCTTCCACTTTACCTTCCTGCCCTCTCCGCTAGATGGCCTCGTAGAGTCGCACCATCGGCTATACTAGGTCGCACATATATATTGACCCTGTTGAATTTCAAATTGGGTCAAAAAGTGTAATGATAGTTATGAATTTTGCTGAATTAGTTACGGAGCCTAAACCAGTATATTATATTCATATCTTGAGCTACCACATCTATTTACTGCAATGAAAAAATGATATAGATTCGCTTTTGAAAGAAAGTAATAAAACCATTTTACAAAAGTTTAAACTAAGGCAAGTATTAGTCTCTCTCCCACTCTATCTCCCTCTCGCCCTCTCTTTCTCCCCCCCTCCCTTTCTTTTTCCCCCTTCTCGCTCCCTCTTCTCTTTCTCCCCTCTCTCCCTCTCTCTCTCTCTCTCTCCGTTTCTTCTTCTCTCTCAATATCCGTCAAACTCTGTAACAAAAACTTTAATGAGAGCTTAAATATTTTTTTCAAAACAATCAACACGTTCTTTTCTTTAAAAAAACTAATTTTTAAGTATATTCTAATAACACAATTTGTCTAGTTTTTTTATTTATTCTAATCTCGTCTATTCAATAAGCACTCTCTACAAATGGTAATAATTGTTTTCATATCTGTACACATAATAATATTTTTAATAAAACTTTCTACGAAAGTACAAAATAATGCAAGTATAGAAGTTTTTTTCTGTATAATCTATAAAATAATATTTATGATTTTTTTAAAGAAATCAAATAAATACTAGTAAAAAAGTCTTGTACTTCTTTGAGTCAATGTATGCTGAACAAATTATATGTTCTAAGTACATTCAAATTGTTCACTGCAAATCAAACAAACGGAAGTTGTGAAATCGATTATCGATAGTCAAGTAATGCAAACAACTGTCGGAAGTATGACTGTTTTCAGAAATGTATTCAAATTTGTTCATCCTTCTATACAAATTAAACACAAGAAAGTACTGAAATCAGTTTATTGCAGTCAAGTACCGGCCATAAGTTAACTTGACTAACATAAAAGAAATTTTCGTACTTCGCGTGTAAGATTACATTGTACGCGCACGTTGCAACTTCAAAATTATTCAGCCAGTGGGCATGAAGTACTACTTAACACCCAAGAAACCCAATAGCTCACATAGTCCTACAAAACTTTATAGAACCTATGCACTTTACGCATGTGTGGACGAAAATTATTTTAATTATATAACTATAATGCCTTCTTTCTATTTCTAAAATTCATAAGAATTTTTTCAGATATTTACGAAAAGTCAAAGGCTATATAAAAACCGCTGCCAATTCATTGGCCCGTGGCTTCCTCAAACTTAATTTGCTTATTCCTTTAATTAATTTTTAAAACAAAACTTATAATTTTTAAATAATTTATGACATAATTATAATTAAATTCATTTATGAAGATTAAAATGTATTCATTTTTAAATTATGTATAAAATATGAATAAAATAATAGATAAGATTTTTTAAAATTATGTGTGAAAAATAAATAAAATAATTTATTATGATATTATCGTCAAAACCTTTTTTTAAAATTCCTAAATAAACTTTACTTCAAGTTATATTTTCTTTAGAAATTTCACACATAGGGTACTTGTCTCTAGTAGTATCCCTGTCCCTATTTGTGTGCTCTTTCTAGAATTTCCGATGTAAGAAAAAGGTTCGAACCTTAAAAATAATAAATGGCTATTACAAAACAAAAACAGCTACAACAACACGCGTGCATAGCGCATGCCATTTCCATTTTCTAGTATACATAAATGCGTTCCCGAATAATTACGATTTTAATGAGGGCTAAAATAGTTTTAACCTCAAATATCTCTGAAATTCATAAACGAATTCTTTTTACCCTAAGAACTCTTCTAATAAATAATATACGAACTCTACATCTCCACCAAATTTCAAAGAAAGGAAAACAATTTTAACGTAGTTATATTGTGTGACAACAAAGAAAGTTATTTTCAAAAAATACTAAAATTTTAAATATCAAACATCTCAAAAAATAACCATATAATCTGAATGAAATTTTAGACATGTATTGCCTATATCGCATATAAAATAGTCTATAAATGTCAAGCTGATACATGAAGTTGTATTGAAAAATTACGTTTAAAAAAAATGTAAAAAAATTTTAACCTTAAATATCTAAAAATCATGAGAAAATTATTTTTTACCTAAAGGACATATATTATACGATAATATATGAACTTTTCATCTCCACAAAATTTCAATATGATTAAACCAATTTTTGTTTTCTCTAGTTATCATGCGACAAAGAAAATAACTTTGTAAAATACGAAAATTTTCAAAATCAAATATCTCAAAAAGTAATCATACGATCTTGATGAAAATTCACACACATATTATCTATTGTAACGGGCTAAAATCTGTCCTCGGTGCGCTATATCTCAACGCGGACTTGCCGATGAACGGCGCAGCAATTGACAGGCGCGAGCACTTACCGTGCCAACCTCGACGATTAGCCGCCCGTCAGCTCCGTGCTGTTGCTCGCCGTCGGGTGCTTTCAGCAGCAGCCGCGCCTTTTCGCTCCGTTACAACGCGCGACTTCGTCGTCGCGCTCTCTCGAGCGTGCTGCCCCAGCTCCTCTACGTACTTCCGCGACCGCGGAGGCCGGCGGTATTCTTCACCGTGCCACCGAATAGGGAAGCGGAATTAGGGTGCGCTAAATAACAGGTAAACAAGTGTAAAAGAAACACTTACATTTATTGACTCTCGGGCGGTTAGTGAATTACACACGCGGCGCGTACTGCTAGGTACGCGCCGATTCTGGTGGTCCGCCCGCGCACGCGGGAAGTCCGTGTGTGCTCGGTTGCACACGTAAGTGCATAGGCGGCTCGCGCCGACGTCGGCCGATCGCCGCGCACGATCGGCGCTCACGCGCGCGTCGGCGGCCTCGCTCGCTCGCCCGTCTCCACTTCCTGGAAGCTCGTCGTCCGCGGGGGAAGCGCGCGCTCGCCTGGCCAGTGACTTGGGTGTGTGTGTGTATGTAAACACTCGATATCTCGAAAAACCATTTCACCTATCTTCGTCGGACAAAGCTTATTCTCTTGGTCCCGAAAAAAATACTCCGTTTTAATTTTTATCGATTTTCTTTTTTTATAACCAAAAAATCTTTAAACTACCTACGTTTTCTGTTTTTAATTTTCAAATTATCTTTAGTATGTCATGGAAAATGTTCTTATAATTCATAAATTAATTTTTCAAAAAATATTTGATTATCGACTCAAAATTTTATTTACTTATTACGCTTATTGAAGATAATATTTGGTATAAATTTCAAGAGATTATCTTCATTTTTTTTTGAGAAAAAATTATTTAAAAAACAACAACGTTTTCACTGACACACGATGACAAGAATAAAAACCAATTAATCGTCCTGAAATTTGGTATAGAGGATATAGATTTTTTATATCTCCAAACTATTCATTGCGCAAAAAAATTGAACTGTCACGACCAAAGATATTTGAGGTTGAAAGTTTTTTAAAAAATATTTTCGAATAGCGTTTTTCAGACAATATTTGATAAATAGAGAAACTTTTGTATAATACAATTAATTATTGTCATATAAAAAATTAAAAAGAGGAATAAATACATTAGTTTGAGGAAGCTAAGTGCCAATGTATATTGGGAGCGGTTTTTTATTAGTGATGATGGTCGGATTAGTGTAAGGATCTTTTTATTTAGTTAAAATTAAAAACACGGTTTTCTCAATATAAAAATATTCATCTTGAATTTTTATACCTTCACTTTGCCTTTTTATATGTTCAACATTATTAAACACAGAAAACAGATATTTTCATAATTATGTTATTGTTTATCTATCTTAGTGGCAATTTTACTTATTGAACAAAATCACAACATGAAAAAAAGCTTATTTAAATGAAATTAAACTTGATTAATCTTTATCATTGTAGTGACATTCTGATAATATAGAATTGAATGAACCTTTAAATTTGTTAAAGCAGGAAACTATGAAATGGAATGAATCACTAGAACTAAATTCAAAAGATAAAGACAAATCATATATTAAAATAACAAATACTTCTTCATACATACATTTTTTAGTCAATAAAACTATAACATAGCTTGATGAAAAACATCATAATGGAGTATGGCATCCCCTTAATATGTATAAAAAAACCGATGATGGATTTGAACCCGCACCAAAAGATAGTAAGCGTGCGCGCTATCCACAGGACCAACAGAATTCACTTGAATGTATTATATCTATGTAATATATAAGGTGTTCCCCATTTGGGTTTAGGGGTATGAGTTTAAGATTAATTTGCTTTTATTTATGATTTTTGTTATAGCAATAGCAAGCCAACAGATCTTTGTAAATAATAATTTTGTAATGTTACGTACGAAGTACGTCGTGTTACCATTGCAGCCGGTATGGGTGGTGTGTTACCGGCCGCGCATCAGCTGTTCCCGCAGCATTTAGAAATTGACTGCCGCGCTGCTGCGTGGTCGGGGTGCGTACTTCTTCGGGGTGCCTCAATTTCCTGCAGGCTTTGCGCTTCTATTTACGTCTACCTTCTTGACATAGGGCTGCCCATCCCTCTATAACACGGTCGTATACACAGGTCCGGAAACTCAGCGATATTTTTGGTGGTGGGGAAGTAACCTTAGCGAAGTCAATTTTAGTGTGCGCGACGACCACTCGAAGCGTTGGCAACCAGACGACCACTGCAGCGTGCGCGCTATTTTACCATCTCTCCCAACTCCTAATTCAAATAGTTACGCAGTACGCACGCGGTAAGATATAAAGTGCGCATGCGCGTCACTCAGTGGTCGCCAGCCTAGCAGCGCTGGTGGCTTGGCGGAGAACTATAAAATCGTGCTTCACTAAGCGTACACGCTCCGCGCGCTGAGTTTCCGGACCTGTGTATATGACCGTGCTCTATAAAAAATGCATCCTTGGCATGGTCGACGCCATGTTGCGACGCCATGTTGATTTTCCTCTATAAAAAATGCATCCTTGGCATGGTCGACGCCATGTTGCGACGCCATGTTGATTTTTTCTCGAATATCTCGAATATCTCGAAATCTCGAATTTTTGGCGCATGCGCAAATGCCCTATAGGGACTTAGGAGTCTGTACAACCATGCCGCGCGCGTCTGTGTGCTCGCCGTGTATAAGGTATACCTATATTCCTCTATAAAAAATTCATCCTTGGCATGGTCGACGCCATGTTGCGACGCCATGTTGATTTTTTCTCGAATATCTCGAATATCTCGAAATCTCGAATTTTTTGGCGCATGCGCAAATGCCCTATAGGGACTTAGGGAGTCTGTACAACCATGCAGCGCGCGTGTGTGCTCGCCGTGTATAAGGTATACCTATATCCCTCTATAAAAAATGCATCCTTGGCATGGTCGACGCCATGTTGCGACGCCATGTTGATTTTTTCTCGAATATCTCGAATATCTCGAAATCTCGAATTTTTTTGGCGCATGCGCAAATGCCCTATAGGGACTTAGGGAGTCTGTACAACCATGCAGCGCGCGTGTGTGTGCTCGCCGTGTATAAGGTATACCCATATATAGGAGAGCGCTATATATAGGTATACCTTATAGAGAGCACTATATATAGGTATACCTTATACACGAGAGGGCATATGCATAGAATGGTATAGAGATAGCGCATGTGTTGTGAGCGGAAAAAATATGATATATATTAATTGACAGAAATTTATAATCAATTGATAAATCGATGAAAAATTTTTATTTAAAAAAAAAAATATTTATTCATTACGTGCGTGTGTGTCTGTATGTGTGTTTTGTGTGTCTGTGTGTGTGTGTGTGTGTGTGTGTGTGTGTGTGTGTGTGTGTTTGTGTGTGTGTGTGCGTGCCTGCGTGCGTGCGTGCGTGCGTGCATGCGTGTATGTGTGTGTGGGTGAGTGGGTGGCAGCAGACTCGAGAGAGCGTGAGGCGTACGGCGTTCGACCAGCTGTACTTTTGGCATGTACGTTACCGCACTAACCCCCAAGAGAAAAGAAAGAAACGGGGCAAGAGAAGAAGGGAGGCGGGAAAGAATATAAGGGCTCGGCATTCACTCCACAACTTTCTCCATTGGCGACTAAAGCGCATTAGGGTCGCATACCTAATACGCGCTCTTTTCTCTCTCTTTTGGGGAAAACTGCAGCCGGAATACTACTTAAGAAGGTTCATCCAATTTTCAGTTTATTTAGGAAGTCTTTGAAACTTTTTTCACATGTACCTGACATCATTATCTATATGATATCCTCACAAAAAGAGCCTAGCTTTACCGTTATCGAGATATTAATTGTCAAATTTAAGCATTTTAACACGGCGTCTTATGGGACGCACACGCGTGAAAGATCGATTCAGTCTACAACTTCAAAAGATACATTTAGCGTTTGTCTGAAGAACTAATATGTTATTAAGATCAATAATTAGAATATCATATTACAAGTTCAGAGATCCGTTTTTAAGATATTGTAGTTGAAAGTATGGAATTTTAGGTGTACGGCAGCGCGTGCAGACGACGCTGGAGCGGTGGGGGAACACACAGACGAGCGCCGCACTGTGTGCACGCTCACAGACGGCACGAAGCTATGTCATGTGTCAGTCCTGTATAAACACGCGCTCTGACTACAAGAGTGGGGCCCCATGCGAGCAAGCCTGTGCGCGCGGTACGGGGTGACATTGATTCTTGATACGTTCCTGGTTGGATGAACCCCTTAAGACACACAAGAGCACTACTCATTCTATAGCTATTTATATTCTGCATTATCATGATTTAAAAAAAAAATTGACCGTTAAGTTTAGGAGTTATAAACTTTTTTAAGAAAAAACACGTTTTTGTTAATAACAAAAGAACCGCGATAGCTAGAGAAATTTTTTTTTTTAGAAAATATAGGTATTTTAATGCCCTTTCGAATGCTATCTATTCGATTCAAATATTTCGATCTTATCATTAAAAAAAAGCAAAAATGAATTTTGAGAAAATAGAAAACTCGAAATAAAACAAAACGCATCGGTGAGTGCAAAAACGAATTTTTGACCCGCCGTCACACAAAAAAAACAAAAGAACGAGACCTGTCCGGTTAAAATCGATCGAGTAGAAGCTGAGATCCAGACGCACGCGCACACACACACACACACACACACACACACACACACACACACACACACACACACACACACACACACACACACACACACAGACACACATTTTCAAAAATCATGTATTTTGATTCCTAACACCTTGAAAAACAATTATAACATGTTTTTACAACAACTCAAGAAATTACTATCACAAAGCTTCCTCTAGGAGGAAGCAAAAATTACATAGTTACCAACACATCACCATTTTTCATTATTCTTTCTCAATTTTGAACTTTCTATAATATTACGCATCTTGGGAGGACAAGAAAAGTCTAGAGTTGCTCTAGCAGGGGCGCCCCTCCGATCTCCCATACATACTTGGCGGGCCCGACTGTTTGTAGTTTACCGGTGGGCTACTTAAATGTAGAATACTAAATTTTTGCATAAATTCATTAACAATATTTATGTCTACATTCGTAGAGTGGCTTAAGAGAAGAGAACGAAACGGGGCAAGAGAAGAAGGGAGGCGGGAAAGAATATAAGTGCTCGGCATTCGCTCCACAACTTTCTCCATTGGCGACCCAAAGCGCATTAGGGTCGCATACCTAATACGCGCCCTCTTTCCCTCTCTTTTGGGGAAAACTGCAGCCGGAATACTACTTTAAGAAGGTTCATCCAATTTTCAGTTTATTTAGGAAGTCTTTGAAACTTTTTCACATGTACCTGACATCATTATCTATATGATATCCTCACAAAAAAGAGCCTAGCTTTACCGTTATCGAGATATTAATTGTCAAATTTGAGCATTTTAACACGGCGTCTTATGGGACGCACACGCGTGAAAGATCGATTCAGTCTACAACTTCAAAGATACATTTAGCGTTTGTCTGAAAAACTAATATGTTATTAAGATCAATAATTAGAATATCATATTACAAGTTCAGAGATCCGTTTTTAAGATATTGTAGTTGAAAGTATGGAATTTTAGGTGTACGGCCGCGCGTGCAGACGACGCTGGAGCGGTGGGGAACACACAGACGAGCGCCGCACTGTGTGCACGCTCACAGACGGCACGAAGCTATGTCATGTGTCAGTCCCGTATAAACACGCGCTCTGACTACAAGAGTGGGGGCCCCATGCGAGCAAGCCTGTGCGCGCGGTACGGGGTGACATTGATTCTTGATACGTTCCTGGTTGGATGAACCCCTTAAGACACACAAGAGCACTACTCATTCTATAGCTATTTATATTCTGCATTATCATGATTTAAAAAAAAAAAAATTGACCGTTAAGTTTAGGAGTTATAAACTTTTAAGAAAAAACACGTTTTTGTTAATAACAAAAGAACCGCGATAGCTAGAGAAATTTTTTTTAGAAAATATAGGTATTTTAATGCTCTTTCGAATGCTATCTATTCGATTCAAATATTTCGATCTTATCATTAAAAAAAGCAAAACTGAATTTTGAGAAAATAGAAAACTCGAAATAAAAACAAAAACGCATCGGTGAATGCAAAACGAATTTTTGACCCGCCGTCACACAAGAAAAACAAAAGAACGAGACCTGTCCGGTTAAAATCGATCGAGTAGAAGCTGAGATCCAGACGCACGCACACACACACACACACACACACACACCGACACACATTTTTCAAAAATCATGTATTTTGATTCCTAACACCTTGAAAAACAATTATAACATGTTTTTACAACAACTCAAGAAATTACTATCACAAAGCTTCCTCTAGGAGGAAGCAAAAATTACATAGTTACCAACACATCACCATTTTTCATTATTCTTTCTCAATTTTGAACTTTCTATAATATTACGCATCTTGGGAGGACAAGAGAAGTCTAGAGTTGCTCTAGCAGGGGCGCCCCTCCGATCTCCCATACATACTTGGCGGGCCCGACTGTTTGTAGTTTACCGGTGGGCTACTTAAATGTAGAATACTAAATTTTTGCATAAATTCATTAACAATATTTATGTCTACATTCGTAGAGTGGCTTAAGAGAAGAGAACGAAACGGGGCAAGAGAAGAAGGGAGGCGGGAAAGAATATAAGTGCTCGGCATTCGCTCCACAACTTTCTCCATTGGCGACTCAAAGCGCATTAGGGTCGCATACCTAATACGCGCTCTCTCTCCTCTCTCTTTTGGGGAAAACCGCAGCCGGAATAGTACTTTAAGGGGGTTTCACCCAAAACGCCTTTTCTTAGAAATTTCTCTCAATTTTGACCAGGTGTTGATAATACTATTGTCTATAAGATATTTCCATCTAAAAACTCCCAGCGGTTTAGTTCTCGAGATATTAAACATCAAAGTCGCGCATTTGAAATGAACGTTTTCGTCTGTAACTCGAAAAGTTTTCTTAGCAATTTTTCTAAAAACCGAAATGTTATTAATGACATCTATTAGAACAAGACATTCAAATCTGAGAAAGCCCAGCGGTTCACGCGCGCGTGAGACGCATGCATGGCAAGGGGGAGAGAGCGGGTGCGCCGCTGGCGCGCACGCTTGCTGCGCACACACAGCAGGCGTCTCTCGGTGTCTGTGCTCAGTCCCGTAGCAAGCAACTCTCAACAGAAAGAGAGGGGGAGCGCATGCGAGAGCCTGTACGCGTCGCACGGGGCGCCGTGCTCTGTGGGTTCGGGCCTCGTTGTTGAGACCCCCTTAAGACACACAAGAGCACTACTCATTCTCGGTTTGGAATTCAGACTAGACGCATCAGATCAAAGTTTTGACCGGAACTGTTATTTCTGTTCTACTTTTAAACGTGAAGACTCAAAGATATTGAACATGGAAGTCGAAAAAAAAATTCCCTCATCCAGCGCTGCTGCGGCAAACAGTGAGTTCACCATCAATGACCTGGACGACGACAGTTTGGGTATAATCTTCAACAAACTGCCCTGCATCGACAGGATACGCATTGAAAGCGTCTGCAAACGCTGGCGTGGCATCAGCGAAGCCAACTGGTGCTTCTACTCCAAGCGTCTGATAATCGACGATGACATGGGTGGCTTTCCATTCCAGCAAGCCAACAGCAACGAGAAGAAGAGCGCCAACATGCTGGAGGAGAGCCTGCAACGACGTGGACCCTACATTGAGGAGATCGACTTTACGCAGTGCGATACTTTGAATTTTAAAACGGGTACGATCGAATGGATAGTTGGGCTCTGCCCCAAGCTAAAGTGTCTGCACCTAGGTACCCTAAGTTTAAATCGCAAGGATTGGTTAGCCATCGGCAGTAACCTCGAAGCGTTGAGCTTCTATGCCTTCGCAGACAGGTATTGCGCCGAGTTAAGACAACTGTTCCGCACGAACAAGCGACTGCGTCGGTTGCAGGTTGATTCTCACCTCTGGTGCGGACCGAGCGTTTTCGATCACCTTGACCCTGGTCAACTGGAGTTTCTGCAGATATCGAAGTGTAGAATATTCGCATTGACCGACGGGCTAGCGGACAAACTTGCTGAGTCACTCGTCGAGTTCAGTTACGATCCCTGTCTGAACGACACGTGGTACCTTCAAAACTTGTACAAGTTGAAAAATCTACGATCCTTAAATCTGCAAGCTGAAAGCGGAAAGTTGGAGGCCGCATTGATAGTTGATATTGCTGAGAATTGTCGGAAACTAGAGCGTCTGACCTTGGCCTTTCCCTGGGACTATCAATGTAACGAAAGTATCATTGCGCCGCTGTTTAGCCTGCCTGATCTGAGAAGGCTTGTTTTATTAGTGACAAAAAATGAAATGCCACGTGAAGAACTCGATATACTATTCCGAAGAGCACCCAACCTTAAGTTGTTCGTAATGAGTACATGTGCCCAATGTATATATGAAGAAAGCGGGAATTGCCATCCCTGTGGCGATCACAAGAGTACGTACACTGAAGCTCCGCACTTCGTCGTCTGGCGACGTAAATGACTCGCGAGTGTGGGAAAAGGATAATGATTCTCCGATGATCGGCGGTAAGCAGCCGCGTCGATTGCCTTGAAGATGGCTATATGAAAAAGCAGCATTTCGATCCAGACACGAAACAAATACGAATGTTTCTAATAGTTGGAGTTTCATGAAATTAACTCTTGTGCATCCTCATTTCCTCACGCGTTAGTCACTCAGTAAGAACAATCTCGATATAGAGAGGCATGTGTAACGTATAACAATTGTTTTTGTCGTTGTTGTTTTTGTTGTAGATCATGGTGTATATTTTTTAATTATGTACTGATTGTATTCACAATAAATAAAATTTGTTATAATTTTATTTATAATAAAATGTAAAGTTGTATGATTTATTGTAAATAATATGTAAATACTTGAGTTTAAATAAATTTTATTATTAAGAGAAAATAATTATCACGTTATTGTTTTATACCCTCTTGACTTGTACCCATACCAATTATTATGGCTGATTCCATTCAAATTCATGCAAGCCGTCACAGACTAAAAATTTGTTTCTTGAATACCATAAGAATGTATAAATAAATCATAAATCATATTTAACCCTTCGAAGCACACATTTTTCTATTCACTATTTTGACCTGAAATTTCTTACTCGGGGTTTTTGGGGTCGCTGAGTACGAATATGCCATCAGAATTTTGATTTTTTCAAATCCAAGATGGCGGACAAAAGATGGCGGACGAAAAAATTAAAAATAGTGTATTTGAGGCTAAAAATGTTTAATAAGGGGTTTTTGGTGTCGCTGATTACGAATCTGATGTCAGATTTGCAAAATTCAAAATAGCCGATCCAAGATGGCGGACACCAAAATTTAAATCTTCGAGAATACCGATGAAAATTATTACTCAGGGTTTTCGGGTCGCTGATTACGAATCTGATATCAGATTTGCAAAATTCAAGATGGCGGATCCAAGATGGCGGACACCGAAATTTAAATTTTAATGTCCGCCAGTCTAAGGCAGGGTTACCATCAAGCCTTACTGAAGAGTCCACGATGGTAACCCGGGACGAAACTACACTACCTACCTTACCGACCTCTCTCACATCTAACCTCTCTTCCACTTTACCTTCCTGCCCTCTCCGCTAGATGGCCTCGTAGAGTCGCACCATCGGCTATACTAGGTCGCACATATATATTGACCCTGTTGAATTTCAAATTGGGTCAAAAGTGTAATGATAGTTATGAATTTTGCTGAATTAGTTACGGAGCCTAAACCAGTATATTATATTCATATCTTGAGCTACCACATCTATTTACTGCAATGAAAAATGATATAGATTCGCTTTTGAAAGAAAGTAATAAAACCATTTTACAAAAGTTTAAACTAAGGCAAGTATTAGTCTCTCTCTCCCACTCTATCTCCCTCTCGCCCTCTCTTTCTCCCTCCCTTTCTTTTTCCCCTTCTCGCTCCTCTCTCTCTCTTTCTCCCCTCTCTCCCTCTCTCTCTCTCTCTCCGTTTCTTCTTCTCTCTCAATATCCGTCAAACTCTGTAACAAAAACTTTAATGAGAGCTTAAATATTTTTTCAAAACAATCAACACGTTCTTTTCTTTAAAAACTAATTTTTTAAGTATATTCTAATAACACAATTTGTCTAGTTTTTTTATTTATTCTAATCTCGTCTATTCAATAAGCACTCTCTACAAATGGTAATAATTGTTTTCATATCTGTACACATAATAATATTTTTAATAAAACTTTCTACGAAAGTACAAAATAATGCAAGTATAGAAGTTTTTTCTGTATAATCTATAAAATAATATTTATGATTTTTTTAAAGAAATCAAATAAATACTAGTAAAAAAGTCTTGTACTTCTTTGAGTCAATGTATGCTGAACAAATTATATGTTCTAAGTACATTCAAATTGTTCACTGCAAATCAAACAAACGAAAGTTGTGAAATCAATTATCGATAGTCAAGTAATGCAAACAACTGTCGGAAGTATGACTGTTTTCAGAAATGTATTCAAATTTGTTCATCCTTCTATACAAATTAAACACAAGAAAGTACTGAAATCAGTTTATTGCAGTCAAGTACCGGCCATAAGTTAACTTGACTAACATAAAAGAAATTTTCGTACTTCGCGTGTAAGATTACATTGTACGCGCACGTTGCAACTTCAAAATTATTCAGCCAGTGGGCATGAAGTACTACTTAACACCCAAGAAACCCAATAGCTCACATAGTCCTACAAAACTTTATAGAACCTATGCACTTTACGCATGTGTGGACGAAAATTATTTTAATTATATAACTATAATGCCTTCTTTTTCTATTTCAAAAATTCATAAGAATTTTTTCAGATATTTACGAAAAGTCAAAGGCTATATAAAAAACCGCTGCCAATTCATTGGCCCGTGGCTTCCTCAAACTTAATTTGCTTATTCCTTTAATTAATTTTTAAAAACAAAACTTATAATTTTTGCAACAATTTATGACATAATTATAATTAAATTCATTTATGAAGATTAAAATGTATTCATTTTTAAATTATGTATAAAATATGAATAAAATAATAGATAAGATTTTTTTAAAATTATGTGTGAAAAATAAATAAAATAATTTATTATGATATTATCGTCAAAACCTTTTAAAATTCCTAAATAAACTTTACTTCAAGTTATATTTTCTTTGTGAAATTTCACACATAGGGTACTTGTCTCTAGTAGTATCCCTGTCCCTATTTGTGTGCTCTTTCTAGAATTTCCGATGTAAGAAAAAGGTTCGAACCTTAAAAATAATAAATGGCTATTACAAAACAAAAACAGCTACACAACACGCGTGCATAGCGCATGCCATTTCCATTTTCTAGTATACATAAATGCGTTCCCGAATAATTACGATTTTAATGAGGGCTAAAATAGTTTTAACCTCAAATATCTCTGAAATTCATAAACGAATTCTTTTACCCTAAGAACTCTTCTAATAAATAATATACGAACTCTACATCTCCACCAAATTTCAAAGAAAGGAAAACAATTTTAACGTAGTTATATTGTGTGACAACAAAGAAAGTTATTTTCAAAAATACTAAAATTTTAAATATCAAACATCTCAAAAAATAACCATATAATCTGGATGAAATTTTACACAGGTATTGCCTATATCGCATATAAAATAGTCTATAAATGTCAAGCTGATACATGAAGTTGTATTGAAAAAATTACGTTTAAAAAAAAATGTAAAAAAATTTTAACCTTAAATATCTAAAAATCATGAGAAAATTATTTTACCTAAAGGACATATATTATACGATAATATATGAACTTTTCATCTCCACAAAATTTCAATATGATTAAACCAATTTTTGTTTTCTCTAGTTATCATGCGACAAAGAAAATAACTTTGTAAAATACGAAAATTTTCAAAATCAAATATCTCAAAAAGTAATCATACGATCTTGATGAAAATTCACACACATATTATCTATTGTAACGGGCTAAAATCTGTCCTCGGTGCGCTATATCTCAACGCGGACTTGCCGATGAACGGCGCAGCAATTGACAGGCGCGAGCACTTACTCGTGCCAACCCTCGACGATTAGCCGCCCGTCAGCTCCGTGCTGTTGCTCGCCGTTGGGTGCTTTCAGCAGCAGCCGCGCCTTTTCGCTCCGTTACAACGCGCGACTTCGTCGTCGCGCTCTCTCTCGAGCGTGCTGCCCCAGCTCCTCTACGTACTCGCGACCGCGGAGGCCGGCGGTATTCTTCACCGTGCCACCGAATAGGGAAGCGGAATTAGGGTGCGCTAAATAACAGGTAAACAAGTGTAAAAGAAACACTTACATTTATTGACTCTCGGGCGGTTAGTGAATTACACACGCGGCGCGTACTCTAGGTACGCGCCGATTCTGGTGGTCCGCCCGCGCACGCGAAGTCCGTGTGTGCTCGGTTGCACACACGTAAGTGCATAGGCGGCTCGCGCCGACGTCGGCCGATCGCCGCGCACGATCGGCGCTCACGCGCGCGTCGGCGGGCTCGCTCGCTCGCCCGTCTCCACTTCCTGGAAGCTCGTCGTCCGCGGGGGAAGCGCGCGCTCGCCTGGCCAGGACTTGGGTGGGTGTGTGTGTATGTAAACACTCGATATCTCGAAAACCATTTCACCTATCTTCGTCGGACAAAGCTTATTCTCTTGGTCCCGAAAAAATACTCCGTTTTAATTTTTTATCGATTTTCTTTTTTTTTATAACCAAAAAATCTTTAAACTACCTACGTTTTCTGTTTTTAATTTTCAAATTATCTTTAGTATGTCATGGAAAATGTTCTTATAATTCATAAATTAATTTTTCAAAAAATATTTGATTATCGACTCAAAATTTTATTTACTTATTACGCTTATTGAAGATAATATTTGGTATAAATTTCAAGAGATTATCTTCATTTTTTTTGAGAAAAAAATTATTTAAAAAAAAAAACAACGCGTTTTCACTGACACACGATGACAAGAATAAAAACCAATTAATCGTCCTGAAATTTGGTATAGAGGATATAGATTTTTTATATCTCCAAACTATTCATTGCGCAAAAAAATTGAACTGTCACGACCAAAGATATTTGAGGTTGAAAGTTTTTTAAAAATATTTTCGAATAGCGTTTTTCAGACAATATTTGATAGATAGAGAACCTTTTGTATAATACAATTAATTATTGTCATATAAAAAATTAAAAAGAGGAATAAATACATTAGTTTGAGGAAGCTAAGTGCCAATGTATATTGGGAGCGGTTTTTTATTAGTGATGATGGTCGGATTAGTGTAAGGATCTTTTTATTTAGTTAAAATTAAAAACACGGTTTTCTCAATATAAAAATATTCATCTTGAATTTTATACCTTCACTTTGCCTTTTTATATGTTCAACATTATTAAACACAGAAAACAGATATTTTCATAATTATGTTATTGTTTATCTATCTTAGTGGCAATTTTACTTATTGAACAAAATCACAACATGAAAAAAGCTTATTTAAATGAAATTAAACTTGATTAATCTTTATCATTGTAGTGACATTCTGATAATATAGAATTGAATGAACCTTTAAATTTGTTAAAGCAGGAAACTATGAAATGGAATGAATCACTAGAACTAAATTCAAAAGATAAAGACAAATCATATATTAAAATAACAAATACTTCTTCATACATACATTTTTTAGTCAATAAAACTATAACATAGCTTGATGAAAAACATCATAATGGAGTATGGCATCCCCTTAATATGTATAAAAAAAAAAACCGATGATGGATTTGAACCCGCACCAAAAAGATAGTAAGCGTGCGCGCTATCCACAGGACCAACAGAATTCACTTGAATGTATTATATCTATGTAATATATAAGGTGTTCGCACATTTGGGTTTAGGGGTATGAGTTTAAGATTAATTTGCTTTTATTTATGATTTTTGTTATAGCAATAGCAATAACAGATCTTTGTAAATAATAATTTTGCAATGTTACGTACGAAGTACGTCGTGTTACCATTGCAGCCGGTATGGGTGGTGTGTTACCGGCCGCGCATCAGCTGTTCCCGCAGCATTTAGAAATTGACTGCCGCGCTGCGCGTGGTCGGGGTGCGTACTTCTTCGGGGTGCCTCAATTTCCTGCAGGCTTTGCGCTTCTATTTACGTCTACCTTCTTTGACATAGGGCTGCCCATCCCTCTATAACACGGTCGTATACACAGGTCCGGAAACTCAGCGATATTTTTGGTGGTGGGGGAAGTAACCTTAGCGAAGTCAATTTTAGTGTGCGCGACGACCACTCGAAGCGTTGGCAACTAGACGACCACTGCAGCGTGCGCGCTTATTTTACCATCTCTCCCAACTCCTAATTCAAATAGTTACGCAGTACGCACGCGGTAAGATATAAAGTGCGCATGCGCGTCACTCAGTGGTCGCTAGCCTAGCAGCGCTGGTGGCTTGGCGGAGAACTATAAAATCGTGCTTCACTAAGCGTACACGCTCCGCGCGCTGAGTTTCCGGACCTGTGTAATGACCGTGCTCTATAAAAAATGCATCCTTGGCATGGTTGACGCCATGTTGCGACGCCATGTTGATTTTCCCTCTATAAAAAATGCATCCTTGGCATGGTCGACGCCATGTTGCGACGCCATGTTGATTTTTTCTCGAATATCTCGAATATCTCGAAATCTCGAATTTTTGGCGCATGCGCAAATGCCCTATAGGGACTTAGGAGTCTGTACAACCATGCAGCGCGCGTGTGTGCTCGCCGTGTATAAGGTATACCTATATCCCTCTATAAAAATGCATCCTTGGCATGGTCGACGCCATGTTGCGACGCCATGTTGATTTTTTTCGAATATCTCGAATATCTCGAAATCTCGAATTTTTTGGCGCATGCGCAAATGCCCTATAGGGACTTAGGGAGTCTGTACAACCATGCAGCGCGTGTGTGTGCTCGCCGTGTATAAGGTATACCTATATCCCTCTATAAAAAATGCATCCTTGGCATGGTCGACGCCATGTTGCGACGCCATGTTGATTTTTTTCTCGAATATCTCGAATATCTCGAAATCTCGAATTTTTTGGCGCATGCGCAAATGCCCTATAGGGACTTAGGGAGTCTGTACAACCATGCAGCGCGCGTGTGTGTGCTCGCCGTGTATAAGGTATACCTATATATAGGAGAGCGCTATATATAGGTATACCTTATAGGAGAGCACTATATATAGGTATACCTTATACACGAGAGGGCATATGCATAGAATGGTATAGAGATAGCGCATGTGTTGTGAGCGGAAAAATATGATATATATTAATTGACAGAAATTTATAATCAATTGATAAATCGATGAAAAATTTTTATTTAAAAAAATATTTATTCATTACGTGCGTGTGTGTCTGTATGTGTGTGTTTGTGTGTCTGTGTGTGTGTGTGTGTGTGTGTGTGTGTGTGTGTGTGTGTTTGTGTGTGCGTGTGTGCGTGCCTGCGTGCGTGCGTGCGTGCGTGCATGCGTGTATGTGTGTGTGGGTGAGTGGGTGGCAGCAGACTCGAGAGAGCGTGAGGCGTACGGCGTTCGACCAGCTGTACTTTTGGCATGTACGTTACCGCACTAACCCCCCTAAGAGAAAAGAAAGAAACGGGGCAAGAGAAGAAGGAGGCGGGAAAGAATATAAGGGCTCGGCATTCACTCCACAACTTTCTCCATTGGCGACTCAAAGCGCATTAGGGTCGCATACCTAATACGCGCTCTCTTTCCTCTCTCTTTTGGGGAAAACTGCAGCCGGAATACTACTTTAAGAAGGTTCATCCAATTTTCAGTTTATTTAGGAAGTCTTTGAAACTTTTTTCACATGTACCTGACATCATTATCTATATGATATCCTCACAAAAAAGAGCCTAGCTTTACCGTTATCGAGATATTAATTGTCAAATTTAAGCATTTTAACACGGCGTCTTATGGGACGCACACGCGTGAAAGATCGATTCAGTCTACAACTTCAAAGATACATTTAGCGTTTGTCTGAAGAACTAATATGTTATTAAGATCAATAATTAGAATATCATATTACAAGTTCAGAGATCCGTTTTTAAGATATTGTAGTTGAAAGTATGGAATTTTAGGTGTACGGCAGCGCGTGCAGACGACGCTGCCCTATCGAAAATATCCAGCTGTGATTACAGCTGTAATTACAGCTGAAACCACAGCTGTGATTACAGCTGTAATCACAGGTGTAATTACACGTCAATTTCACATCTGACCAAGATAAATAGTTTTTCACATGCGAAATTGATTTTTATAATTTACTTTTGGTAAAGAATCATATTACAAAATTTATTTTCATATTATCAGATAAAAAAGATATTTCCATACAAAATAACCTACATCCACTTAAAAAAAATTTTAAATCATCGTTCCGGTACCCCGGGGGTTCAGGAGGAGGAGGGCGTTGATCTCGAATCTAACCTCCAAAATTCAGAATGTTGGTCCCAAGATGGTCGACGCAAAATGGCGGCCTTACGGGTTCACCACCCGCAAGAGGCTGGAAATCGGAACCCTGGGGTTTTGGGGGAGCCGATCTTGAATCTAACCTTGAAAACTAAAAATTGCCGATCCAAGATGGCGGCCTTCCGGGTCTACCACCCGCAAGTGGCTGGATATTGGAATCCAGGGGTTTTCCGGGGCGCTGATCTCGAGTGTAACCTCGATAATATAAAATGGTAGACACAAGATGGCGGCCTTACGGGTCTATACCACCCGCAAGTGGCTGAAAATATGAACCCAGGGGTTTATGGCGCTGATCTTGAATCAAATCTCGAAAACTAAATATGGCCGGTCCAAGATGGCAGCCTTCCGTGTCTACCACGCGTAGGTGGTTGGGAGTCTGAACCCGGGGGTTGTGGGGGGCGCTGATCTCGTATCTAACCTCATAAATTCAAAATGGCCGAACCAAGTTGGCCGACCCATCATGACGGACTTCCGTGTCTGCCACCCGCAAGTGTCTGGTAATCGGAACGTGGTGTTATTGGGGCGCCGAACTCGAATCTAACGCCGAAAATAAAATGGCGGGCCCTAGGTGGCGGGCCCAAGATGACAGCCTTACGGGACTATCACCCGCAAGTGGCTGTCTGTTTTCCACGATTCTTAATCGATGTAATTATAAAATTTTCGACAGTCGGAAAATATATGAGTTTGAAGTAGAGTAGCTCGAACAAGTTTACTTCCACTACTTACTGAATTACTTGTATCATACGTACATGTATTGTAATCTCTTGATACGTGGTGGAGATTTTAGGTCCCACCAAATAAGGAGCCATAGAATAAAAGCATTTTTTTCATCATTTCTGTCGATTCGTAACATAGTACTGCTGCAACGTTATTTGCTCGATAAGTACAAGAAACAGAAATGGTATTATGATTTACTTGAATCTCATTTTCATACACGGGGCCTTAATATGGAATTAGTTACAACCAGTATATGTTACAAAGTACGGGTTTTATTTATTCTAATATTTAAGCATGACTGTAATACAAAAATACATCTGTATAAAAATACACATTACTTCTAAGGAGCTTATATTAATATGTTTATATATTAATATTATTTATTATTAAAATTTTGTGTTCTAGAATTATATTAACGAGATATATTATTCTGTAAACTTCGATAATTTGCATACATATCACCAAATTTGCTTTGAAATAGGCTTTAAATGCGGTTACTCTGAGCTTTTATTTCAATGCCCCTTTCATATTTAACTTTTTGAGTCAAAGCCGTTGTACATTGTTCCATCAAATACTGCCTTTTGCTAATCGCATAATTCTTGTATGATTTTGTATTATGTATATAATCTGCGCACAAACCTGTTGAATTTATATCATATTTATATCATATTTATATTATATACATGTAACGCTACGTTAAGGGGGGCATACACCTACAAATTTTCAAAAATCAATTTTTTTACACTAGTGCGAGAAGACTCGTGCGAGAAGAAAAACGTTCTCAAAAACTCGTCTTCACGCACGTCGTGTCAAAAATATTGTTCGATTCTGTGCATGAAGAGATTTCTCATCTCGTGTGGACCTGCAAAGATCCCCACGAGATGAAATCTCTTCACGCACATGTATCGAAATGTACTATTTTTTTATTAGATTTTCTGATTGTAGTTGTCAAATTTAGTTCCTCCTTTTAATATAATTGCTACTGATAAACAATTAATTGTAGATGAAATTAAATGTATTATTTCTTGCTAATTTTCATTGTAGAATAATCATTGAATATTAATTCAATAATTATTCTACAGTGTCTAGTAAGTGCGGCATCTAAGTAGCAATTCAACGAATAATATATATTACCAAAAATAATTCCAGCTTATTCGGACAGAATAGTTGAATCGACTTTTCTCCGGGAATAATATTTTTTACTTTTTTCAAGTCCAAACAAAAATACGGTAAATCTTCCTTCCATATCACCTGAGCTGCCCCGCAGCAAAAAGTGCTCAGTGGTTTCGTCGTTCGCAGTGTTCTCCCTCCAAGCATCTCTGCGTAAACTAATACCTAGTCCCAAATAAACGCGCTGTAAAAACAAATATTCACGTGTTATTTACTCCGATATATGATAAATGTTATGAATATGTAACATGGTATCAATACCTTTCCTTCTTCAATTAGTTTATAACGCCGGTATCGTTCTTCATGTACTAAAATGAATATTGCATTTTTTTCAGACGCTCTGTATTTAATTGCGCACATTTGTCAAAACTAGTTTATACAACCATCTACAAAATGCTTTTTTCAATACATGCATGAAATGGGCCTTTTTCATGCCTGAAAACCGTGTCGAAAATCGCGCATTTCGAGTGTGATTTAGGAAAGAATGAAAAAAATCTATTTTTTCACACTTTAGCGGGGAAAACAAATTTTTTTCCCCGCTCGAATGAAAATTTTTTTTTTCACAGTTTAGCGGGGAAAAAAAATTTTTTTCCCCGCTACAACGAATTTTTACGAAATTGTTCTCTTATTGTCAAATTTATATATTTTATGGCTTTTTGACCAGTTTAGAATAATATAAAATAACTTTTAAACTGGGTTGTGCACGACTCGAAATGCACGATCCCTACACAACTTTCATGCATATAAAAAGGCCCTCTCATGCACTCGTTAAAAAAAATACAGTGTGTAACACGGGAAGAAGAGCTATTTCAGACTCGGGTGAGGTGTTGTCAGCACTCGTCTCCGTCTCGTGCTGAACACGTCACCCTCGCTTGAAATAGCTCATTTTCGCCCCTTGTTGCACAATATACTATTGCATACCTGGAGCATTCAAAAGACCTCGCTTGGCGTACATTTTATACATTCTCGATTTCCAAAATTTCAGAATAATCCAGTAGACTGCACCATCTGTGACAATATTTCACGTTATTGATATGTCATTAAAAAACGATATTTATCTTGAGCAATAAGCCAGTAATGAATCGTTAAAAATCTGAGTTTTCAGTTTTCGAAGCAACTATGAACAAATATGTTAAACGATTTTTCAGGAAATATCCTCAGATTTTTTCCATACATTTTTCACATTTCGAAGCTCGCATATACTCAGATTAAATTAGATAATATGTACCTTCACTATCCCTATCTGATGAACTTAAGACTTTTTTTCTGAAGTCAAATGTCTTCCACGATGGAGATCGTGATCTGCATCTACGTGATTGTGAACGCGAACGCTGATAGCGCGAGCGTGACCGCGAACGCCGAGAGCGTGAACGTGACTGCGAACGCCGAGATCGAGAAGGTGACCGCGAACGCCGAGATCGAGAAGGTGACCGCGAACGCCGAGAATACGAGCGTGACCGTGAACGCTGAGAGTGTGAAGATGACCGCGAACGCCGAGAGTGTGAAGATGACCGCGAACGCCGAGGACGCGAGCGTGACCGCGAACGCCGAGGACGCGAGCGTGACCGCGAACGCCGAGGACGCGAGCGTGACCGAGAATGCCGAGGACGCGAGCGTGACCGCGAACGCCGAGAACGCGAGCGTGACCGCGAACGCCTGGAGTACGAAGGTGACTGCCGAGGCACCGATGGCAAACATAATTTCGATGGGCTTCGTACAGGCACTGATGGTGATCGCAATTTCGCTGGGCTTCTTACAGACACCGATGATGAACGCGATTTCGATCTGCTCCGACGAGGTACCGATGGTGAACGCGTTTTCGATCTGCTTCGACGAGGCACCGATGGTGAACGCGAAGGCCGAGGAGCGTGACTGCGAAGCCGAGAGTGTGAAGGTGACCGCAAATGCCGAGAACGCGAGCGTGACCGCGAACGCCTGGAGTACGAAGGTGACTGCCGAGGCACCGATGGCAAACATAATTTCGATGGGCTTCGTACAGGCACCGATGGTGATCGCAATTTCGCTGGGCTTCTTACAGACACCGATGATGAACACGATTTCGATCTGCTCCGACGAGGTACCGATGGTGAACGCGTTTTCGATCTGCTCCGACGAGGCACCGATGATGAATGCGATTTAGACGGACTTGCTATTTCTAAGTGAAGTGGCGATAAGAACGGTGTTAGCGATCGCGAATGTTCGACCGATGGATAAAATGGTTTTATCAAAGGACATCCGGTTGCCGATTTAGCTTTTGGTTGGTTCTTCTTTATTATGTTTGCCAAAGGTTTTCTGTCCTGTAAGTACATGAATGATAACAATGAGCTTTAAATTATTTTAAGCGCTCTCTGACTGAAGCAGTGAGAGTAAGAAACATCTCTCAGACAAGAAGAAATGAGCTTACTCTACCCTGATTGAATAAAACGAGAGGTCCGGATAAAAGTTGACATAATTGGAGTAAAAAACTGGAGAAATCCTATTCAATTTAAATCAATTGAAGAGGATTACATTTATTTAATAGCTAAACAGGGGTCCACACAGGTAGCGCTAGTGAGAATCAACTCACTCTCTTAGACTTGTAAGTAGAAAGTATATGCACCTCTTAAAAATCAAAAATATGTTTTGCTTTAACAACACCGATAGGTACTTTCAAATACATTAACAAACCCATTGAACTATAGCTTCTCATTTCAATTAATTTAAATTAATCTCCTGGAAACAACCACACAAAGTGACTCACTAATATCACAGAACAGTATAATTCTTGATGATCATGGATTGAATAATATCTACTATTTTATTTTCGAATATAAATGTTATTGATAAAATATTTTCGATACGTCGCGATAAATTAATCTACGATGAAAAATATTTTCGAGTACGAAATACTAACAATAACACCTAATTTAAAAATTCTTACTCGTGGTGGTAAGCAATCTTGTGTGATCTAAACAATATTGAAACTCAATATGTTACACCAACTTCCGAGTGCGAAACCATTCATCAATCCGGTGTTGGCCAGCTTTTCAGTACCATTCTGTCAGATTTTATCCGAATATATTTCATTATTTTCAGACGGTTCTTCTCCCGAAAAAAACTCGAAGCTCGTTTTATTCTTTCAGATTCTTTTAGTCTGACTAGCGCCACGTTCTTAATCATTTATTATTTGAAAATATACACCAACTTTTTTCGGAATCGAAGATTTTACATCATTTCTTTCCATTTTCTTCTGTAAATGGTCATTATTGTTGAGTGCGGTAAAATTTAGTTCTTTTCTCGTTTGCATTAATGTTTTGACATTCATCTTCTGAATCGTTATTTCTGCATTATTTCTTTTCGCTTCCTTAAAAATAGCTATTTCATTTTTCTGAAAATTAATAGTTACATAAGTAACATAAGGGAGATTTCCGGTTGAAAAAAATATGTAGGAGAGAGCAGGGCTAATTTGAGCACGGGACCAATTTACCAATTTTAAAAAGCTAGTATTTATAGCGATTTTTTGTTCCAACAATACTTAAAGTAAAATATTTATAAAACCTGATATTTCAGTAAAATTTGTACCTATAAAAATTGTATAGGGCCAATCGAAACACAAAATTACTGGAAGCTTTAAATGTCTCTCGATATAAATATATTGCTTCTGAAAGTATTGCTGCGTGTGGACACGACACAAGTGTAATTGCAATAAAAGCGAGTAGAAAAATGCAATGTGGTGGCAACCGTGGCGCGGAGACTTAGTGTCTGACTCGCAAGCACTTGGTTCGAGCCCGAAGTCCGTTTCTTTTTCATTGATTGAGGGTGTAAGGATTCAGGGTTTAGGGGTTAAGGCTTTAACGGTTATAAGATGAAGGATTAAGATTTTAAGATCTTAAGGGTTCAAGGGTTAAGGGATTTAAGGGTTAAGGATTTAAGAGTTAAGGGTTTAAGGGATAAGGATTTAAGGGTTAAGGGTTTAAGGATTTAAGGGTTAAGGGGTTCACACAAGTAGCGCTAGTGAGAATCAACTCACTCTCTTAGACTTGTGAGTAGAAAGTAATATGCACCTCTTAAAAATCAAAAATATGTTTTGCTTTAACAACACCGATAGGTACTTTAAAATACATTTACAAACCCATTGAACTATAGCTTCTCATTTCAATTAATTTAAATTAATCTCCTGAAAGCAACAACACAAAGTGATTCACTAATATCACAGAACAGTATAATTCTTGATGATCATGGATTGAATAATATCTACTATTTAATTTTCGAATATAAATGTTATTGATAAAATATTTTTGATAAAGCGTTTAGAGTTTAAGGGTTCATGGCTCAAACGTTGGGGCTTTAAGTTTCAACGGTTTACGGTTAAAGGGTTTAGGTTTAGGTTTAGGGTTTAAAGGTTTAATAGTTTCGGGTTTACGGTTTCGGGTTTAAGGGCTTAGAGTTTAAGGGTTTAAGAGTTTAGGGTTTAGAGACTTAGGGTTTAGAGACTTAGGGTTTAAGAGTATAGGGTTTAGGGTTTAAGTATTTAGGGTTTATGGTCTAGGGTTTCAGGGTTTAAGGTTTTAGTTTAAGGGTTTAGGGTCTAAGTTAATTGCCATAGGTTTATAAAATAACAAGACAGAATTTAAATTAAGATTTAAAAACTACTTACAATTGTTGATAAAATTTTACTTAAATTTTTTTTTTCTGGTATTATATTTAATTAATAAACGAAATAAATGTAATGAATATAACATGTTTCTATTGTATCACAGTTTTTCTACTTAAATGTTGTAAATTGCTTCTAGTACGCTTGGCCGATGAACTCATAGTTACATGAACCTGAAGTTTCTAACGTTATCAATAATGAAATGCAAATTTTTTAAAAAATAACCGCCGTCTGCAAATTCTCCTTTTAGAAAAACTTGTAGCATCCCCCAAAGCTATAAAATAATTTGACGAGTAGTCCCGATGACCGGAACCACCCTTAACTGGGGATAAAGATTCGTAAAAAGATATCTCCGCACGATATGCCGCTCAGACAAATTTAATTTTTTTAAATAACTTCTATCCACCCCAGGCGTCTAGATAAAAATTTACGAGTAGTCCCGATGTCCAGAACCACCCTTAAGTGGAGGATGAAAATTCGAAATAAGACATCTCCGCACGATATGCCGCTCAGACAAATTTTATTTTTTTAAATAACTTCTATCCACCCCAGGCGCCTAGAAAAAAATTTGCGAGCAGCCCCGATGTCCGGAACCACCCTTAAGTGAGTGATGAAAATTCGAAATAAGACATCTCCGCAAGGTATGCCGCTCAGACAAATTTTCTTGCGGAGATATCTCTTTTAGGAATTTTCATCCCCCAGTTAAGGGTGGTTCCGGGCATCGGGACTACTCACAAATTTTTGTCAAGGCGCCTAGGGTGGACAGAAGTTATTTAAAAAAATAAAATTTGTCTGAGTGCCATATCGTGCGGAGATATCTTCTTTACGAATTTTCATCCCCCAGTTAAGGGTGATTCCGGTCATCGGGACTACTCGTCAAATTATTTTATAGTTTTGGGGGGTGCTATAAGTTTTTCTAAAACGAGAATTTGCAGTCGGCGATTATTTTTAAAAAAATTTGCATTTCGTTATTGGTAACGTTAGAAACTTCAGGTTCGTACAGTTACGAGCTAGACATAATAATTATTGAATATTTAAATAAACATTTACTACTTTAAAATATAAGTTTTTTATTCATTGTGGTAATGAAATATATACCTAAAGCTAATTCTTTTCACTTAAAATTTGAAGTTAACAATTTCACATTTGTTTTTTTATTTTTAAATATGAAAATCAAGTTTTGTCGAGTCTACAATGATTAATTATAGCACAACAATGTCCTAAAACACTAAGCTAGGTAATATTTTGATTTAATAGTGACTTTTTTTAACAATAAATTGAGCCTCCTCCGAATGAGGTATGATACGTAGTTTCATACCTCAGTAATTGCGTATCATACCTCAATCCTACATCATACCGTATGAAACTTCTGGACCGTATCGTAAACCCAACTCTGGACTAAGGCCTGGGACAGTCAAAAAGGAACTGGAACAGGAACACTAAAAATATATTGTTTTTATATCTATATATATGAGGAACATCTCGCTTGTTCCAGGAAAAAACGTAGTGTTCCTCATATATATAGATATAAAAACAATGTATTTTTAGTGTTCCTGTTCCTTTTTGACTGTGCCAGCCCTAACGATCCGACTTAGGCTGAAATCAGATGGTGCGGCATAGAGCTGCGGCATAGAGGATGCGTCATGGAGACAGCCAATCACAGCTATTCTGCAAATGCAAAGATAGCTCTGATTGGCTGTCTCCATGACGCATCCTCTATGCCGCAGCTCTATGCCGCACCATGTGATTTCACCCTTATCGACTGTTGCTTGCAGCTGATTCAGGGTATCTCAATCAATAGCGTCTGCTGTAGCATAAACAGACAATTTTTTCAGTATAGTCTATGGTACATCAGGTTAGGCCATATAATTGTAATAGTTTATTTATTAGAATATATGAGATCAATACGTGCTTGCAGTGCTTGGAGTTTATATCAGATAAGTAACAATTCAATTTTTCATAAAAAACATAATTTCTCTCAAGAAGTGACACTTTGTGTCAAAATAATCTGTGTATTTTAAATTACAGGTTCACCCAAATCTTAAGAGGATCTACCCGGTACAAGAAAATAAAATAATAAACTTCCACAATCAGGTAAAAATTTAAGTTTTAATTTAATAGTTTCAAATTTAAAATTGTTTATCTCGTGCAATTCATAGTTGTAAAGACATGCACAGTTAGGGTAAAATCATTACTTCTATATTATTCTTAAAATTTTTCATACTTATTTTCTTTACAATTTGTGCAACTACTTCGAAAGAAAAATCTAACTTCTAAAGTAACAGTAAGAGTATTAGTAGAGAATAAGGCTTAGTTTACTCATATAGTATGAAAATTCATACTAAGCAGTACTTTGGACTTTGACTTTTTAAAGTATAGTATCTTTTCATACTAACTGATGCGGAACTGAAGTGAAACTGAAGCTTTAGAATGACAGGAGGAGAGCCAGTATACTACAATCATACAACAGTTCTACTCGGAGACCATCATATACATACTATAATATTCGTATATGAATGATGTCGTGTCTTTCTAGGCATGCCTACTCTGATACTATAATTATTACTAAAGTATATAGTGTATTAACACGATATACTTTGAAAGTGTGTACACATACTTTAGAAGTATAAAATTACATACTATAACATTATAAGTTACCTTTAATGCAATATGAGTATTTATTGCAACAATTCCGAGTATTTATTGCATTATTATATTGTATGTAATATTTACAATAAAGCTCAAGCTATTCGCTTAGAAACTTTAAAGCCATTTTTCTCCATTAATATTTCTTTATTTTTAGTTTACGGTGCACAGGATTCCGAAGTGAGTTTTGAAGGAAGAGTTATAAAGTTTTGACATCATCGTTAGGATATATTTTCCTCCGGAGTAAGCAAAGCAGAATTTCAGAAAAGTACGTCAACTTTTTTTGAGAACCTTTTTATTAATAAACAATGATGAAAAATAATGAAAAATAATGAAAAATTAAATAAAATGTGCACCTACATTAATATTGCGATTTTTTCAGATTCTGCTTCGTTCACTCCGGAGGAAATATGTTTAAAAAGAAGATTCCATAAGCACTAGTCGAACGAAGCATTGATGGCTCCTAAATCCTACACACCACCCAATTATAAGTAGTCAAACAGGTTGTGTAAGTGTGACTACTACTATACAGACACAAAAATGAATATTTGTAAGTCTAATTGGTCTATACAAAGAAAGATGACATGACATGTATAAAAAAATTTATAATCATTTAATAATAATAGCTATTTTTTTTAGGCTAACTTTAACAGTGTCTGGTCCCCTTCAACTTAATGTCATTTGGACAGTAAACTTGCCAGTTGGAAAATCTGATTCTTTTGCCCCGCTTTGCCTATTATTAGTAATACCTATTACGTACTATTATTAGTTTTGATAATTGTTTCAATATTAATCACAGAAATCATGACGTGTATAAGTAAGGTTAATTATCCAACAAGCATAGCATACGCATAAACAGTGTAAGCAGCTTTAACATCTGGCAAGTTCTTGTAAAAATTTTTGCTATGCCAAACAGAAAATGAGATTTTATTGAAAAGTTATAAAGCTACCAACAAACTATCAATAGCATAAACAAACTATGTTGGCCACTGAACAGGAGATAATTGGTATGGCTAATATTTGCCCATGTCCAAGATTGCCCCACTCTGTCCTATTTGTAGATAAATTCAATATCGAAAGTTAACCAATAATATTGCGGGAAATTATATCAAATACAACAGATTTTAATTTAATTTATGCTAGTTGATGCAGTCATGCAAACATAAACATTTTAATTTGTAACAGAATTAGGGAGCTGACCTTTGGCAGTGTGCTTAATGTTATTTCATCACCATCCGTGGAAGTATTAATGGACGAATCATTTAGAGTTGCCATTTGAGTAAGTGGGGCAAATCGACTCCGTGACTTTATAATTTGCTCCATCTCTTCCTGCCCACCAGCTACAAATCATGAACATAAAAAATTTAAATCTATTACAAAAACCAGCTGAAATAATAAAAATAACGCAGTGTCTATTCCAACCAAAAATCCACGTAATTACCTGGATGTAAGTCCTTACATCCACGTTTTTATGTAAATACGAGTCTTACGTCCACGTATTTATGTGGGTATTTCAGTTATTGTAAATGTATGCTTATATTCACGTATTTACAAGGATTTTGGTGCAAATAGACTCGGCGTACAAATAATAGCAATACCTACATATTAGAGTCGACATTTGAGCTTTGACAATAACCCGCTTGCCAATCTTAGCATCGTACCATTTAACATGGTACCACTTATCATGTGAAAAATCTTTCACATTTTTAGGGCGATTCTTTTCGAACTCCTTGATCATGTCCACATGTACAAACCATGTTTTGAGTGGTTCATTTATGAACTTCACGTGTGCGTGAGTAATTGCCATTATCTGAGACGAACCCATAATTAATTAAACTCTTTGAAAAAAGTCAATTACCCTAGTGAAAATTTTTTTTCGTGCAACAAAGTGTATGAAGGTGTATCAATGTATATCAAGATGTATCAAGATATTGCATTTCGGACCAATCTTGATACACTTTGATACATTTTTCATACACTTTGATACACTTCGGTACAAAAAAAAGTGTACCTGGATACACTTTGATACACTTTAATACAGTTTGCTACACCTTGATACAATTTAATACACTATAATTATACATTTTCATTAAAATTAGGATTTTATTTTCGTTATATTAAATTGTTTAAATATGTACGAAAGTGTATCAAGCTGTATGAAAGCATTAATTTCATTTTTATGAAAGAGTATCAAGATGTATCAAAATTTATCAAAATTTTACAAAATTGGTCCAAAATGCCACATTTTGATACACCTTCATATACTTTAATACGTTTTCATACACTTTCATACATTTGATTCATCTTAATACACTCACAAATTTCCACTAGGATAGTCTAGACATTCATAATAATTATTCTATTAACAAAACTTCAAAGTTAATTGAAATAAAAAGGGTGAGAATGCTGCACGATTTCTTTTCTTCCTTAATATTTATTGGCATAAAGAGGGTTCCTGCATACTAAAAACTTAAGTTGAAGAAATAAGGGCAAATCCACATAAGGTGCCCGGAGCTGTGCACCGTGCGCTTTACGCTCTACCCAAAAGAAGGAGTTGTTCGACATCTATGTAACAGTTATCTATGTTTGACATCTATGCTCTGTTTAATAAGAGGCTATACGTCTCTTCCGCTTAATCCTGTGATAAATCCGTAGATGTCGAACAACTCTTTCTTTTTGGTAGAGCGCAAAGCGCACGGCGCACAGCTCCGTGCACGTAATGTGGATTCACCGTAAGAAAATGTATTGTTACTTTGTTAGTTTAAATATATATATGAGGAACAAGGGTTGAATCGCTGCACGGTTCAACAGATTCTCGTTTTAGGGCCATCCGCGGTAAATACGGAACATATGAAGGACAGACAAGCGATTGTTCCTTCTGGTTCCTAGTACAAGCAATGAATTTTCTTGTTTTTTTATCTGTTCCATAAAGGGAGCATGTACATAAGCGCTGTGCTGTGCGATGCCGTACGATGCCGTTCGATGCCGCGCAGTGCCGCACGATTAGTGCTGCGTCCGATACGTTGTCTAAATGGTTCAAAATAAATTGTACGTTGTATCACTGCATTATTTATTTAACTATTTAATTTAAATCATGCAGAGATACAACTTACAATTTATTTTGAACCATTTAGACAACGGATCGGACGCAGCACTAATCGTGCGGCACTGCGCGGCATGGAACGGCATCGAACGACATCGTACGGCATCGCACAGCACAGCGCTTATGTACATGCTCCCTTATGCTGCGGGCGGCATAGACTATGAAGGACAATGTATATGATATGTTTACATTATCCTTCATAGTCTATGGTCTTACAGCCTATTGCCTTGTTTGTTTACTTCTTCCATACCTCACGTTTTTATTTAAAAAAGAGTACTACTTTCTATTGTTTATACAGTAGCGTTAATTACATTTAATCGCAATGGCTGATAATCGTATTCCTTATAAAAAATATTTTCGAGAGTCGGATGCTATCGTACCACATCGGACACTGGAAAGGCATAATGTAACCCCAAATGTTGCGTTAGGGCTAGGGTTTCATGAAGAAACTAATCAGATGGAGTGTAATGCATCTGTTTCTATACAAGTAAGTAGTATATTTTAATTATTTAAATATTACATACATATTCCACTCTTACATTTTAAAAAATGAAATATTTCTTATATTTTATATTTCAATGTTTAAATTTGACTGGTCAATTTCAAATGAAGAAACAATTTTATAATATTTTAATAGATTAATAGGTTTACATTGTTTGCTATATCGTTTTAACAATTTTTTATACATATCTTACACTTTTTATCAGGATATCGATTATCGGGTTATTGTGCTATTAGCTTATTGGGTTATTGTGTCAGAAAATAAAATAATAGTTTCAGCTGCAACAGAATTCAAAATCTGTACTGCTTAAAATAGTAAAAACTTCGAACACAATTATATCAGAAATTAAAATAGTTTCAGCTAATAAATAAAGAACCACAAAAATAAATTTCATTTAATGTAAAGAAAAATAAATACATTTAATTCAATGTGAAAAAGTGTAAGAAATTAAATAAATTTAATTTAATAAAATAATAGTTTCAGCTGCAATATATTTGAAAATCAGTAGCTCTTAAGGGGACCAGACACTGTTAAAGCCTGAAAAAAATAGTTATTATTATTTTGTGATTATAAATTTTCTTTAAATGTCAACATTTTATTATTTTTTGTACATAAAGTTGATACAATTACCTTTCTTTTCAGACCAATCAGACTTAAAAATATTCATTTTTGTGCCTGTAGTAGTAAATATAGTTATACTAACTGTCTGACTACTTATTTGATGGTGCGCAGGATTCAGAAGCCATCGATGCTCATTTGACTAGTTCTTGTGGATTCTTCTTTCTAAATATGTTTTCTCCGGAGTGAGCGAAGCAAAATCTGAAAAAAGTCAAAATATTAATTTAGGTGTACATTTTATTCAATTTTCACTATTTTTCATCATTTTTTATTAATATAAATGTAATCGAAAAAAGGACTCACTTTTGTTAAATTCTGCTTCGCTCACTCCGGAGGAAAATATATCCCAAAAATGATCTTAAAATCTCAGAGCCCGTCGTTGCAAACTCACTTGGCAGTCCTGCGCACCGTAAATAAAAAATGAAGAAAAACATAAATGGAGAAAAATGGCTTTTAAGTTTTTAAGCGAATAGCTTGAGCTTTATTGTAAATATTATATATAATAAAATAATGCAATAAATAGTTGAAATCAGTTAAGACAGTTAGGCAGATTGTTAAGAAAATAAGTGTGAAAATTTTTCAGGATAATAATGAAGTAATGACTTTACTCTAACAGTGTACGTCTTTACAACCATGAATTGCATTAATTAAATTCTTTTAAATTTAAAACTATTAAATTGTAACTTAAAATTTTATCTGACTGTGGAAGTTTATTTTATTTTCTTGTATTGGATAGAGCCTCAGCCTTGGGTGGAGAAACTGGACCTGTAATCTAAAAGGCAGATTATTTTGACACAAAGTATGACTTCTTAAGAGAATTTTTTTTTTTATTTGAAATTAGTTGTTGACTTATCTGATATAAGCTCCAAGCATTCCACGTATTGATCTTAAATTGTAATAAATAAACTATTATAATTGTACGGCCTAACATGTACAGTACACAGTACACTGAAAAACATGGTCTGTTTAAGCTGCAGCAGACGCTACTGACTGACATATCCTGAACTTAGCTGCAAGCGACAGTCGGTAAAGTAGTCGGATCCTCGGGTCGGATCGTTAGGGTGAAATCACATGGTGCGGCCTTAAGGCCGGTACACTTAAAAAAAGAACAGATGAAAAACACAGGAATAGGAAGGAACAAGAGAGAACAACAAGGAATAGCTCGTTGTGTGTCGTTGTGCACATGATCAAGTGCTCATAACCTACTAACTGCGGTAAGTTTATGAAAAAATTAATAATAATAAGTAACTTTTATAAATGAATAATTAAATTTATTTGTATAATATAATTATTGTTAATTGTGGGAATGATTATTGTCACTTCATCTTGTATAACTTTTCGTTAAATAATAAATTGAACTCTGGATTAAATTTTCCTTATCTGAAATAACAATAATCATTCCCACAATTAACAATAATTATATTATACAAATATACTTAATTATTCACTTATAAAAGTTACTTATTATTATTAATTTTTTCATAAACTTACCGCAGTTAGTAGGTTATGAGCACTTCATCATGGGCACTACGACACACAACGAGCTATTCCTTGTTGTTCTCTCTTGTTCCTTCCTATTCCTGTGTTTTTTATCTGTTCTTTTTTAAGTGTACCGGCCTTTAGAGCATATACTACTAGAGGCAGCATGCCGTGCTCGAAAAGCGTGGTCAGGTGCGAGAGAGACAGCATGTACTCTTCGATATAGTGTCGCGTGCGAGCGAGGGAGATAGCATGTACTCTTCCCTATACTATTGCCTGTCTTGAACTGACCACGCTTTTCGAGCACGGCATGCTGCCTCTAGTGTATGCTCTAAGGGTGCGGCATAGAGCTGCGGCATAGAGGATGCGTCATAGAGGCCAATCAGAGCTATCTTTGCATGTGCAGAATAGCTGTGATTGGCTGTCTCCATGACGCATCCTCTATGCCGCAGGCCCGCAGCTCTATGCCGCACCATGTGATTTCAGCCTAAGGCCCCTGCCACATAAGCACGTTTGCATCCGTATGCACGCGTATGCATCCGTACGCACATGCACACATCTCGTGCGAGCGCGCGCGCCCACACGAGATGTGTGCCGTGCGAACGGATGCATACGGATGCATACGTGCTTATGTGGCAGGGGCCTTACTCGGATCGATACCGCGTCAGTTCGCGAGCCTTCGGTTCGAGCACGTACATCTTAGCCCGCGGAATTCAAAAGGAGTAGAAAACAATCACACTGGTAAATTATGGCAACTTAAATTGTAATGGCACGTAAGTGAGTAGAAAAAAGTTCAATAAATATTTATTAAAAACAAAGAAAAAAACAAATTTTAGTTCAGTTCTATTTTATCTATTTCTTTTAAATGTTTTGAATTATTGTACCTAAAGTTTTTACATACTCAAAATGAAACGTACAATCTTTTTAAATTCTTTATTATATAAAAACAATGCACACTGACAATTAGCACTAAAACATTAATTTACTAATTTGAAAAAATATAAAATGTAAAAGAATGTAAAAAATATGTTAAAAGTGTACAAAATGTAAACAATGTAAAAAATGTAAAACATTTGAAAAAATCTAAAAAATGTAAAAAATGTTAAAAATTGAGAAAAAAATTAGCAAAAATGAGAAAAATGGAAAAAATTGAAAAAAATGGAAAAAATGGAAAAAATGGAAAAAACCTTAAAAATGTAAACAATGTAAAAAAAAGTTAATAAATACGTAAAATACGTCTATAGAGGGGGTGGGGGCTAAATGTTTTGGAAACATCCGGTCCACTTCCTAAACCGATCCGATCCATATTCCCTTAAATTAACGAAGAACACGAAAGGACAGAAAAAAGGGGAGAGCAAAAAAATGAATCTTTAATATAGTATCCAATTTATTTCAAAGTTACTTAAAAGATATTTGAACTGGGCCGACTAAGAATTCTAGTTTAGAGCTGACCAAATTACAGTACGTTCCGGTCCATATTTCGCTAATTAACAAAAAACATTAAAGGTGAGGAAAGAAGGCGGTGGAGGTAAAAAAAGAAATCTTTAATGCAACCTTTGAATTTTTTTTTAAAGTGACCGTAAGTTATTTGAACTAAGTTGGTGAATGAACCCGATCTTTGAAACTACCTTTACTGGGGGGAGGGGGGGGGGGCGGTGAAAATAAAAAAAAATATATCTTGGCTCGTAATACCGCTGAGAACCTAATTATTTTTTTGAAACAACCCCTTGCACCATAAGAAGCCCACAAAAATTTGGTATATAAACCCGAGCTCCGGAACTACCCCTTCAGGGAGGTTAAAAAATATATCTTCGCACGTAATGCCGATGAGACGCTAATTCTTTTGTCAAGCAACTCATAGTATCACCAAAACAAAAATAATTGGCTCTTAATGCCACTAAGACACTATTTATGTTTTTAAACAATTCATTTTATCCCGGAAAGCCCGAAAAAAATTTGACGAATGAACTCGATCTCCGGAACTACCCGTTCTGAGGGTTGTAAATAAAAAAATAAAAGACAAAAAAAAAATTAAAAAATGTCTTGACTTGTTATGACGATCAGAAGCTAACAATTTGTTTAAACAACTGTTTGTATTATAAGACCTCAAAAACTTGGCGAATAAACCCGAGCTCCGGAATTATCCTTTCTGGGAGTTTGGAAATACTAATAAAATATATCTTGGCACGTAACACCTCTCAGACGCTAATTCTTTTTAAGGGGATGTGGAGCCCTAATTTCAATATTTTCATTTGAATATTTTCATTTCTCGGCTTCATTTTCCAATTTTTTTTATGGCTATTGGGGTACATAGAATTGTTAAAAAAATAATTAGCGTCTGAGTGGCATTACGATCCAAGTTCAACTTTTTGTATTTTTATCGTCTCCCACCCCTTCTCGCAGTATGATAGTTTCGGAGCTCGGATTCATTGGTAAATTTTTTTTTATGCCTTTTTGTGATACAAGAAGTTACTAAAAAAAATAATGAGCGTCTGAGCGGCATCACGATTAATTTCATTAATTTCATTAATTACATATTCATTAATTGCATGCATAATATTCATCCCTTTCTTAGGGCTTGATATATCTTACCATTATTTTTAACGTTTATAATTATACTTTCATTGACAATCGGTTACTGTACAAACGAAATTTTGTATACGGATATTATTTTGGAAAAATTAGCATTTCGTTATTGATAATGTTACAAATCTCAGGTTCATATTAACCTTTTCGCTCTGGGGATTTTTCCTTTAAAATTGACCTCGCATTTTAGCTGAATTTCATGACTTAAGTGAATGAACTTCTTATGACAAGTCGACACTTTTCAAGGTCAAAGAAGTAACCAGGATTTTTTTCAATATTTTTCCTAAATTTAGTGCATTAAATTGACCTTATAAACATCTATTACGTTCGCTTTTCTTGTTGGTCCATATATGGACCAGTCCCGGAGCGAAAAGGTTAAACAGGGAGCTAAAGGGGTCACTTGGGGTAATCTGAGACGGTATTGGCAAAATGGGACGATCCGGTATAATGAAACGTTGAGCAGAATTATTCGATTAGGGTAAACTGAGGTAGTAGTGGTAAAATGGGCGATACAATAAAATGAAGCGTTGCACTAAAGTGAAACGGGGAGTCATAGGAGTCAGTTGGGTTAAATTAGGGAGACTGTAGGGGTAACATGGGTCAATTCGGTAACATGAAACGATGACCAGAATTAGTCGATTGGGGTAAAACGACGTGGTTGCGGTAATATGGGACGGTACAATACAATTGAACTGGGAGTAGACGTGCGTGCATTCTTGTGAGCGTGCGTGTGTAAATGCGTGTGTGTGTATGTGCGCGCGCGCGCGTGTGTGTATGTGTGTGTGTGTGTGAGTGTGTGTGCGCGCGCGTATGTGTGTGTGTGTTTGCGCGCGCATGTGTGTGTGTGTGTGTGTGTGTGTGTGTGTGTGTGAGTCTGTGTAAAGTATTCCATAAACTACTATTATATGTTACTGTACGATACATACGTTCTGATGGTGACGAAATAAAATTTTTTTTATGTGAAACATCTAATGCCGCGATACGGGAGGTAAAAGCGCGCCTCTCAAGCGACGCCTGAAATCGAGCGACGCCTGAAATGGAGCGACGCCTCGTGATCCGTCGGCACTGCTCGATTCGACTCGGTGGCCCCCACTCTGCTCAACGCAGCGGAGCCCTCTTCGATCCCCCCTCTCTGCGCGCTCTTCGCCAGTCGAGCCCCTCTCTCTTCCGCCGCTTTGTGTTCTCTCTACTACTACCATACCGTTTGCTTGTATATATCGATGTACGAGCGTCGGAATACGTTGCCATCTCTCGCCTCCGCCGCTGTGTTCTCACTACTATGCCGTCTGCTAATTTAATTACTTAATATGCATTACTAAAATACAAAAAAAATAAAAATTAATAAAAATCACTGTATATTGATCAAATTTTGTACAAGTATTGGAAATGACATAAACTATGCATCCTATAAATTTCAAGCCAATACTCACAGACATTCTCTAAAAATCAAAATCTGAAAAAAAAAAATACTAAAAAATATAACCCTAAACATTTTTAAAATTTATCAATAGATATAACTAAAATATACAGCAATCAGGTATATAAGCTACTTCTCCACAAAATTTCAAAACAATTCAATTAATTTAACTCCCGTAATCGTTGGACATAGAAAACTCATTTTTTTCAATTTTAAATTTTTTACTTTGAAAATAAATAATTAAATCACTTAAATTTTTATTGTAAATATAAGCTCTCATTATGACACGTTAATATGATTTTTTTCTTGAGGTTATTATGTGTAATTTTAAAGATATGAATTATTTAATAATAATTACTTTTTTTATTATATCAATATTCCGAAAAGTTCGATCAAAAAAATCAAATTGTAAAATGTAGGTAATTTTATGCTCTTTCAGATGAATTATTCATGAATTCATTTTTAGACGATATCATTAAAAGAAAAGCAAAAAAGCGTTTTTCTAAAATCAAAAATGACTAAAAAATTATAACGAATCAGCAGAATCGAAAATAAATGTTTTTCCACACATCGGGCACAAAAACAAAAAAAAAATGAGCCTTTATAGATTAAAAGATTAAAATCCACCGAGTAGAAGCTGAGATCTAGGGGTATATACACACACACACACACACACGCACACACACACACATACACACACGCATACTCACACGCACACACACACACATCCACCCGGAAATTTTCCAAGAATACTATATTTCGCTTCCGAACACCTTAAAAAACATTTCTGATACATTTTTACGAAAAATTCAAAAATCATCATTAATAGCTTCCTCTATGGGGAAGCAAAATAAAAGAAATTAAAAGAAAATTTTCTTTCATTTTTTCTTTCTTCAATACGCCTTTCTTTCTACTTAATACTTTCTATAACATGTAATTCGATGTTTCACATCTACCAGGCGTCCCACGACCGCTCATGTTTTTTTTTTTCAGTTTGAAATGAGACAAGAATCAGACAATCCGGCGATTGAACTTGATGATGGCTGTACAGCAGTACCATTTATAGAATCGTCAGAAAATGAACCGTTTCTATCATCGGAATTAACTAGAGTATAGTCATATATTTATATATATTTCATATATATTTCAGTTCTGTATATTGATTACGTGAGGCGTGTAGTATTAAAAACCGTTGTCATTTTAATGAAAAAAAAGTTAGAGTAATTCTGATGTATAATGTAGGAAAACTGCTGCGTGTGTTGAATAAGTCAAAGTTAAAAAAAAGTTCAGTGTAAAATAGGGCATTAAAATCGGCGCGATTGAAAAATTGATGACGACTATTAATTAACTGTTTTGTTGAAGGTTTGACTATGTTTAGTGAGCATATATAACAATTTTTGCATAGACGATTAAGTTTATGAATGTACAAAATATATTTTTTGTAACCATTTATTGCATAAATAAAGGGAATTATAACCAGGCTAATAAGATATCCCACGTATGATATAATGTTCGCAAACGTTCCCAAAGCAACCTTGTTAACTGTAATATATTTAACAATTTAATTATTAATTAACGAAAATGTATTTATTTGAATGATTAAATTTATAGAGAAGTGAAAGTTCATTAGTTAATACCCACTTTTCAAAAGTGGAATTGTTTTTTCTCTTTTTTTTCAATCTGTAACAGTTTTCGAGATATTGTGCATTATTCATTTATTAATTTTGCATTAAAAAATTGCATTCTTTAGAAACGTTTGGGATATTAAATAAATTTTGGTTAGGCGATTCTTTTACAATTGCTTATAAAGTCAACATTTGGAACTCGTTTGAAAAATACTGGCTTCCCGAATGGAAAAAATTTAAGTACGAACACGTACTTTACTGTACGATGTAGTAGATGTAAGTACATCTGCGTACGTTTCCGTACGATTCCGTTCGTTTGCGTACGTTTCCGTACCTTACTGTTACAATTCGGACATGTACATAGTATTGTACGCAATAACCTACCGAATCGTACGGAAACGTACCGAATCGCACGGAAATGTACCGAAACTTATGCAATCGTACGGTAGGCTACAAATACATTCTAAACTAAAAAAAAATTGTTATATAATTGTTAATTTTTTGATGTAGCTTTCCATAGAATGCCGAACGATTCTGCATATTTTAGTAACTTTTAGTATGTTCAAGTATATTTGCTTATGTTTGCGTACATTTGCGTACGTTTAGGTACATATTTCTGTACATTAATGTAGATTTGTATACGCTGCCGTACGGTTCCGTACGTTTCCGTACGTTTCCGTACGTTTCTTCATTGCTGTATATTCTTTTATCGCTGCCGTACATTCACGTACGATTCGGTACGGATCTACCACTCTGTGCGATTCCGTACATTTCCGTACGTTTCCGTACATTTATGTACAATTTGCCAGAATTGTAACTAAACCGTACGGAATCGTACGGAAATGTACGGAAATATACTAAATCGTACAGAATCGTACGGAAATGTACGATTTTTATTTCCATTCGGGTTACATTATTGTAATGTTGAAAAATAAATTATCTCTTCATTTTCTAGATACAGGTCTTTGTATTGTATTTGAAGTATTCTGATTGTTATGACTTAACTGGTTTTTATTGTACACGCCTCATGGGTAGGAGTAATAGTTTTTGATCGCAAAATTCATTTGTAAAACGAAACAATAAATTGATCCAAGGTACCATACCTTATGTTCTTGGGTGTGCTGAATCCAAATCCGGGCTTAAAATTAAAAAATTTTGCTTACAAAATTAAATATGGCTGATCTTTTACAAAAAAAATAGTGAAAAATTCGAAGTTCTTTTTTTTCATCAATTTTTTTCTACCATAAAACGCGTCAATAGCGCAATCATTCTTCAACCAGCGGTGCACAAAATTGTTGAACTTTAATGGAAAATTTTTATATATGAGCTTTTATTTTCAAAATGGCGGATAAAATGCAATAATCTGAAAAAAAATGGGGTTTTCGTTACCAATTTTTTTCTCAAAAACTATGAGGTTTAGGAAAAGTTTTATAGAACAAAAATGTCTTAGAATTTGTCAAGGAACACTCTATAATTTTTTCAGATTTTTTGAAGGAAATTTTTGATTTTCCAGAAAACCGCAAAATTGAAATTTCCAAAAAAGTTTTCAAAAAAATCTGAAAAAATTCGTGAGTATTCTTTGGCTAATTCTAAGACTTTTTTGTTCTTATAAATATTTTCCCAAAGCCTATAGTTTCTCAGAAAAAATTATCGAACATTGTGCGAATTCTTTTCAACCGTTTCAACTTTTGGAATTTCACAAAATAAGTTGGGGTCTAAACGTATGACATTTCCATTCTCTAAGAAGCTCTAAATAAAGAAAATTACATAAGTGCCTATAAAATATATATTGAAATTTTACACTCAGCGTTTCCCATCTTTTTTCTAAAAAATTTTTACCAAAGCTTATTTCGTCAGATCGATTAAAGTCGATAAAATATATTGTGGTTTTCCAACACAAAAGTTATTCAAGTCCATTATTCTGAAGTTTAGAGGTTTTCTTAACGATTATCTTTTGTATTTATACTTGCAATGTCACGAAAACGATCGAGGCGTGAAGTTTCTCCTGAACCTGAAAGTGAAAATAAGTCATATACCACAGACGATGATGAAAACTGCATGATACCAAACACAGACAATTCTGGTTCCTCAGATTCTGAAAATGATTCAGATAATGATTGTGATAATTATCATGATGAAAAATTACCGAAAACTACTTACAAGAGAGTTTCAAAAAGTTATCAAGAAGATCAAGCTAAGCTTGAAAAAGATCATAAATTTGAATGGGTAAATGGTGAAAGGATATATTCTGATATACGAACCAATGAATTAGCGAATATTGTTTATTATTAGCCGACGTTCCGGGAGCGTTAGATATACTCCCCTCATCAGGGCATAAACAGTTATTCAGTCATTATTAAAACATTCGGTCCTGCCGCACATAAATACACGAGAACTACACCAAATACCAACTTATGCGTAATTCTCTCATGATTAATATCGGATAAGGCGAGTGCCATCTCCGATAAATCAACTAACAATCAATCAATTGTTAGTTGATTTATCGGAGATGGCACTCGCCTTATCCGATATTAATCATGAGAGAATTACACATAAGTTGGGTATTTGGTGTAGTTCTCGTGTATTTATGTGCGGCAGGACCGAATGTTTTAATAATGACTGAATAACTGTTTATGCCCTGAAGAGGGAGTATATCTAACGCTCCCGAAACGTCGGCTAATAATAAACAATATTCGCTAATTCATTTGTTCGTTTGATGTCCGCCTCTTCCAAAAAAACTTAAATATCACGAACGTACTTTAACGATATATTCTGATATAAATGAAGATCCAATATTACTGCCTAGAAGTACAAAGGAAAAAATTAGAAAATGTGAGCCAAGAGAACTGTTTGAACATTTTTTTTCAAATGAAATGAGAAAGTAGATCATCGATGCATGTAAGGAAAATGGTTTTGATTTATCATTAGTCGATCTCAATACATTCATTGGAATCGTTATAACAACCTCATTCAATAAAAGAAAATCTCAGAGAGATTATTGGTCAACTGACCCTTTTTTATCTTGTGAAATAATTTCTGCAGCAATGTCACGATCTAAGTTTGAATTGATCAAATCCAAATTGAAATACTCGAAGGCCAAAGATAACGATTCAAATGATAAGGCTTGGCGAGTTCGGGCTTTATTAAAACTGTTTCAGAAGAATATTCTGCAGTTTGGCTTCTGGAGATCAGCTTTATCAGTGGATGAAATGATGGCTAAATTTTATGGTAGAATAAGCTTCAAACAGTTCATAAGTGGAAAGCCTACGCGATTCGGTCTTAAATTTTGGGTACTTTGCACTGCTGATGGATATTTATTGAATTTAGACTTATACTGTGGGAAAAAATCTGTAATAGTAGATAAGTTATCTAAATGTGCATTAGGATCTCGCGTAGTTTTATATTTATTGAAACCCTTTTTTGAATTGACATCTGCTGCGAAAATTCCTCTTTATCATCTTTATTTTGACAATTATTTTACAAACTTAGATCTTGTTGTGCATTTAAAACGGTTAAAATTGAAATGTACAGGAACTGTTAGAGATAACCGTGTCAAAGAAAAAAATGTCATCGATAAAAAGTCTCCACGTGGAATGTATGTTGTAAAGTATGATTGAAACTCTGGAATAAATTACATCACTGTAATGGATTCGAAGCCGGTGTCAATATTATCCACAGCTGCAGGGGTTACTCCATTATCATCAGTAAAAAGATACAGTTCGACTAAAAAGAAAAAATTGATATTCCAGTCCCACAAGGTTTTTATCTTTACAATCAGTCCATGGGTGGAGTTGATGTACACGATGGACACTGTAATAACTTGATGCCAAGTATTCGTTCGAAGAAATGGACATAGGTAGTTTTTATTAGACTTATCCAAGCAGCAATTACATATGCAGTTGTAATATAAAATGCTGCTGATGACAGTGGAAAGAAAGTTGGAACTAAAGAGTTTGCAATGTCAATAGCTAAAAGCTACATTTATGATACTAAAAAATGAGGAAAAACATACAACCATTCGACAAGACAAACAAAAGAAGTTCTCCATTTGCCTAATAAGAACATATATATGTACTGTGAGAACTGCGATTTGTTTTTTTGCGGTACTTGTATGAAAAAAAACATTAAAATGTTTGAATGACAGTGAGAGGCAAGGGACTCACTATAAACAAGCACCCCGTACAGTGAGAGGACCGGGGACTCACTATAAACATGCACCCCGTACAGTGAGAGGCAAGGGGACTCACTATAAACAAGCACCCCGTACAGTGAGAGGCAAGGGGACTCACTTAAAGGAGCACCCCGTACAGTGAGGCAAGGGGACTTATTATAAAGAAGCACCCCGTACAGTGAGAGGCAAGGGGACTCATTATAAAGAAGCACCCGGTACAGTGAGAGGCAAGGGGACTCACTATAAACAAGCATCCCGTACAGTGAGAGGCAAGGGGACTCACTATAAAGAAGCACCCCGTACAGTGAGAGGCAAGGGGACTCACTATAAACAAGCACCCCGTACAGTGAGAGGCAAGGGGACTCACTATAAAGAAGCACCCCGTACAGTGAGAGGCAAGGGGACTCACTATAAACAAGCACCCCGAAGGAGACATAATTTTACCACGTCCACGCCGTTGTCTCTGGGTTACGCTAAGAGTAAAGTCTCAATATAAACTGAAAGTAGATATATTCTATAGGCAATTGAACAATTTTCTTTATTCGGAGCTTCTTGGAGAATGGAAATGCCGTACGTTTAGACCTTATTTTGTGAAATTCCAAAAGTTGAAGCGGTTGAAAAGAATTCGCACAATGTTTGATAATTTTTTCTGGGAAAATATAGGCTTTCGGAAAATATTTATAAGAACAAAAAAGCTCTTAGAATTAGCCAAAGAATACTCACAAATTTTTTCAGATTTTTTGAAAACTTTTTGGAAATTTCAATTTTGCGGTTTTCTGGAAAATCACAAATTTCATTCAAAAATCTGAAAAAATTCTAGAGTGTTCCTTGACAAATTTTAAGACATTTTTGTTCTATAAAACTTTTTCCTAAACCTCATAGTTTTTGAGAAAAAATTGGTAACGAAAACCGAATTTTTTTTAGATTATTGCATTTTATCCGCCATTTTGAAAATAAAAGCTCATATATAAAAATTTTCTATTAAAGTTCAACAATTTTGTGAACCGATGGTTGAATAAAGATTGCGCTATTGACGCGTTTTATGGTAGAAAAAATTGATGAAAAAAAGAACTTCGAATTTCTCACTATTTTTTTGTATAGACCCCCATATTTAATTTTGTAAGCAAAATTTTTAATTTTATGCCCGAATTCGGATTCAGCACACCCAAAAACATAAGGTAAGGTACCTTGGATCAATTTATTGTTTCGTTTTACAAATGAATTTTGCGATCAAAAACATGTTCAAAAAATGACGTCTTTGGTCGTTAATGGGTTAACATGAACTATCTTTTACAGGGATTCGTCGCAAGTGATGAAATGCACGACTGTATACAGGAAGTATTAGAGCATGATGAAAGGAAAAATGCTAATGCGACGTTCAATAACAAATTTAAAACTCTTGAGGATTTCATGAACAGTAAAGAATTTTCTGAGCCTATTCACACCCGAATTGACAAGACAAGAGGGGAACTATTTTTAATGCTTTTAAAATTTAGTTTGGTAAATAGCTTATCCGTCAGTGCTATGACAAATTTATTTAAAATGGTTAATTGTCAATTTTCAGAACCAGTATTACCTGACACCCATTATATGTTAGATAAACTATTGAATCCTCAAGGTGATGCTACATTTTATGCTGTCTGTCCGAACTGCTCAGCATATATCGGAAAATTTGAGGAAGTTCAATCTGTGCAAAGGTGTTCTGTTTGCAATGAAAAATTAGATTTGTCAAATGTTTCTAATATAAGCTTTTTTGTTATAATTAATCCAACACATCAGATAGCTCAATTACTGAATGTTTATGAGGAACATTATAATGAAGTTGTTAGCGAAAGAACTTATAACGATAATAATATTTCTGACATTTCTGATGGTAATGGTTATCGTCAGTTCAAAGCGTCGTTGCCAAAAGATGAGAAAAACAGTTATGCAACAGGAATAGTTGGTTTCGATGGAACCAGAAAATTTGAATGCACAGATTGTACTCTCTGGCCATTATTTTTAATGTTAAATGAACTCCCTGTTGAAGTTCGAACAAAACAATTGATAACCTGCGGCTTATGGTTTTCCAACAAAAAACCAGACATGAACGCATTTCTAAACCCCTTTGTCGATGTTGTTAATGGTCTCAAACGTACTGGAATCAAATGTAATATAAGAGGTGAAGAACGCTCTATCAGATTATACGTTCTTTTATGCGTTGTAGATTCACCAGCCCGATGTGCTGCGCAAGGAATTCATCAATATAATGGCAAATATGGATGTAGTTGGTGTAAACATCCTGGTGTACAGGCCGAAGGAAGCATGAGATATCCGATACTGGAAAGTACTTCGGAACTTCGAGATGCAGAAAGTATGAGAATCGATATGCTAACGGCAACACCAGGAGATCATATTGATGGCGTCATCGGGCCATCGCCTCTAGCTAATGTAGAGCATTTCGATGTTGTATTCGGATTTGTGCCTGATTATTTACACTGTGTCCTGCAAGGAGTAATCAAGAGTTTCATTGAATATTACGTGAAAACAATGGATGCAGATCGAATTAAAGAAATCGATTCCGTCATGATGAGTATCACTGCATCTAATCAAAACGCTCATTATACTCGGCGATTCAGTAGCAGAGGAAATTGGAGTGCACGTGAGCGTGAAAACTTCCTCTTGTTTTATAGCGTTCCAATTTTTTCACGTATACTGAGTAAAGAACACTTCGATCATTGGCTGCTGCTTGTTGAAAGTTTATATATACTTTTGCAAGCAAATATTACCATAATAGAACTGAACGAAGCAGACAAAATGTTACATGAATTCGTTGGCAAAACTGAAGAATATTTTGGAATCAAAGCGATGACGTATAATGTTCATCAGTTGCTGCATCTCAGTCGTAGTGTTCTTGATTGGGGGCCATTATGGGCTCATTCAACATTTTCGTTTGAGGCAGGAAATCATTACATTTTACGAGCCACGAAATGTGCCAGGGGTGTAACGCAGCAAACGGTTCGATACGTAAATCTTCAATATCACATGTTATTTGTACAGGAACGTGTTTATCCACATTCTAGTGACACCATGAAGAAGTTTTGTGACGATATTCTTGCAGCCAGAGTTCAGAACTTCCAAGAAATAAATGGCAGAACATATTTTGGTAAGGGCCGTTATATGTGCCATGGTATAATTGAAGAATTTAATTTGCCAAAGACTGCCATGTTTTATGCAAAAATGGTGAAAAAGTCATGTTTATATCAAAGTGCAATGAAGGAGAAGAAGCGATCAAATGATTCAATAGCTCAACTAAACGACGGCAGATTCATACGTATTCTGTGTTTTGTTGTTGATGATGAAATAGATTATGAATTAACCATTTGTAACGTGCTTCGTACGCATGCTACTTTGTGCGACAAATACATTAAATTCCACACTGTTGATGAAATAGGAGAGATAAACATAATCGTGCCAACAGTATCTATAAAAGTAGTTTGCACTTATATGAATATATACGATAACATGTACATTTGTCCATTACCAAATTTGCTAAAATATTAGTTCGTAGATGAAATTGTTAATAAATAATACTTCTATTTTTATTAAGAATAATTTTTCATTAATGCCCCATTGATCGCAAATGAAAAAATCCATCTGCACGGGTCTAACGCAGCTTAAGGAAATGAGGTAAGTATTATCGTTTAGGAACTATTGGGCACGTAAAATCCATATATTTTAAGATCCTGTATATTTAATTTCTTAAATCAATTGATAGTCGTTAAATCAATTGATAATTAATTCGAAATAATTAATTAATAGATAATTAATGAATTAATGACTAATCAATTGATAATTAATTGATAATTAGAAATTGGTAATTAATTTGTTAAATCAATTATCAAATAATTACGAATTCTCGTTAGAGATCAGCGCTTCCCTGAGCACCAGGGTACTAATTCCCAGACACTTGCAGCGTAGACTTGGATGGCCACCATATATAGGGTCCGACATTTTGAATTTTCGAGTTTACATTCGAGATCAGCGTCCTCATAAGCCCCCGGGTACCAATTTCCAGCCACATACAGGTCGTAGATCCGTAAGGCCGGCCCTGGGTCCGCCTTTTTAATTTTTCGAGGTTGGATTCGAGATCAGCGCCCCCAAACCCCGGGATCCCATTTTAACAACTTAATTGCGGGTGGTAGACCCGAAAGACCGCCATCTCAGGTACGCCATTTTAAGTTTCCGAGGTTAGATTCGATATCAGCGCCCCTTAAAACTCCCGGATTCCGATTTCCAGCAACTTGCGGATGGTAGACCCATAGGGCCGTCATCTTGGATCCGCCATTATAAGTTTTCTAGGTTACACTCGAGATCAGCGCCGCACAAAACCACCGGCTTCCGATTTCACCACTTGCGCGTGGTAGACCGGCAATTCCGCTATCTTGGGTACGCTATTTTAAATGTTCGAGGTTAGATTCGTGATCAGCGCCACCCCGGGTTCCGATTTCCAGCAACTTGCGAGTGGTAGACCCGGAAGTCCGACATCTTCGATCCGGTATTTTGATATTTCGAGCTTATATTCGAGATTAGCTACTCCATAAACCCCTGGGTTCATATTCCCAGCCACTTGCGGGTGTTATACCAGCAAGTCTACCATCTTGGTTCCGCCATTTTAAGTTTCCGAGGTTAGATTCGAGATCAGCGCCGCACTACCGGATTCCGATTTCCAGCCACTTGCGGGTGGTAGACCCGGAAGGCCGTCATCTTGGGTCCGCCATTTTAAGTTTTCTAGGTTACACTCGAGATCAGCGCCGCACAAAACCACCGGCTTCCGATTTCACCACTTGCGCGTGGTAGACCCGCAATTCCGCTATCTTGGGTACGCTATTTTAAATGTTCGAGGTTAGATTCGAGATCAGCGTTACCCCCGGGTTCCGGTTTTCAGCAACTTGCGAATGGTAGACCCGGAAGTCCGACATCTTCGGTCCGCTATTTTGATATTTCGAGGTTATATTCGAGATTAGCGCCCCTTAAAACTCCCGGATTCCGATTTCCAGCCACTTGCGGATGGTAGACCGGTAAGACCGCCATCTTGGGTCCACCATTTTGATTTTTCGCGGTTGGATTCGAAATCAGCCTCTCACAAAACCCAATCCCCGAGTTCCGATTTATTCCACTTGCGGGTGGTAGACCAGGACGTTCACCATCTTGGTTCCGCCATTTTAAGTTTTCGAGGTTAGATTCGAGATCAGCGACCGTTGAAACCCCGGATTCCATTTTTCAGTCTGTTTCGGGTGGTAGACCCACAAGGGCGCCAATTTCCGTCGGACATTTCTATTTTTCGAGGTTGGATCGAGATCAGCGCCCCGCACAACTCCCAATGTCTGATGTCAACAACTTAATTGCGCGTGGTAGACCCGGAAGTCCGCCATCTTAGGTACACTATTTCAAGTTTTGGAGTTTATATATGAGATCAGCGCCCCACTAAACCCCCTGCTTCCGATTTCACCGCTTGAGGGTGGTACACCCGCAATTCCGCTATCTTGGGTACGCTATTTTAAATGTTCGAGGTTAGATTCGTGATCAGCGCCACCCCGGGTTCCGATTTCCAGCCACTTGCGAGTGGTAGACCCGGAAGTCCGACATCTTCGATCCGGTATTTTGATATTTCGAGCTTATATTCGAGATTAGCTACTCCATAAACCCCTGGGTTCATATTCCCAGCCACCTGCGGGTGTTAGACCAGCAAGTCTACCATCTTGGTTCCGCCATTTTAAGTTTCCGAGGTTAGATTCGAGATCAGCGCCGCACTACCGGATTCCGATTTCCAGCCACTTGCGGGTGGTAGACCCGGAAGGCCGTCATCTTGGGTCCGCCATTTTAAGTTTTCTAGGTTACACTCGAGATCAGCGCCGCACAAAACCACCGGCTTCCGATTTCACCACTTGCGCGTGGTAGACCCGCAATTCCGCTATCTTGTGTACGCTATTTTAAATGTTCGAGGTTAGATTCGAGATCTGCGTTACCCCGGGTTCCGGTTTTCAGCAACTTGCGAATGGTAGACCCGGAAGTCCGACATCTTCGGTCCGCTATTTTGATATTTCGAGGTTATATTCGAGATTAGCGCCCCTTAAAACTCCCGAATTCCGATTTCCAGCCACTTGCGGATGGTAGACCGGTAAGACCGCCATCTTGGGTCCACCATTTTGATTTTTCGCGGTTGAATTCGAAATCAGCCTCTCACAAAACCTCCGAGTTCCGATTTATTCCACTTGCGGGTGGTAGACCAGGACGTTCACCATCTTGGTTCCGCCATTTTAAGTTTTCGAGGTTAGATTCGAGATCAGCGACCGTTGAAACCCCCGGATTCCAATTTTCAGTCTCTTTCGGGTGGTAGACCCACAAGGGCGCCAACTTCCGTCGGACATTTCTATTTTTCGAGGTTGGATCGAGATCAGCGCCCCGCACAACTCCCGATGTCTGATGTCAACAACTTAATTGCGCGTGGTAGACCCGGAAGTCCGCCATCTTAGGTACACTATTTCAAGTTTTGGAGTTTATATATGAGATCAGCGCCCCACTAAACCCCCTGCTTCCGATTTCACCGCTTGAGGGTGGTACACCCGCAATTCCGCCATCTTGGGTACGCGGTTTTAAATGTTCGTGATTTCGAGATTAGATTCGAGATCAGCGCCACCCCGCGTTCCGATTTCCAGTCACTTGCGTATGGTAGACCCGGAAGTCCGCCATCTTGGGCTCACCATTTTAAGTTTTAGAGGTTAGATTCGAGATCAGCGTCCTCCAAAACCCCCGGTTTCCGATTTCCAGCCACTTGCGGGTGGTATAGACCCGTAAGGCCGCCATCTTGTGTCTACCATTTTATATTATCGAGGTTACACTCGAGATCAGCGCCCCGGAAAACCCCTGGATTCCAATATCCAGCCACTTGCGGGTGGTAGACCCGGAAGGCCGCCATCTTGGATCGGCAATTTTTAGTTTTCAAGGTTAGATTCAAGATCGGCTCCCCCCAAAACCCCAGGGTTCCGATTTCCAGCCTCTTGCGGGTGGTGAACCCGTAAGGCCGCCATTTTGCGTCGACCATCTTCGGACCAACATTCTGAATTTTGGAGGTTAGATTCGAGATCAACGCCCTCCTCCTCCTGAACCCCCGGGGTACCGGAACGATGATTTAAAATTTTTTTTAAGTGGATTTCATGTGGATTCGATGTAGGTTATTTTGTATGGAAATATCTTTTTTATCTGATAATATGAAAATAAATTTTGTAATATGATTCTTTACCAAAAGTAAATTATAAAAATCAATTTCGCATGTGAAAAACTATTTATCTTGGTCAGATGTGAAATTGACGTGTAATTACACCTGTGATTACAGCTGTAATCACAGCTGTGGTTTCAGCTGTAATTACAGCTGTAATCACAGCTGGATATTTTCGATAGGGTGGAGCGGTGGGGGAACACACAGACGAGCGCCGCACTGTGTGCACGCTCACAGACGGCACGAAGCTATGTCATGTGTCAGTCCCGTATAAACACGCGCTCTGACTACAAGAGTGGGGGCCCCATGCGAGCAAGCCTGTGCGCGCGGTACGGGGTGACATTGATTCTTGATACGTTCCTGGTTGGATGAACCCCCTTAAGACACACAAGAGCACTACTCATTCTATAGCTATTTATATTCTGCATTATCATGATTTAAAAAAAAAAAATTGACCGTTAAGTTTAGGAGTTATAAACTTTTTAAGAAAAAACACGTTTTTGTTAATAACAAAAGAACCGCGATAGCTAGAGAAATTTTTTTTTTAGAAAATATAGGTATTTTAATGCTCTTTCGAATGCTATCTATTCGATTCAAATATTTCGATCTTATCATTAAAAAAAAGCAAAAATGAATTTTGAGAAAATAGAAAACTCGAAATAAAACAAAAACGCATCGGTGAATGCAAAAACGAATTTTTGACCCGCCGTCACACAAAAAAAACAAAAGAACGAGACCTGTCCGGTTAAAATCGATCGAGTAGAAGCTGAGATCCAGACGCACGCGCACACACACACACACACACACACACACACACACACACACACACACACACACACACACACACACACACCGACACACATTTTTCAAAAATCATGTATTTTGATTCCTAACACCTTGAAAAACAATTATAACATGTTTTTACAACAACTCAAGAAATTACTATCACAAAGCTTCCTCTAGGAGGAAGCAAAAATTACATAGTTACCAACACATCACCATTTTTCATTATTCTTTCTCAATTTTGAACTTTCTATAATATTACGCATCTTGGGAGGACAAGAAAAGTCTAGAGTTGCTCTAGCAGGGGCGCCCCTCCGATCTCCCATACATACTTGGCGGGCCCGACTGTTTGTAGTTTACCGGTGGGCTACTTAAATGTAGAATACTAAATTTTTGCATAAATTCATTAACAATATTTATGTCTACATTCGTAGAGTGGCTTAAGAGAAGAGAACGAAACGGGGCAAGAGAAGAAGGGAGGCGGGAAAGAATATAAGTGCTCGGCATTCGCTCCACAACTTTCTCCATTGGCGACCCAAAGCGCATTAGGGTCGCATACCTAATACGCGCCCTCTTTCCCTCTCTCTTTTGGGGAAAACTGCAGCCGGAATACTACTTTAAGAAGGTTCATCCAATTTTCAGTTTATTTAGGAAGTCTTTGAAACTTTTTTCACATGTACCTGACATCATTATCTATATGATATCCTCACAAAAAAGAGCCTAGCTTTACCGTTATCGAGATATTAATTGTCAAATTTGAGCATTTTAACACGGCGTCTTATGGGACGCACACGCGTGAAAGATCGATTCAGTCTACAACTTCAAAGATACATTTAGCGTTTGTCTGAAAAACTAATATGTTATTAAGATCAATAATTAGAATATCATATTACAAGTTCAGAGATCCGTTTTTAAGATATTGTAGTTGAAAGTATGGAATTTTAGGTGTACGGCCGCGCGTGCAGACGACGCTGGAGCGGTGGGGGAACACACAGACGAGCGCCGCACTGTGTGCACGCTCACAGACGGCACGAAGCTATGTCATGTGTCAGTCCCGTATAAACACGCGCTCTGACTACAAGAGTGGGGGCCCCATGCGAGCAAGCCTGTGCGCGCGGTACGGGGTGACATTGATTCTTGATACGTTCCTGGTTGGATGAACTCCCTTAAGACACACAAGAGCACTACTCATTCTATAGCTATTTATATTCTGCATTATCATGATTTAAAAAAAAAAAATTGACCGTTAAGTTTAGGAGTTATAAACTTTTTAAGAAAAAACACGTTTTTGTTAATAACAAAAGAACCGCGATAGCTAGAGAAATTTTTTTTTTAGAAAATATAGGTATTTTAATGCTCTTTCGAATGCTATCTATTCGATTCAAATATTTCGATCTTATCATTAAAAAAAAGCAAAACTGAATTTTGAGAAAATAGAAAACTCGAAATAAAACAAAAACGCATCGGTGAATGCAAAAACGAATTTTTGACCCGCCGTCACACAAGAAAAAACAAAAGAACGAGACCTGTCCGGTTAAAATCGATCGAGTAGAAGCTGAGATCCAGACGCACGCACACACACACACACACACACACACACCGACACACATTTTTCAAAAATCATGTATTTTGATTCCTAACACCTTGAAAAACAATTATAACATGTTTTTACAACAACTCAAGAAATTACTATCACAAAGCTTCCTCTAGGAGGAAGCAAAAATTACATAGTTACCAACACATCACCATTTTTCATTATTCTTTCTCAATTTTGAACTTTCTATAATATTACGCATCTTGGGAGGACAAGAGAAGTCTAGAGTTGCTCTAGCAGGGGCGCCCCTCCGATCTCCCATACATACTTGGCGGGCCCGACTGTTTGTAGTTTACCGGTGGGCTACTTAAATGTAGAATACTAAATTTTTGCATAAATTCATTAACAATATTTATGTCTACATTCGTAGAGTGGCTTAAGAGAAGAGAACGAAACGGGGCAAGAGAAGAAGGGAGGCGGGAAAGAATATAAGTGCTCGGCATTCGCTCCACAACTTTCTCCATTGGCGACTCAAAGCGCATTAGGGTCGCATACCTAATACGCGCTCTCTCTCCCTCTCTCTTTTGGGGAAAACCGCAGCCGGAATAGTACTTTAAGGGGGTTTCACCCAAAACGCCTTTTCTTAGAAATTTCTCTCAATTTTGACCAGGTGTTGATAATACTATTGTCTATAAGATATTTCCATCTAAAAACTCCCAGCGGTTTAGTTCTCGAGATATTAAACATCAAAGTCGCGCATTTGAAATGAACGTTTTCGTCTGTAACTCGAAAAGTTTTCTTAGCAATTTTTCTAAAAACCGAAATGTTATTAATGACATCTATTAGAACAAGACATTCAAATCTGAGAAAGCCCAGCGGTTCACGCGCGCGTGAGACGCATGCATGGCAAGGGGAGAGAGAGCGGGAGCGCCGCTGGCGCGCACGCTTGCTGCGCACACACAGCAGGCGTCTCTCGGTGTCTGTGCTCAGTCCCGTAGCAAGCAACTCTCAACAGAAAGAGAGGGGAGCGCATGCGAGAGCCTGTACGCGTCGCACGGGGCGCCGTGCTCTGTGGGTTCGGGCCTCGTTGTTGAGACCCCTTAAGACACACAAGAGCACTACTCATTCTCGGTTTGGAATTCAGACTAGACGCATCAGATCAAAGTTTTGACCGGAACTGTTATTTCTGTTCTACTTTTAAACGTGAAGACTCAAAGATATTGAACATGGAAGTCGAAAAAAATTCCCTCATCCAGCGCTGCTGCGGCAAACAGTGAGTTCACCATCAATGACCTGGACGACGACAGTTTGGGTATAATCTTCAACAAACTGCCCTGCATCGACAGGATACGCATTGAAAGCGTCTGCAAACGCTGGCGTGGCATCAGCGAAGCCAACTGGTGCTTCTACTCCAAGCGTCTGATAATCGACGATGACATGGGTGGCTTTCCATTCCAGCAAGCCAACAGCAACGAGAAGAAGAGCGCCAACATGCTGGAGGAGAGCCTGCAACGACGTGGACCCTACATTGAGGAGATCGACTTTACGCAGTGCGATACTTTGAATTTTAAAACGGGTACGATCGAATGGATAGTTGGGCTCTGCCCCAAGCTAAAGTGTCTGCACCTAGGTACCCTAAGTTTAAATCGCAAGGATTGGTTAGCCATCGGCAGTAACCTCGAAGCGTTGAGCTTCTATGCCTTCGCAGACAGGTATTGCGCCGAGTTAAGACAACTGTTCCGCACGAACAAGCGACTGCGTCGGTTGCAGGTTGATTCTCACCTCTGGTGCGGACCGAGCGTTTTCGATCACCTTGACCCTGGTCAACTGGAGTTTCTGCAGATATCGAAGTGTAGAATATTCGCATTGACCGACGGGCTAGCGGACAAACTTGCTGAGTCACTCGTCGAGTTCAGTTACGATCCCTGTCTGAACGACACGTGGTACCTTCAAAACTTGTACAAGTTGAAAAATCTACGATCCTTAAATCTGCAAGCTGAAAGCGGAAAGTTGGAGGCCGCATTGATAGTTGATATTGCTGAGAATTGTCGGAAACTAGAGCGTCTGACCTTGGCCTTTCCCTGGGACTATCAATGTAACGAAAGTATCATTGCGCCGCTGTTTAGCCTGCCTGATCTGAGAAGGCTTGTTTTATTAGTGACAAAAAATGAAATGCCACGTGAAGAACTCGATATACTATTCCGAAGAGCACCCAACCTTAAGTTGTTCGTAATGAGTACATGTGCCCAATGTATATATGAAGAAAGCGGGAATTGCCATCCCTGTGGCGATCACAAGAGTACGTACACTGAAGCTCCGCACTTCGTCGTCTGGCGACGTAAATGACTCGCGAGTGTGGGAAAAGGATAATGATTCTCCGATGATCGGCGGTAAGCAGCCGCGTCGATTGCCTTGAAGATGGCTATATGAAAAAGCAGCATTTCGGATCCAGACACGAAACAAATACGAATGTTTCTAATAGTTGGAGTTTCATGAAATTAACTCTTGTGCATCCTCATTTCCTCACGCGTTAGTCACTCAGTAAGAACAATCTCGATATAGAGAGGCATGTGTAACGTATAACAATTGTTTTTGTCGTTGTTGTTTTTGTTGTAGATCATGGTGTATATTTTTTAATTATGTACTGATTGTATTCACAATAAATAAAATTTGTTATAATTTTATTTATAATAAAATGTAAAGTTGTATGATTTATTGTAAATAATATGTAAATACTTGAGTTTAAATAAATTTTATTATTAAGAGAAAATAATTATCACGTTATTGTTTTATACCCTCTTGACTTGTACCCATACCAATTATTATGGCTGATTCCATTCAAATTCATGCAAGCCGTCACAGACTAAAAATTTGTTTCTTGAATACCATAAGAATGTATAAATAAATCATAAATCATATTTAACCCTTCGAAGCACACATTTTTCTATTCACTATTTTGACCTGAAATTTCTTACTCGGGGGTTTTTGGGGTCGCTGAGTACGAATATGCCATCAGAATTTTGATTTTTTCAAATCCAAGATGGCGGACAAAAGATGGCGGACGAAAAAATTAAAAATAGTGTATTTGAGGCTAAAAATGTTTAATAAGGGGTTTTTGGTGTCGCTGATTACGAATCTGATGTCAGATTTGCAAAATTCAAAATAGCCGATCCAAGATGGCGGACACCAAAATTTAAATCTTCGAGAATACCGATGAAAATTATTACTCAGGGGTTTTCGGGGTCGCTGATTACGAATCTGATATCAGATTTGCAAAATTCAAGATGGCGGATCCAAGATGGCGGACACCGAAATTTAAATTTTAATGTCCGCCAGTCTAAGGCAGGGTTACCATCAAGCCTTACTGAAGAGTCCACGATGGTAACCCGGGACGAAACTACACTACCTACCTTACCGACCTCTCTCACATCTAACCTCTCTTCCACTTTACCTTCCTGCCCTCTCCGCTAGATGGCCTCGTAGAGTCGCACCATCGGCTATACTAGGTCGCACATATATATTGACCCTGTTGAATTTCAAATTGGGTCAAAAAGTGTAATGATAGTTATGAATTTTGCTGAATTAGTTACGGAGCCTAAACCAGTATATTATATTCATATCTTGAGCTACCACATCTATTTACTGCAATGAAAAATGATATAGATTCGCTTTTGAAAGAAAGTAATAAAACCATTTTACAAAAGTTTAAACTAAGGCAAGTATTAGTCTCTCTCTCCCACTCTATCTCCCTCTCGCCCTCTCTTTCTCCCTCCCTTTCTTTTTCCCCTTCTCGCTCCCTCTCTCTCTTTCTCCCCTCTCTCCTCTCTCTCTCTCTCCGTTTCTTCTTCTCTCTCAATATCCGTCAAACTCTGTAACAAAAACTTTAATGAGAGCTTAAATATTTTTCAAAACAATCAACACGTTCTTTTCTTTAAAAACTAATTTTTTAAGTATATTCTAATAACACAATTTGTCTAGTTTTTTATTTATTCTAATCTCGTCTATTCAATAAGCACTCTCTACAAATGGTAATAATTGTTTTCATATCTGTACACATAATAATATTTTTAATAAAACTTTCTACGAAAGTACAAAATAATGCAAGTATAGAAGTTTTTTCTGTATAATCTATAAAATAATATTTATGATTTTTTTAAAGAAATCAAATAAATACTAGTAAAAAAGTCTTGTACTTCTTTGAGTCAATGTATGCTGAACAAATTATATGTTCTAAGTACATTCAAATTGTTCACTGCAAATCAAACAAACGAAAGTTGTGAAATCAATTATCGATAGTCAAGTAATGCAAACAACTGTCGGAAGTATGACTGTTTTCAGAAATGTATTCAAATTTGTTCATCCTTCTATACAAATTAAACACAAGAAAGTACTGAAATCAGTTTATTGCAGTCAAGTACCGGCCATAAGTTAACTTGACTAACATAAAAGAAATTTTCGTACTTCGCGTGTAAGATTACATTGTACGCGCACGTTGCAACTTCAAAATTATTCAGCCAGTGGGCATGAAGTACTACTTAACACCCAAGAAACCCAATAGCTCACATAGTCCTACAAAACTTTATAGAACCTATGCACTTTACGCATGTGTGGACGAAAATTATTTTAATTATATAACTATAATGCCTTCTTTCTATTTCTAAAATTCATAAGAATTTTTTCAGATATTTACGAAAAGTCAAAGGCTATATAAAAAACCGCTGCCAATTCATTGGCCCGTGGCTTCCTCAAACTTAATTTGCTTATTCCTTTAATTAATTTTTAAAAACAAAACTTATAATTTTTGCAACAATTTATGACATAATTATAATTAAATTCATTTATGAAGATTAAAATGTATTCATTTTTAAATTATGTATAAAATATGAATAAAATAATAGATAAGATTTTTTAAAATTATGTGTGAAAAATAAATAAAATAATTTATTATGATATTATCGTCAAAACCTTTTAAAATTCCTAAATAAACTTTACTTCAAGTTATATTTTCTTTGTGAAATTTCACACATAGGGTACTTGTCTCTAGTAGTATCCCTGTCCCTATTTGTGTGCTCTTTCTAGAATTTCCGATGTAAGAAAAAGGTTCGAACCTTAAAAATAATAAATGGCTATTACAAAACAAAAACAGCTACACAACACGCGTGCATAGCGCATGCCATTTCCATTTTCTAGTATACATAAATGCGTTCCCGAATAATTACGATTTTAATGAGGGCTAAAATAGTTTTAACCTCAAATATCTCTGAAATTCATAAACGAATTCTTTTACCCTAAGAACTCTTCTAATAAATAATATACGAACTCTACATCTCCACCAAATTTCAAAGAAAGGAAAACAATTTTAACGTAGTTATATTGTGTGACAACAAAGAAAGTTATTTTCAAAAATACTAAAATTTTAAATATCAAACATCTCAAAAAATAACCATATAATCTGGATGAAATTTTACACAGGTATTGCCTATATCGCATATAAAATAGTCTATAAATGTCAAGCTGATACATGAAGTTGTATTGAAAAATTACGTTTAAAAAAAAATGTAAAAAAATTTTAACCTTAAATATCTAAAAATCATGAGAAAATTATTTTACCTAAAGGACATATATTATACGATAATATATGAACTTTTCATCTCCACAAAATTTCAATATGATTAAACCAATTTTTGTTTTCTCTAGTTATCATGCGACAAAGAAAATAACTTTGTAAAATACGAAAATTTTCAAAATCAAATATCTCAAAAAGTAATCATACGATCTTGATGAAAATTCACACACATATTATCTATTGTAACGGGCTAAAATCTGTCCTCGGTGCGCTATATCTCAACGCGGACTTGCCGATGAACGGCGCAGCAATTGACAGGCGCGAGCACTTACTCGTGCCAACCCTCGACGATTAGCCGCCCGTCAGCTCCGTGCTGTTGCTCGCCGTCGGGTGCTTTCAGCAGCAGCCGCGCCTTTTCGCTCCGTTACAACGCGCGACTTCGTCGTCGCGCTCTCTCGAGCGTGCTGCCCCAGCTCCTCTACGTACTCGCGACCGCGGAGGCCGGCGGTATTCTTCACCGTGCCACCGAATAGGAAGCGGAATTAGGGCGCGCTAAATAACAGGTAAACAAGTGTAAAAGAAACACTTACATTTATTGACTCTCGGGCGGTTAGTGAATTACACACGCGGCGCGTACTCTAGGTACGCGCCGATTCTGGTGGTCCGCCCGCGCACGCGAAGTCCGTGTGTGCTCGGTTGCACACACGTAAGTGCATAGGCGGCTCGCGCCGACGTCGGCCGATCGCCGCGCACGATCGGCGCTCACGCGCGCGTCGGCGGCCTCGCTCGCTCGCCCGTCTCCACTTCCTGGAAGCTCGTCGTCCGCGGGGGAAGCGCGCGCTCGCCTGGCCAGGACTTGGGTGGGTGTGTGTGTATGTAAACACTCGATATCTCGAAAACCATTTCACCTATCTTCGTCGGACAAAGCTTATTCTCTTGGTCCCGAAAAAATACTCCGTTTTAATTTTTTATCGATTTTCTTTTTTTATAACCAAAAAATCTTTAAACTACCTACGTTTTCTGTTTTTAATTTTCAAATTATCTTTAGTATGTCATGGAAAATGTTCTTATAATTCATAAATTAATTTTTCAAAAAATATTTGATTATCGACTCAAAATTTTATTTACTTATTACGCTTATTGAAGATAATATTTGGTATAAATTTCAAGAGATTATCTTCATTTTTTTTGAGAAAAAAATTATTTAAAAAAAAACAACGCGTTTTCACTGACACACGATGACAAGAATAAAAACCAATTAATCGTCCTGAAATTTGGTATAGAGGATATAGATTTTTTATATCTCCAAACTATTCATTGCGCAAAAAAATTGAACTGTCACGACCAAAGATATTTGAGGTTGAAAGTTTTTTAAAAATATTTTCGAATAGCGTTTTTCAGACAATATTTGATAGATAGAGAACCTTTTGTATAATACAATTAATTATTGTCATATAAAAAATTAAAAGAGGAATAAATACATTAGTTTGAGGAAGCTAAGTGCCAATGTATATTGGGAGCGGTTTTTTATTAGTGATGATGGTCGGATTAGTGTAAGGATCTTTTTATTTAGTTAAAATTAAAAACACGGTTTTCTCAATATAAAAATATTCATCTTGAATTTTATACCTTCACTTTGCCTTTTTATATGTTCAACATTATTAAACACAGAAAACAGATATTTTCATAATTATGTTATTGTTTATCTATCTTAGTGGCAATTTTACTTATTGAACAAAATCACAACATGAAAAAAGCTTATTTAAATGAAATTAAACTTGATTAATCTTTATCATTGTAGTGACATTCTGATAATATAGAATTGAATGAACCTTTAAATTTGTTAAAGCAGGAAACTATGAAATGGAATGAATCACTAGAACTAAATTCAAAAGATAAAGACAAATCATATATTAAAATAACAAATACTTCTTCATACATACATTTTTTAGTCAATAAAACTATAACATAGCTTGATGAAAAACATCATAATGGAGTATGGCATCCCCTTAATATGTATAAAAAAAAAAAACCGATGATGGATTTGAACCCGCACCAAAAAGATAGTAAGCGTGCGCGCTATCCACAGGACCAACAGAATTCACTTGAATGTATTATATCTATGTAATATATAAGGTGTTCCCCCATTTGGGTTTAGGGGTATGAGTTTAAGATTAATTTGCTTTTATTTATGATTTTTGTTATAGCAATAGCAATAACAGATCTTTGTAAATAATAATTTTGCAATGTTACGTACGAAGTACGTCGTGTTACCATTGCAGCCGGTATGGGTGGTGTGTTACCGGCCGCGCATCAGCTGTTCCCGCAGCATTTAGAAATTGACTGCCGCGCTGCGCGTGGTCGGGGTGCGTACTTCTTCGGGGTGCCTCAATTTCCCTGCAGGCTTTGCGCTTCTATTTACGTCTACCTTCTTTGACATAGGGCTGCCCATCCCTCTATAACACGGTCGTATACACAGGTCCGGAAACTCAGCGATATTTTTGGTGGTGGGGGAAGTAACCTTAGCGAAGTCAATTTTAGTGTGCGCGACGACCACTCGAAGCGTTGGCAACTAGACGACCACTGCAGCGTGCGCGCTTATTTTACCATCTCTCCCAACTCCTAATTCAAATAGTTACGCAGTACGCACGCGGTAAGATATAAAGTGCGCATGCGCGTCACTCAGTGGTCGCTAGCCTAGCAGCGCTGGTGGCTTGGCGGAGAACTATAAAATCGTGCTTCACTAAGCGTACACGCTCCGCGCGCTGAGTTTCCGGACCTGTGTATATGACCGTGCTCTATAAAAATGCATCCTTGGCATGGTCGACGCCATGTTGCGACGCCATGTTGATTTTCCCTCTATAAAAAATGCATCCTTGGCATGGTCGACGCCATGTTGCGACGCCATGTTGATTTTTTCTCGAATATCTCGAATATCTCGAAATCTCGAATTTTTTGGCGCATGCGCAAATGCCCTATAGGGACTTAGGGAGTCTGTACAACCATGCAGCGCGCGTGTGTGTGCTCGCCGTGTATAAGGTATACCTATATCCCTCTATAAAAAATGCATCCTTGGCATGGTCGACGCCATGTTGCGACGCCATGTTGATTTTTTCTCGAATATCTCGAATATCTCGAAATCTCGAATTTTTTGGCGCATGCGCAAATGCCCTATAGGGACTTAGGGAGTCTGTACAACCATGCAGCGCGCGTGTGTGTGCTCGCCGTGTATAAGGTATACCTATATCCCTCTATAAAAAATGCATCCTTGGCATGGTCGACGCCATGTTGCGACGCCATGTTGATTTTTTCTCGAATATCTCGAATATCTCGAAATCTCGAATTTTTGGCGCATGCGCAAATGCCCTATAGGGACTTAGGGAGTCTGTACAACCATGCAGCGCGCGTGTGTGTGCTCGCCGTGTATAAGGTATACCTATATATAGGAGAGCGCTATATATAGGTATACCTTATAGGAGAGCACTATATATAGGTATACCTTATACACGAGAGGGCATATGCATAGAATGGTATAGAGATAGCGCATGTGTTGTGAGCGGAAAAATATGATATATATTAATTGACAGAAATTTATAATCAATTGATAAATCGATGAAAAATTTTTATTTAAAAAAAAATATTTATTCATTACGTGCGTGTGTGTCTGTATGTGTGTGTTTGTGTGTCTGTGTGTGTGTGTGTGTGTGTGTGTGTGTGTGTGTGTGTTTGTGTGTGCGTGTGTGCGTGCCTGCGTGCGTGCGTGCGTGCGTGCATGCGTGTATGTGTGTGTGGGTGAGTGGGTGGCAGCAGACTCGAGAGAGCGTGAGGCGTACGGCGTTCGACCAGCTGTACTTTTGGCATGTACGTTACCGCACTAACCCCCCTAAGAGAAAAGAAAGAAACGGGGCAAGAGAAGAAGGGAGGCGGGAAAGAATATAAGGGCTCGGCATTCACTCCACAACTTTCTCCATTGGCGACTCAAAGCGCATTAGGGTCGCATACCTAATACGCGCTCTCTTTCCCTCTCTCTTTTGGGGAAAACTGCAGCCGGAATACTACTTTAAGAAGGTTCATCCAATTTTCAGTTTATTTAGGAAGTCTTTGAAACTTTTTTCACATGTACCTGACATCATTATCTATATGATATCCTCACAAAAAAGAGCCTAGCTTTACCGTTATCGAGATATTAATTGTCAAATTTAAGCATTTTAACACGGCGTCTTATGGGACGCACACGCGTGAAAGATCGATTCAGTCTACAACTTCAAAGATACATTTAGCGTTTGTCTGAAGAACTAATATGTTATTAAGATCAATAATTAGAATATCATATTACAAGTTCAGAGATCCGTTTTTAAGATATTGTAGTTGAAAGTATGGAATTTTAGGTGTACGGCAGCGCGTGCAGACGACGCTGGAGCGGTGGGGGAACACACAGACGAGCGCCGCACTGTGTGCACGCTCACAGACGGCACGAAGCTATGTCATGTGTCAGTCCCGTATAAACACGCGCTCTGACTACAAGAGTGGGGGCCCCATGCGAGCAAGCCTGTGCGCGCGGTACGGGGTGACATTGATTCTTGATACGTTCCTGGTTGGATGAACCCCGTTAAGACACACAAGAGCACTACTCATTCTATAGCTATTTATATTCTGCATTATCATGATTTAAAAAAAAAAAATTGACCGTTAAGTTTAGGAGTTATAAACTTTTTAAGAAAAAACACGTTTTTGTTAATAACAAAAGAACCGCGATAGCTAGAGAAATTTTTTTTTTTAGAAAATATAGGTATTTTAATGCCCTTTCGAATGCTATCTATTCGATTCAAATATTTCGATCTTATCATTAAAAAAAAGCAAAAATGAATTTTGAGAAAATAGAAAACTCGAAATAAAACAAAAACGCATCGGTGAATGCAAAAACGAATTTTTGACCCGCCGTCACACAAAAAAAAACAAAAGAACGAGACCTGTCCGGTTAAAATCGATCGAGTAGAAGCTGAGATCCAGACGCACGCGCACACACACACACACACACACACACACACACACACACACACACCGACACACATTTTTCAAAAATCATGTATTTTGATTCCTAACACCTTGAAAAACAATTATAACATGTTTTTACAACAACTCAAGAAATTACTATCACAAAGCTTCCTCTAGGAGGAAGCAAAAATTACATAGTTACCAACACATCACCATTTTTCATTATTCTTTCTCAATTTTGAACTTTCTATAATATTACGCATCTTGGGAGGACAAGAAAAGTCTAGAGTTGCTCTAGCAGGGGCGCCCCTCCGATCTCCCATACATACTTGGCGGGCCCGACTGTTTGTAGTTTACCGGTGGGCTACTTAAATGTAGAATACTAAATTTTTGCATAAATTCATTAACAATATTTATGTCTACATTCGTAGAGTGGCTTAAGAGAAGAGAACGAAACGGGGCAAGAGAAGAAGGGAGGCGGGAAAGAATATAAGTGCTCGGCATTCGCTCCACAACTTTCTCCATTGGCGACCCAAAGCGCATTAGGGTCGCATACCTAATACGCGCCCTCTTTCCTCTCTCTTTTGGGGAAAACTGCAGCCGGAATACTACTTTAAGAAGGTTCATCCAATTTTCAGTTTATTTAGGAAGTCTTTGAAACTTTTTTCACATGTACCTGACATCATTATCTATATGATATCCTCACAAAAAAGAGCCTAGCTTTACCGTTATCGAGATATTAATTGTCAAATTTGAGCATTTTAACACGGCGTCTTATGGGACGCACACGCGTGAAAGATCGATTCAGTCTACAACTTCAAAGATACATTTAGCGTTTGTCTGAAAAACTAATATGTTATTAAGATCAATAATTAGAATATCATATTACAAGTTCAGAGATCCGTTTTTAAGATATTGTAGTTGAAAGTATGGAATTTTAGGTGTACGGCCGCGCGTGCAGACGACGCTGGAGCGGTGGGGAACACACAGACTAGCGCCGCACTGTGTGCACGCTCACAGACGGCACGAAGCTATGTCATGTGTCAATCCCGTATAAACACGCGCTCTGACTACAAGAGTGGGGGCCCCATGCGAGCAAGCCTGTGCGCGCGGTACGGGGTGACATTGATTCTTGATACGTTCCTGGTTGGATGAACCCCTTAAGACACACAAGAGCACTACTCATTCTATAGCTATTTATATTCTGCATTATCATGATTTAAAAAAAAAAATTGACCGTTAAGTTTAGGAGTTATAAACTTTTTAAGAAAAAACACGTTTTTGTTAATAACAAAAGAACCGCGATAGCTAGAGAAATTTTTTTAGAAAATATAGGTATTTTAATGCTCTTTCGAATGCTATCTATTCGATTCAAATATTTCGATCTTATCATTAAAAAAAAGCAAAACTGAATTTTGAGAAAATAGAAAACTCGAAATAAAACAAAAACGCATCGGTGAATGCAAAAACGAATTTTTGACCCGCCGTCACACAAGAAAAAACAAAAGAACGAGACCTGTCCGGTTAAAATCGATCGAGTAGAAGCTGAGATCCAGACGCACGCACACACACACACACACACACACACCGACACACATTTTTCAAAAATCATGTATTTTGATTCCTAACACCTTGAAAAACAATTATAACATGTTTTTACAACAACTCAAGAAATTACTATCACAAAGCTTCCTCTAGGAGGAAGCAAAAATTACATAGTTACCAACACATCACCATTTTTCATTATTCTTTCTCAATTTTGAACTTTCTATAATATTACGCATCTTGGGAGGACAAGAGAAGTCTAGAGTTGCTCTAGCAGGGGCGCCCCTCCGATCTCCCATACATACTTGGCGGGCCCGACTGTTTGTAGTTTACCGGTGGGCTACTTAAATGTAGAATACTAAATTTTTGCATAAATTCATTAACAATATTTATGTCTACATTCGTAGAGTGGCTTAAGAGAAGAGAACGAAACGGGGCAAGAGAAGAAGGGAGGCGGGAAAGAATATAAGTGCTCGGCATTCGCTCCACAACTTTCTCCATTGGCGACTCAAAGCGCATTAGGGTCGCATACCTAATACGCGCTCTCTCTCCCTCTCTCTTTTGGGGAAAACCGCAGCCGGAATAGTACTTTAAGGGGGTTTCACCCAAAACGCCTTTTCTTAGAAATTTCTCTCAATTTTGACCAGGTGTTGATAATACTATTGTCTATAAGATATTTCCATCTAAAAACTCCCAGCGGTTTAGTTCTCGAGATATTAAACATCAAAGTCGCGCATTTGAAATGAACGTTTTCGTCTGTAACTCGAAAAGTTTTCTTAGCAATTTTTCTAAAAACCGAAATGTTATTAATGACATCTATTAGAACAAGACATTCAAATCTGAGAAAGCCCAGCGGTTCACGCGCGCGTGAGACGCATGCATGGCAAGGGGGAGAGAGCGGGAGCGCCGCTGGCGCGCACGCTTGCTGCGCACACACAGCAGGCGTCTCTCGGTGTCTGTGCTCAGTCCCGTAGCAAGCAACTCTCAACAGAAAGAGAGGGGGAGCGCATGCGAGAGCCTGTACGCGTCGCACGGGGCGCCGTGCTCTGTGGGTTCGGGCCTCGTTGTTGAGACCCCCTTAAGACACACAAGAGCACTACTCATTCTCGGTTTGGAATTCAGACTAGACGCATCAGATCAAAGTTTTGACCGGAACTGTTATTTCTGTTCTACTTTTAAACGTGAAGACTCAAAGATATTGAAGATGGAAGTCGAAAAAAATTCCCTCATCCAGCGCTGCTGCGGCAAACAGTGAGTTCACCATCAATGACCTGGACGACGACAGTTTGGGTATAATCTTCAACAAACTGCCCTGCATCGACAGGATACGCATTGAAAGCGTCTGCAAACGCTGGCGTGGCATCAGCGAAGCCAACTGGTGCTTCTACTCCAAGCGTCTGATAATCGACGATGACATGGGTGGCTTTCCATTCCAGCAAGCCAACAGCAACGAGAAGAAGAGCGCCAACATGCTGGAGGAGAGCCTGCAACGACGTGGACCCTACATTGAGGAGATCGACTTTACGCAGTGCGATACTTTGAATTTTAAAACGGGTACGATCGAATGGATAGTTGGGCTCTGCCCCAAGCTAAAGTGTCTGCACCTAGGTACCCTAAGTTTAAATCGCAAGGATTGGTTAGCCATCGGCAGTAACCTCGAAGCGTTGAGCTTCTATGCCTTCGCAGACAGGTATTGCGCCGAGTTAAGACAACTGTTCCGCACGAACAAGCGACTGCGTCGGTTGCAGGTTGATTCTCACCTCTGGTGCGGACCGAGCGTTTTCGATCACCTTGACCCTGGTCAACTGGAGTTTCTGCAGATATCGAAGTGTAGAATATTCGCATTGACCGACGGGCTAGCGGACAAACTTGCTGAGTCACTCGTCGAGTTCAGTTACGATCCCTGTCTGAACGACACGTGGTACCTTCAAAACTTGTACAAGTTGAAAAATCTACGATCCTTAAATCTGCAAGCTGAAAGCGGAAAGTTGGAGGCCGCATTGATAGTTGATATTGCTGAGAATTGTCGGAAACTAGAGCGTCTGACCTTGGCCTTTCCCTGGGACTATCAATGTAACGAAAGTATCATTGCGCCGCTGTTTAGCCTGCCTGATCTGAGAAGGCTTGTTTTATTAGTGACAAAAAATGAAATGCCACGTGAAGAACTCGATATACTATTCCGAAGAGCACCCAACCTTAAGTTGTTCGTAATGAGTACATGTGCCCAATGTATATATGAAGAAAGCGGGAATTGCCATCCCTGTGGCGATCACAAGAGTACGTACACTGAAGCTCCGCACTTCGTCGTCTGGCGACGTAAATGACTCGCGAGTGTGGGAAAAGGATAATGATTCTCCGATGATCGGCGGTAAGCAGCCGCGTCGATTGCCTTGAAGATGGCTATATGAAAAAGCAGCATTTCGGATCCAGACACGAAACAAATACGAATGTTTCTAATAGTTGGAGTTTCATGAAATTAACTCTTGTGCATCCTCATTTCCTCACGCGTTAGTCACTCAGTAAGAACAATCTCGATATAGAGAGGCATGTGTAACGTATAACAATTGTTTTTGTCGTTGTTGTTTTTGTTGTAGATCATGGTGTATATTTTTTAATTATGTACTGATTGTATTCACAATAAATAAAATTTGTTATAATTTTATTTATAATAAAATGTAAAGTTGTATGATTTATTGTAAATAATATGTAAATACTTGAGTTTAAATAAATTTTATTATTAAGAGAAAATAATTATCACGTTATTGTTTTATACCCTCTTGACTTGTACCCATACCAATTATTATGGCTGATTCCATTCAAATTCATGCAAGCCGTCACAGACTAAAAATTTGTTTCTTGAATACCATAAGAATGTATAAATAAATCATAAATCATATTTAACCCTTCGAAGCACACATTTTTCTATTCACTATTTTGACCTGAAATTTCTTACTCGGGGTTTTTGGGGTCGCTGAGTACGAATATGCCATCAGAATTTTGATTTTTTCAAATCCAAGATGGCGGACAAAAGATGGCGGACGAAAAAATTAAAAATAGTGTATTTGAGGCTAAAAATGTTTAATAAGGGGTTTTTGGTGTCGCTGATTACGAATCTGATGTCAGATTTGCAAAATTCAAAATAGCCGATCCAAGATGGCGGACACCAAAATTTAAATCTTCGAGAATACCGATGAAAATTATTACTCAGGGGTTTTCGGGGTCGCTGATTACGAATCTGATATCAGATTTGCAAAATTCAAGATGGCGGATCAAGATGGCGGACACCGAAATTTAAATTTTAATGTCCGCCAGTCTAAGGCAGGGTTACCATCAAGCCTTACTGAAGAGTCCACGATGGTAACCCGGGACGAAACTACACTACCTACCTTACCGACCTCTCTCACATCTAACCTCTCTTCCACTTTACCTTCCTGCCCTCTCCGCTAGATGGCCTCGTAGAGTCGCACCATCGGCTATACTAGGTCGCACATATATATTGACCCTGTTGAATTTCAAATTGGGTCAAAAAGTGTAATGATAGTTATGAATTTTGCTGAATTAGTTACGGAGCCTAAACCAGTATATTATATTCATATCTTGAGCTACCACATCTATTTACTGCAATGAAAAATGATATAGATTCGCTTTTGAAAGAAAGTAATAAAACCATTTTACAAAAGTTTAAACTAAGGCAAGTATTAGTCTCTCTCTCCCACTCTATCTCCCTCTCGCCCTCTCTTTCTCCCTCCCTTTCTTTTTCCCCTTCTCGCTCCCTCTCTCTCTTTCTCCCCTCTCTCCCCTCTCTCTCTCTCTCCGTTTCTTCTTCTCTCTCAATATCCGTCAAACTCTGTAACAAAAACTTTAATGAGAGCTTAAATATTTTTTCAAAACAATCAACACGTTCTTTTCTTTAAAAAACTAATTTTTTAAGTATATTCTAATAACACAATTTGTCTAGTTTTTTTATTTATTCTAATCTCGTCTATTCAATAAGCACTCTCTACAAATGGTAATAATTGTTTTCATATCTGTACACATAATAATATTTTTAATAAAACTTTCTACGAAAGTACAAAATAATGCAAGTATAGAAGTTTTTTCTGTATAATCTATAAAATAATATTTATGATTTTTTTAAAGAAATCAAATAAATACTAGTAAAAAAGTCTTGTACTTCTTTGAGTCAATGTATGCTGAACAAATTATATGTTCTAAGTACATTCAAATTGTTCACTGCAAATCAAACAAACGAAAGTTGTGAAATCAATTATCGATAGTCAAGTAATGCAAACAACTGTCGGAAGTATGACTGTTTTCAGAAATGTATTCAAATTTGTTCATCCTTCTATACAAATTAAACACAAGAAAGTACTGAAATCAGTTTATTGCAGTCAAGTACCGGCCATAAGTTAACTTGACTAACATAAAAGAAATTTTCGTACTTCGCGTGTAAGATTACATTGTACGCGCACGTTGCAACTTCAAAATTATTCAGCCAGTGGGCATGAAGTACTACTTAACACCCAAGAAACCCAATAGCTCACATAGTCCTACAAAACTTTATAGAACCTATGCACTTTACGCATGTGTGGACGAAAATTATTTTAATTATATAACTATAATGCCTTCTTTCTATTTCTAAAATTCATAAGAATTTTTTCAGATATTTACGAAAAGTCAAAGGCTATATAAAAAACCGCTGCCAATTCATTGGCCCGTGGCTTCCTCAAACTTAATTTGCTTATTCCTTTAATTAATTTTTAAAAACAAAACTTATAATTTTTGCAACAATTTATGACATAATTATAATTAAATTCATTTATGAAGATTAAAATGTATTCATTTTTAAATTATGTATAAAATATGAATAAAATAATAGATAAGATTTTTTAAAATTATGTGTGAAAAATAAATAAAATAATTTATTATGATATTATCGTCAAAACCTTTTAAAATTCCTAAATAAACTTTACTTCAAGTTATATTTTCTTTGTGAAATTTCACACATAGGGTACTTGTCTCTAGTAGTATCCCTGTCCCTATTTGTGTGCTCTTTCTAGAATTTCCGATGTAAGAAAAAGGTTCGAACCTTAAAAATAATAAATGGCTATTACAAAACAAAAACAGCTACACAACACGCGTGCATAGCGCATGCCATTTCCATTTTCTAGTATACATAAATGCGTTCCCGAATAATTACGATTTTAATGAGGGCTAAAATAGTTTTAACCTCAAATATCTCTGAAATTCATAAACGAATTCTTTTACCCTAAGAACTCTTCTAATAAATAATATACGAACTCTACATCTCCACCAAATTTCAAAGAAAGGAAAACAATTTTAACGTAGTTATATTGTGTGACAACAAAGAAAGTTATTTTCAAAAATACTAAAATTTTAAATATCAAACATCTCAAAAAATAACCATATAATCTGGATGAAATTTTACACAGGTATTGCCTATATCGCATATAAAATAGTCTATAAATGTCAAGCTGATACATGAAGTTGTATTGAAAAATTACGTTTAAAAAAAATGTAAAAAAATTTTAACCTTAAATATCTAAAAATCATGAGAAAATTATTTTACCTAAAGGACATATATTATACGATAATATATGAACTTTTCATCTCCACAAAATTTCAATATGATTAAACCAATTTTTGTTTTCTCTAGTTATCATGCGACAAAGAAAATAACTTTGTAAAATACGAAAATTTTTCAAAATCAAATATCTCAAAAAGTAATCATACGATCTTGATGAAAATTCACACACATATTATCTATTGTAACGGGCTAAAATCTGTCCTCGGTGCGCTATATCTCAACGCGGACTTGCCGATGAACGGCGCAGCAATTGACAGGCGCGAGCACTTACTCGTGCCAACCCTCGACGATTAGCCGCCCGTCAGCTCCGTGCTGTTGCTCGCCGTCGGGTGCTTTCAGCAGCAGCCGCGCCTTTTCGCTCCGTTACAACGCGCGACTTCGTCGTCGCGCTCTCTCTCGAGCGTGCTGCCCCAGCTCCTCTACGTACTCGCGACCGCGGAGGCCGGCGGTATTCTTCACCGTGCCACCGAATAGGGAAGCGGAATTAGGGTGCGCTAAATAACAGGTAAACAAGTGTAAAAGAAACACTTACATTTATTGACTCTCGGGCGGTTATTGAATTACACACGCGGCGCGTACTCTAGGTACGCGCCGATTCTGGTGGTCCGCCCGCGCACGCGAAGTCCGTGTGTGCTCGGTTGCACACACGTAAGTGCATAGGCGGCTCGCGCCGACGTCGGCCGATCGCCGCGCACGATCGGCGCTCACGCGCGCGTCGGCGGCCTCGCTCGCTCGCCCGTCTCCACTTCCTGGAAGCTCGTCGGCCGCGGGGAAGCGCGCGCTCGCCTGGCCAGGACTTGGGTGGGTGTGTGTGTATGTAAACACTCGATATCTCGAAAACCATTTCACCTATCTTCGTCGGACAAAGCTTATTCTCTTGGTCCCGAAAAAATACTCCGTTTTAATTTTTTATCGATTTTCTTTTTTTTTTATAACCAAAAAATCTTTAAACTACCTACGTTTTCTGTTTTTAATTTTCAAATTATCTTTAGTATGTCATGGAAAATGTTCTTATAATTCATAAATTAATTTTTCAAAAAATATTTGATTATCGACTCAAAATTGTATTTACTTATTACGCTTATTGAAGATAATATTTGGTATAAATTTCAAGAGATTATCTTCATTTTTTTTGAGAAAAAAATTATTTAAAAAAAAACAACGCGTTTTCACTGACACACGATGACAAGAATAAAAACCAATTAATCGTCCTGAAATTTGGTATAGAGGATATAGATTTTTTATATCTCCAAACTATTCATTGCGCAAAAAAATTGAACTGTCACGACCAAAGATATTTGAGGTTGAAAGTTTTTTAAAAATATTTTCGAATAGCGTTTTTCAGACAATATTTGATAGATAGAGAACCTTTTGTATAATACAATTAATTATTGTCATATAAAAAATTAAAAAGAGGAATAAATACATTAGTTTGAGGAAGCTAAGTGCCAATGTATATTGGGAGCGGTTTTTTATTAGTGATGATGGTCGGATTAGTGTAAGGATCTTTTTATTTAGTTAAAATTAAAAACACGGTTTTCTCAATATAAAAATATTCATCTTGAATTTTATACCTTCACTTTGCCTTTTTATATGTTTAACATTATTAAACACAGAAAACAGATATTTTCATAATTATGTTATTGTTTATCTATCTTAGTGGCAATTTTACTTATTGAACAAAATCACAACATGAAAAAAGCTTATTTAAATGAAATTAAACTTGATTAATCTTTATCATTGTAGTGACATTCTGATAATATAGAATTGAATGAACCTTTAAATTTGTTAAAGCAGGAAACTATGAAATGGAATGAATCACTAGAACTAAATTCAAAAGATAAAGACAAATCATATATTAAAATAACAAATACTTCTTCATACATACATTTTTTAGTCAATAAAACTATAACATAGCTTGATGAAAAACATCATAATGTTTAAATGAATTCAAAATAAGTGCATTAAGGTTGTATTGGCCGTAAGATCTCATTTAAAAATTTAAGACAAATATTTTGGTCGTATAATTTGTCGAAAACACTAATATTCTACAGTACTAAGAGTAAACAAATATGTAAAATGTTTTTTAGAACTATGAAGAAAACTTTACATCGGTTTTAGAACATTGCATTGCTCATTTCTTTCACTTTTTAGTATGACTGTTCGCCTTACTACACAGTTTTTATGCTATAACTTTGATGTGAGTACCAGTCGTTACCGACGATTGCAGGGACCCGTTTTTCTCAATCAATTTTAAATTTTAAGAAAATATCGCTCTGGTACGTTATAGTTGACTATCAAATGTATAACGTGTCAGAGAGATTTTTTGTCAAAATTCAAAATTGAATGAGAAAAACGGATCCCTGCAATCGTCGGTAACTGTGGGGCCTCGCATCGCCTTAAGGGGATGCCATACTCGTACCATTACCAACCGAGCAATTCACACAGTTTCAAGCTGATTAAAAATAAAATACGTCGAATCACAAAAAATCAAGAGAACACTCTTCTGTATTTTTTAACGTTCTATCATCCAGTCAAAGTTTGGAGTCGAAATATCAAGCCGTTTTTTCAAAAACTTTGAACAAAGCGAAATTTAATTTCGTTCAAAGTTTTTGAAAAAACGGCTTGATATTCCGACTCCAAACTTTGACTGGGTGATAGAACGTTAAAAAACACAGAAGAGTGTTCTCTTGATTTTTTATGATTCGACGTACTTTTTTTATAATCAGCATAAAACTGTGTGAATTGCTCGGTCGGTAATGGTACGAGTATGGCATCCCCTTAAGGGGGTCCGAAAGTCAATTAAAAATTCAAATTTCGCACCACAATATAGCAGACGAAAAAATAAGTAATTTGCCTATAACAAATAGTAAAAACAATATTACGGAAAATCAGGACTGCATTACCCTTATTTGCTGAGCAATCGGTATTTTCTTTGGCTAACCTACAAAATATTATGCGATTTGCCTTATAAACTCTCTCGCCTTTCACATAACGCCTTGTGTGATTACCAATATATCTTACAATATCGGATAAATCAGTAAAAAACTTCTCGACGTTCATACCATCCCTATTTATTTTATTTCTTAATTAAATAAACTTTTCTTCATATACCGCTCATGCTAAATAGCTGTGTTTATCCTTCAATAAGCAGTAAAGCAGCTCTGATTTTGTCGTGAGGAGCGCTGACGCTGGTCTTAACAAGGCGAATACGGCCATCAACAAGCTGTTGGCATGCAGGCATTTAGCGCATGCGCATAGTTATCAAGGGCGGGAGATATGAAAATCAGTCGCAGGTTCGCTTCGCCTACATCTGAAACATGAAGAAAAAAAGGGGGCAAAAGCGAAGCAATTCCCTAGGTCCTCCCAACAGGCTCGAGAGGGGGCTCGGGCCTAGTGGGAGAACGTAAGGGAGAAAGAGTGTGAAAAGAAGCTTGCGGCATACAGCTTGCAGGGAGAAGGCGAAACGAAGATGCGGAAGAGAGAGCAGAAAAGGGTTAGATGTGTAAGTCACAATCTGATAGGAAGCGAAGTATTATATTAACTATGTCGTTTCGGGGAGCGTAGAGAAATGAAGAGATTGAGAAAGGAGGAAAGAGCTTAAGTTTAGCGAGCTAGTGAGCGAAGAAGAGCAAGGCGTTGGTCGTCGTAACGGGGACAGGCCCATAGGACGTGGTTAAGGTCCTCGTCGATGCTGCAGGGGCAAATTGGGGAATCAACCACGTTCTTTTGAAAGAGGCTAAAGGCTAGGCCGTAATGGTTGCTGCGCATCCGGCGGAAAGTCGTGATGCCTGCTCTTTCTAGGGAGTAACTGTCATGGAACCAGGGTTTCGTAGAAGAGAGGCGAATGTTTTCGAAATAGAAAAGTCCGGTATTAGTGCGGTAGTGGGCGAGATAGTTGTTAACAGCATTGCGGGTGATTGAGAGACAAAGAGGGTAAAAGTCAGAGAAAGGGAGGGGGAAGTTGAGGAGGGAGCCGCAGCTGGAAGCTTTTTTGGCAAGAAAATCCACCTTTTCGTTGCCCGGGATATCGCTGTGTATCCAAAAGAGGCGAACGGAGTGGTTGGAAGAAGATAAGCGTTCGAGGCTTTGTTTGATTTTAACCTCCGTGATCGGTCGAAGTGGGGACTGCGCTGCCTGCCAAACTGTCGGTACCTAATTTCTTTACTTATTTATACTACATTTAGATCCTTTCACTTTATTTATTGTCTTTTTATACTTTTCCTTTTACTTTTTGCAGTTCTCACGGTGCAGAGCCTGGTTTTCTTTATAAGTTCCTGCGATGCATGCGACCGTTCTCGTGTGCCAACCGGATGTATGTAAGTGTATATAAATGTATATAAATGTAAAAAAATTTTTTCTAAACTTCTCACTAAACTATATTATCATAAAAATGTGTATGAATGTAAAAAAAGGTAAAAAATGTATATAAATGTTACATAGTGTAAAAAATGTTCCAATTGCGACATTTAGCTACATTTATTTACATTTATATACAATTTTTTACATTTATATACAATTTTGCTTCCTCCTAGAGGAAGCTTTGTGATAGTAAAAAAAAAAAGGTTTTTGAGAAAATGTGTTAGGAATATTGTTTAGTACATTTGGAATCGAAATACACTATTTTTAGAAAATGTCCGTGTTTGTGTGAGTGTGTCCGTATACGCGGATATCTCATGATCTACTCGACCGATTTTAACCAGAGAGGTATCATTTTTTTACATTTTGCTTTCACAGTTGGGGTCAATAGTCTATTTTTGTCAGTTTCGATTTTCTTTTTTTTTATAGCCATTTTTCAATTTTGAAAATTTTTATTTTCGCATTTTTAAATATTTAGAACTAATATTCTTAATATATTACAAATGCACTTTATGCAGGATAAAATTCTCTACATTTAAAAAACAAAGTCGATAGCTATATTCTGTCATAAGTTATTGATAAAAATATCAATTTTTGAAAATAGGTTATATTTCGAAATTGAAAAAAGATATTGACATGAATATTTTTTGGTTAAAAAAAATATTGAGTACTATAATTTTCTAAATTTTCATGTTTTTTTATTGATTATTTTTTTAGAAAAAAAAAATAATTTAAAAAAAAGTGATTTTTTTGTCGTTGCATAACTAGAGTAAAATTTACTTTCCGTGTATGGGTAGATTTTGTATACGAATCGAGTGCTTTCTTTGGGCAAAAGGATTGGCCCATACATTTCGGAAATATTTGATGTTAAAATTTTTTTAACTTTTTTTTAAAACGTAATTTCTCGAGAACAGATCGATGGATTATCCTGAAATTTATGAACGAATTTGCATTTGACATAGGCAATATGTGTGAAAATTTTGATCATGATTGATCGATTATTTTCAAAGATATTTAAGATTGAAAATTTTCAAAATTTTTTGAACAGTTTTTTGAAATTGCAATTTATTGAGAACGGTTTGATTTTATATATAATTTAAATATTTTAATTATTCTTACGTGTGGATTATTTTATTTTAATTATATATTAGGCAAATTTTAAAAGTAAAAAGTTTGATTATTTGCATTAATTATTATCTGTTTCTTATAAAAATATAACATAAAATTCTGTAACATTATTTATCCATTTAAAATCGTTGATTATTGTATCATTTATTTATTGCCAGCGGTTTTTTTTTACTGATATTATAATTATTAGTTAATTATTGATTACAATGAAATATGTAATTTAAGATAATTAAGTGTTATTTCAAAATATTAAATTTTTAATAATTCATGAATTTTTTTTTTTATAATTCTGTTTTTTTTATGTAAACTAGGTTTGACAATTGAGTTAATACCGGCACGATAGTATCGAGCCAACGCAATAAATAGTAGTCCAATATGGGATTGTTCGTAAATTTTTATGTCGGATGTTATCTTTATCGTATAACCATATATTTTTCCAATATTGCTGGTGACTCAGAACATCGACAAACACAGCGATCATTCGCATGTACAGTTCTTTAATGACTTGGAAACATGTTGAGTTCTAGCTTTAAATACATATTTGATATTACACATAATAAAATTGAACATAAATCATAAAAACCACAGGACAGGTCAACTTTATTTTTTTAATTTTCTTTTAAATGGAATCAGTTTTAAGGCGATATATAATTTATTATAATTTTTATAGCTGAAAATTGATGAAAAAAGCTTAGTTTTCTTGAAAAATAAATAGGGGTTGCTACTCTTAAAATTGAAAATAATGCTGTTTTGAAGCCTTTCTTATTTAAAATTTTTAGCGTTGGTTTTATTAAGGTATCTTTATTTATTTCTGAAACAATGAACAAAAAATAAATAAGGGGTAGTTACCCCTAAAAAATAATTTTGGCCAAAACCACGAGACAGGTCAACTTTATTTTTTAATTTTCTTTTAAATGGAATCAGTTTTGAGGCGATATATAATTTATTGTAATTTTTATAGCTGAAAATTGATGAAAAAAGCTTAGTTTTCTTGAAAAAAAAAAATAGGGGTTGCTACCCTTAAAATCGAAAGTAATGCTGTATTGAAGCCTTTCCTATTTTAAAATTTTTAGCGTTGGTTTTATTAAGGTATCTTTATTTATTTCTGAAATAATGAACAAAATATAAATAAGGGGTAGTTACCCCCTAAAAAATAATTTTGGCCAAAACCACGAGACAGGTCAACTTTATTTTTTAATTTTCTTTTAAATGGAATCAGTTTTGCGGCGATATATAATTTATTGTAATTTTTATAGCTGAAAATTGATGAAAAAAACTTAGTTTTCTTGAAAAAAAAAAATAGGGGTTGCTACCCTTAAAATTGAAAGTAATGCTATTTTGAAGGCTTTTTTATTGTACAACTTTTGGCGTCGGTTTCATTAAGCTAGCTTTATTCGTTTTTGAAATATTTGAAAAAAACTGTTTTTGAGGGTGAACTTTAGGGGTAGATTTCACCCCCTTAAAGTGTCTATCAGCACGTAAAAAAAATACGTGTCTCTTATTTTTTAATGTACTACAACATATTGCAATATCGTCCAAATCGGCGACTTACACTTGGGGTACCTTCCTTGGCGGGAGTGCATGCGAGGCTATATGGTGCAAGAGCCTAGCGAGAGGAGGCCCATCTCCGGCGGAGCGCGAATGTACGTGTGCTCCGAAATTCCGGAGCACAACAGAATATCTCGGAGAGGATTGGGGGTGAACGATCGCGCGCGCTGATTGGTTGCCGCAAGGCGGCGGCAAATGGTCGGTCGCTTCTCCGAAGCTCGCCGGATGCGTGGACGTTCGAGATTTTCGGAGAAAAAGTCGGGCTTGACTAATTCCCAAAAGTTTATCTAAAAAAATAAGTAAAAGACGCGATGGTTGCGGACGTCAAACTATATAATTATAGAATACAATAAATAAATAAGTGAATAATCATCATAAAAAAAAAAAATTATTACAAAACATTTTGCAAAAGATAATAATATAATTATAGTATATACATATATTACTATTACCATGTTTTTTTCAGTTATAAATAACTGTACATTTGTAACACCATATAAAAAATGAAATTTGTCATTATTATCCGACAAAGTGAGAACACCATTCACCATATTATTTATAAACGGATGCGGGCACTTGTGAAAACAGCATCACCGAAAAAATGAGGTATAATTCGTTTTGTTAAATCTCCTAATTATTTAGCTTGATCCACCATCTGATTTCGCTCTACTAAATAATATTTTTAATATTCGACAAACAACATAACCGATGTATTATCTTTCTATACAGCGATCCATTCAAATAATCCAACTAATATCTCAAAAACGACACCATACCAATCTACGAAAACCAAGAACTCATCACGCCTGCACTGCATCACCAATTCCTCGTGATGACCTTGAGATACCTCGACGCCCTCTCCTCCACTTGAATCCCGGCATTGCACGCCCTGACCGTCAGGAGTTTCTCCCTCTTCTCGGCAACCCTCTTGGCGATGGCGAGGACCTCAGTACAGAGGCGCGGCCCGCACTCGGACACGTCCAGTAGTTCGAGTTGCATCTCCCGCGCTTCCAGAAGTCGGCGCAGACCTCCTGCGCAGCGCAGATTCGCGCAGGCCGAGCAGTCGAGTTGGCGCAGCCCCGTCAGGTCGGCCAGCGATATGTCCGTGATGAGCGGCAGGTGACTAGCGCGCAGACGACGCAGGTTCGGCAGGATGTGGAGCCGTGAGAGTCCGCGGTTGCTCACGTGGACGCATGCTGTGGTGGGTGTAAAAAGATGATGTGATGTGAGTTTGGGATATTGCAAAGCTTATACATGAGGGATTGTACACAAAAATCCACACTTAGAAAACAAAAAAAAAAGAAAAAAAAAATATATTGAAAAATGTCTTGTGACACTAAACTGTTTTAACCACAGATTAACCGATATTAGGTTCCTAAAGACGCGAAAATTGTAACACTTCAAATTCTACAAAATTACGATACATTCAGAAAATACCTTGATAAAGCTGTCAAATCCAAAATAAATCAAAAAGCGTTCATAGTAAATTATTGATATTTTAAGTAATAGACTATAACTTTTGACGTGGACAATATAAACGCGCTCTCCAAAGCCCTGGACAAACACCGCTAACAAAATCTGATTTTCACAGATTCTACGGACATTTATACAACCCAAACTCGTCCTTGTGCATATACTTACAACTGATATCGAGATCGGTTATGTATTCACACCTCATGGCAAGCTCAATGACAAAATCATCATCGACAAGGGAGCACTCCGCGATATTCAGCTTCTCCAGATTCCTCAACTCGAGGATCGGCGTGATATCGTAATAGGAGTCCTTGGATTGGGGAATCTCTAGCACCCTCAGGGTCTCAGCTCTCAGGGGAAGGAAGCTCACCAATGCCGCACCTTTGGTCGCCTGGTTGACGAGCTGCAGGCGCAGCGAGCGTAGGCATTCCAGCCTCTCTACGACCTGCATTATGTTGTGGGTCTTTTATGTTTGTAATGTATTTATGTGATTAAGGTATCGGAAAGGAAACAGGATGTGTACAATCAGAAAACGATTTTGTTGTACCAGCGAGTATCGACCTCTCGGAGGAGGATTTTCAGTTAAAAATAGAGCCAAGAGAATGTCTTCCTATGGAAGGAGGAATATCCGCCTGGTACAATGTTACACCGCGATAAGAGGAATTTCACCCGTATATATAATAATTATTAACAAATAAATAAATAAATAAATAAATAATTAATGTAAAAATTAAATTATTATACTTGAATGGAATAAAAAGACTTTAGTTATTTTAAATATTTATATTAGTCCTAGTGTCATTTGTTATCGATAAAACTTGTCTTACATTGCAATTTAATGATATTTATAAAATAGAGTTTTGGGGACCTAAGGCCCAAAATATCATTCCTCCATTACTGACACATAATATTGTTGTATTAAAACGTAAAATTCTCTTCCTGCAGGAAGATTAGTCTCTTATAACATGAGACCACGATTCCTGTAATCGAATGACGACTCCACCGCGTGGGAGGAATTCCTTTTTATTGCAGGAAAATTTTTTCGTTAGGAATTTTATTCTGGTATCGGAGGATCATTTTTCTGAGTGTAGCTGAAACGCATTGGTATTTTTACGCATGCTCTAAAAATTTCAAGGATAAAAATCGGTACCTGTTTAAAAATGCTTGAAACTCATACTTATTGATATCGAAGTACACTCAGAAAAACGAAGTTTTGGTCTTGAAATAAAGTCCCTTCCGAGAAAATCTTCATGCGACAAAAAAAGGGTTCCTCCTGCGCGAAAGATCATCATCCCGCTATAGGAATCGTGATTTCCTGTTGTAAGATAATTCCTCCTTCCATAGGAAAATATTCTCTTGGCCCTATTTTCAGCTGAAATCCTTCTCCGATAGACAGATTCTGGTTGATACAAGAAGATCGTTTTCTGAGTGTATATCTCCATTTAAGTGCTATAATAGGCAAAATTATTTCAATTAAACAATGTTTGGTCGTTACGTAGAATAATTTTTTGTCTCTTTACCTTTACCGCAAGAATATTTCAGCAAAATTTCACGAATGTATCCATGAAATTCTACGAAAAACTATGAAAACATAGAACCTCCGATCAAATCTTTGTGCACTTTGTAGAAATGTACAGAAATGGTTGATTCTTTACTAAACCAATTCTTTACTCAAATAATCATTATTTCACAATCAAAGTTCTTCATAATTCTTTGTCTATACACCCACGACAAAAAAAAAAAAACAGAAAAACAAATACCCTCATGTACCTTGTGGAAATGAGCGATGAAGTCACCAGACGTCTCGCCGACGAGTTTCAGCTCCTCTAAGGACCTTCTGGGCAGATGCATCAGACACCTGCCCTCAAAGGCGCTATTATTGCTCGTCACATATAGCTCGAGAGACCGCAGCTCCGTGTTCCTGGCGAACAGCTTGGCTAGGCAATCGTCCGCCGCCCGGCCGAAGTAATTCAACCGCATCGTGAGCGTCCTAAGCTTGCGGCAGTGTTGGCCGAAGCCGCGCACACCCTTGTACGTGACTTCCAAGCAGCCGAGGTCGACCACTTGCACATTGGGACAGTACTGGGACAGAGCGACGAGCACGCTGTTGCCGTGCACCAGGAGGCGACCGCCGCTCGCGACGTCGAGGCGCGCGAGGTAGCGTCCGCAGCGACGCAGCACGCAGTGCAGAATCGACGTGGTGATGGGGGTGTCGTGCAGCCGGGGTTGCTGATGGTTGTCTGTGTCCGTGGACTGGGATGGCCACCAGGTTGACGGGAACAGGTCGAGCGACCGGCACAGGTACCACGATTCCAGGCTCACTGCCAGCCAGCGCTTGCAAACTGTTGATGATATGAGATATAGTGTCGTTTTATTTGAATTTTACGTTGGAAAGGCAAAAGTTTCGAGATTGTTATTGGTTCTGACTGTTTAGTATACTTATGTGGAAAACTTCACCCGCCTCAAAATATTATGAGATCTCATATGAGATCATAATTTAAATTCACAACGATCTCATATGAGATCTTACATAGTTCTCATATGAGATCATTATAGGAATTTCAGACACGTGCTCTCTATAGGTATGAAATCTCATTTGCAATTTTAATTAATAAATAATTTATTTTTAATGTAAAAACATGAATAAATATTATGCTTTATTCAATATATAAAAATAGAATGAATAATATATTAACATTATTGTTTTCTTCCATCAGATTAATTAACATATACTATTTATTCATACTTCTACATTAAAAATAACTTATTTATTAATTATTTGAAATTACAGATCAGATCTCATAAATCTGAAATTCATATAACGATCTCTTATAAGAACTATATGAGATCTCGTATGAGATCGTTGATAGTTTCTATTACGATCTCATATGAGATCTCATATAATATTTTCTCGCGGGCAAAGATCAACTTTGGTACGGAAATTGTAAAACAAGGCGCTTAATTTCATTGTGGCTATTTTTCGCGAAATAAAGAACTTAATTGAAGAGACACCGTATTACAGATAAGAAAAAGGCCATTTTAAAAATTTTACGTAATTATTAACTTTCAACGGATTAAATTAAAAAAATATTTGTTTGGATCTTTTGCATGAGATCGTGAGCTGACTTTCTTCATCGAGCAAGTAATACCAACAAACCTCTCTCAATTCTCACTCTATCCACGATGGTCAGATATTTAAATATCTGCATGAGGCAGTGGTCGTTCAGTCGGTGAATCTCTGCCTCGCCGCCGTCCTCGTCCATCTCAACGTCGACGTCGTTGTCGTGGCGAATGCCAACAGTCGTTCCACTGGTGACTATCTCTTTGATAATTTTCTGAATTTTAATGTTGTCCGGCTGATGCCACGCGTTGGCGGGCGTCACCTTCACTTGTTGGTTCTGAAAACATATCAGCCGCAGGTACGCTGCAGTTCTGGCTCTGCGCACGACCGGAAAATAACCGTTAATACATCATGCGTGTTGTAAAAATGAATAATGTACGATTTGCTATTGTGTTTGGTTGTATACGCGCATACCTCATGGCGTCTCCAGCAGTGCTGTAAGTGACGAACGCGTAACTTTTCTCGCCAGCTTCTTTCCGCTTTAATATGCAGTCGACGATAATCCCGTAACAAGAAAATTTTTCTTTCACGTCCGCGTGAGTCGTCTGTATATTAACCGATAAATATTAATAATAACGCATCGTTTGTATAACAAAATGTTATGTGTTATTACTAGCTTACCGTTGGCGGAATATTTGTTACTAGAAGTTTTCGATCTAGCAATTTATTGAGTCTGATTTTTTCGTTCATCTTGTTTTATTCAGGTATCAGTTGTAGTTCAGGAGTCGTATTTCTACTATTCTAATAATACAAAGCTATAGCTTCGTAATTGCAATACCTGAAAAAGAATTCCTTTTTCAGTCAGTAAGGCGAATGTGAATCTAAACATGTTTAAATAAAGTATTTAAATTTAATACTTACTATATTCGTGTATTATTAAATAGTTGCATTTATGTGCACCAATTGTTAACTAGCTATCTGTCTAATAAGCAACAAGTAAAGATAAATGGTCACTATAGTGACAATAGGATTACCTCAAAGAACAATACTTGGACCATTATTTGTCATATTATGTGTCAATAATCTTTCATAAGATACGTTAGATGGTAATATAATATCATCTGCCGACGACACAGCTGCTAAAGCCACATATACATATATATATTACACGGACAGAGGCGCAAGGAAAAAATAAACAATTATCTGAATCAAGTGAATCAACTGTTTTCGTTACTTTTAGCAATTACTCTGATAGTGTACCAAGTACATTACTTATAAAAATAAATGAGAAACCCATAAAAAGAGTTAATAAAATCAAATATTTAGGTCTAACTTTTGATTATAATGTAAAATGGAATAAGCACATAGAAGCTATAATCAACAAAACCAAATACTTGTTACCTATTTGTATTATCCAAAATGGCTAAGACTATGCGACTTCTGATATATTGATGACGATATACTATGCGTTTTTCCATAGCCTAATATATTATGGAATAATATCCTGGAGGGGGAGGGGGAAATTATAAAAATAATTTAAATTTATTGCTAAGGTTACAAAACAGGTTACTAAAAATTGCACAGAAAAATTAGTTTATCACTAATAATTTCCCACTAAAACTAGAGCATTTGGGAAAAGCCATAGTAAGACTAGGAATAAGAATAAAATAGAACCAGAAACTATGAAAATAATTAGTAACAAAAATATCTTTCTAGTAGCTATCCAAACGTTCAATTCATTGCCAAATAACCGAAAGGGACTAAACTATGGTAAAACTAAAAAATTGGATAAGAGAAAATAAATAATAAATTGCATATAAATCTATCTCATTATAAAGAATGGTGCTCAGGATTGTAACTCTCGTTGCAATCCTATAGCTGGCCGTCAATGCTCAGGCCATTTCGAAATTATAACTAAAGAAAAGTGCAGAAAGACGACGTGTAGCATGCGAAAGTTGGCCGTGCGGGAATCGGAGTAGGAGCTTGTGAGGCAAAGAAATCAAGGGCAATTACCTTTAAACTAAATGAACTTTATTGTCCCATATAGTTTTATTCGGAGATCAACTCTGCGGCTCGATGAGAAGTGAGCGAGCGAGAAGCGACGCGTTCACGGAAAGCACCGCGAACTTTAATCTCGCGAAAATATAGGGGCGGGAGAGCGTACAAGTTTAGGTATACCACGATTAGCTGTTCAAAACAAAACCAGATACTATTACTTTACTCTCTCTCTCTCTCCCCCTCTCACTCTGTATAGGTAACCTTTGCGTAGGTCTATCGTCTTACAAACCAATTATATATTAAGTTCTATTATCGTTGAAAACTGAATAAAAAAAATAAACCTTTGAGTAGCAACATGTTATTGTAGTACGCGAAGGCTACTTATACGTGTTTATCGAAGTAGACTATTTCGGCTGTATTCTGTATGTAATATTCGCGCGCATATATGACGAAATTCCCAAAAAATTTAAACTTTAGGTGGCCTCAAAACTGGTTAAAATTTTTTTTTAAGGCATACCTTCCGCGCGCATTTTTTCTTGTTCCTTTTATGTTATAAAGTATACGATAAAAATTGTGTACAATTAAAAACTTCTTTGTTATACATTTTTTTTTAAAGGTTGAAATTTTTTCAGAAAATGGCATGCAAGCCCTTTTTTTTAATCCTCAGCCATTTAGCCCAGTAGAAAGAGCCCTCATTTATTTTTTTGAAAATTAAAAAACGTTGATTCCTTCAAAAGTTATAAGAGTTTAAAGTTGAATCCAAAAGGCATAAAAATGAACAAATTGCTGGAATCGGCAACTTTAAACTCTTATAATAACTTTTGAAGGAACCAACATTTTTTAATTTTCAAGAAAATAAATGAAAGTTCTTTCTTTCTAGTTTCAATTTCTTTTTTGAAACTTTGAGTAGAACGTTTCTGGGTTAAATGGCTGAGGTTTAAAGAAGAAGGCTTTTTTGTCAGTTTCTTCAAAAATTTCAACTTAAAAAAAAATTTATGACAAAGACGTTTTTAATTGTACACGATTTCTCCCGTATACATTGTGCAATATATTAACAAAACAAACATAAATTTGAATCATTTAATTAAAAAATTCAAGTTGATTGCGATAATATTTTATTGAATTAAATAAAACGTTTTCTACGGTAGTACTACTCTAACAGATATTTAAAAATGGTGACACATTTGCATAATAATGACACATTGTGCGCCTAAACTACGCATTGTCAGGATTTTATCATTTATTCTATATTTCGTATATAATATGCACAAGAGGTTCCGTGGAGTAGTACCTATACACAGGAACAACGGGCAGATATTCTTCGTGACTAAGAATCAAGTGGCCCAACAATATCAACAAGTGAAATAGAAATCGGAGTGTCGCGGCCCGCACTCGGACACGTCGAGCAACCCTACAAGCTGCACCTCCCGCGCGTCCGGAGACCGCCGGCACAGCGCAGATTCGCGCAGGCCGAGCAGTTGAGTTGGCGCATCCTAATCAGGTCGGCCATCGGTCAGCGACACGTTCGTGATGAGCAGCAGCTGACTGGCGCGCAGACGACGCACATTCGGCAAAGACGCGAGAGTCCGCGGTTGCCCACGCGGACACACGCTATAGTGGAATCGAGAAGATGTCATGTGAGTTTGGGATATTGCAAAGCTGATACATGAGAAATTCTATACAAAAAATTCACACTTAGAGGGTTAAAAAAACAGAGTTGTGTTTACTGGAAATTCCTGCATTTAAGTAGCTCACCTGCGGGAAAAATCTGCTACTTTCGCCCCTTGTTACACAATGTACTATTTTGCGTCTAAAGTACTTTTTTGTAGTTTTTTACTCGATACTGTAGATTTCTGTACGTTCGCGTACGTTTTCCGTACGTTGTTTAATAATAAAAAAAATTTTTTTTTAGCAAATGTACGTTTTTGTAGTTTTGTACTTGATACTGTAGATTTACGTATGTTCGCGTATGTTCACGTACGTTTCCGTACGTATCCGTACGATGGCGTACGTTTCTGTACGTTAAAGTATGAAATTTTTTCATAATAAAAATAATTTTTTTAGTAAATGTACGTTTTTGTAGTTTTGCTTCCTCCTAGAGGAAGCTTTGTGATAGTAAAAAAAAAGTTTGTGAGATAATGTCTTAGGAATGTTGTATAGAAAATTTGGAATCGAAATACACCATTTTTAGAAAATGTCCGTATGGATGTGTGTGTGTGTGTGTGTGTGTGTGTGTGTGTGTGTGTGTGTGTGTGTGTGTGTGTGTGTGTATGTATGTCCGTATACTCTGATCTACTCAACCGATTTTAACGAGAGAGTGATCATTTTTTCAGATTTTGCTTCAACAATTGGGGTCAATATTTTATTTTTGTCAAAATCGATTTTTTTGTTTTTTATCGCCATTTTTAAATTTTCAAAATTTTTATTTTCAATTTTTTTTATATTTAGAACAAATATTATTTATATACGATAAATTCTCTGTTTGCAGAATAAAATTTTCTACAATTAAAAAAAAAAAAAAAGAAAAAAGCCGTTAGCTATATTTCGTCATAAGTTATTCATGAAAACGTCATTTTTAGTAAATAGGTTATATTTCAAAATTAAAAAAAGATATTAACATGAATATTTTTTTGGTTATAAAGAATACTGAGTACTATAACTTACTAAATTTTTAGGTTTTTTTATTCATTATTTTTGGAGAAAAAAAATAATTTATAAAAAAAAGTGTTTTTTTTTGTCGTTCAATAACTAGAGTAAAATTGGCTTAATCAGTTTGAAATTTTTTTTAGTGGTACATTTTGTATCACAATCGATTGAGTTCTTTGGGCAAAAGGATTGATCCATAAATTTCGGAGATATTTGAGGTTAAAATTTTTTTCACTTTTTTTTTAAATCGTAATTTCTCGAGAACGGCTTTATGTATTTGAATCGGGTGGGCGGAATTCGAAAGAGAATTTCAAGACCTATATTTTCTAAAAAAATTATTTGTCTAGCTATTACGGTTCTTTTGTTATTAATAAAAACGTAAACATTGAAAAATGAAAAAAATGAGTTTGGTATGTCCAACTATTGCGGGAGTAAAAATTGACTTAAGCGCTTCAAAATTCCTCGTAGAGGTGGATTTTGGATAGTTTTCGGTCGAGTTATTCGGGCAAAATGATTGGTCCTTAAATTTCAAAGATATTTAAAAAAATTTCAAGTTAATATTTTCCATAAAATTTTCCCAATTTTTTTTAAATGTATTGAGGATGGCTCTATGTATCTGAATGTGATGGGTAGCATTTGAAAGAGAATTAAAATATTAATATTTTCTAATACTTATAGCATTGACTCAGAGACTCAATTGCGGCGACACTTTTGTCCGTCAGCTCGTGTCCGGGGGCCTTTCTACATAAGTATGTGTGTTCTGTGTGTTCCATGTGTTCCCGACAAAGACAGATAGGATCTGTTCCGTTTATGTAATACAGAGACAGACATAGAGAGAAGTTGTCTAGAACACTAGAACAGACAGAACACACATATGTAGAAAGGGCCCCGTGTGTGTTGTGTAGGTACGCGTATGCCCAAGCGCATGCGCTGCCGCTCGTTTGTCGTCGTAAAGGAATCGAGCCAATGAGGATCTCTATTGCACGACTGCAAAGTAGAAAACCCATCTCCAAAGCAGCATTACCTAGTGCAGAGAATATAGTTAGTTGTTTTTAAAGGGCGGCTTTGTACCAAAGTCTCAGTAAATCGTTCTCACTAATTTTAATTGTCGTAACGGACGAAGAAATGGAGTGAGTATTTCCGCCGACGAAGAAGAGAATGAAAGTTGCTTGCCGACCGTCGGATGACGAGCTCTAGAAATTTGACGACGAGAAAATCGACAAGGTGATTATTGAGGATGAGGACAGCGATGAGGATAACGATGATGACGACGAGGTTCAGGACAGCATGAAGAACGAGGCTGAGGTTCAAGCTATTGAGTCTACCCTAGCCCAAAATAACTATAACTACGAGGCTCACAAAATGCTTATAGAGAAACTGCATTCGATGGCAGAGTTGGAAAGGATTGCCAGGGAGAATATGAGTTCCAAGTATCCACTGACACCAGAATTATGGTTGTCTTGGTTGCGATATGAAATGAAGATTGTTGTAACACCAGAGCAGAAGATTGCTCTTATGGAACTTTGTCAGTAAGCTGTTCAAGATTACCTCTCTAAGTTAATTAATATTTCTTGTCATGAATCCTGCTAATGGTTTTAATTTGCAATTATAATTCTTAGTTATCAATTTTATTTGTTGATTATAATGACCACGTTGTTTTTTAATACTTGTAGCTATCGAGTTATGGTTGGAATATTTACAGTTCATTACAGGACTGAAACAACAGAGAAAATTTGGAATTTATTCGAACGAGCATTAACAGCAGCTGGACTACATGTTAAAAAAGGATCTTTGATTTGGGATACATACAGGGAATTTGAAAATTTTATTGCTTTAATGGTATATAAACAAATGAATTATTTTATACTTCTATAGTCTTACTTTCACAAATTTTATTAAATTTGAATTTATGTTTAGATGGATTCAACTGATCGAGAAAGAATTGATCAAATAAATCGGATTGGAATACTTTATAAGCGTCAATTAGCTTGTCCACTCTTATTTGGTGATGTGGAGAAGGTTGTTACTGCACTGAAGACGAAAATATTGTTAAAAGTGGATATGAAAAAGCTAAGTCTTGAATCCAGTTTATGGCTGGATTACACAAAATGTGCCATGGTGTGTTAAAATTTGGCAAAATTGGATTAGATTTTATAAAAAAAGCAATAATCCACTTACAGATGTTCAAAACTTGATTGAAAGCGCCTTTGCAGTTGGGTTTTCTACACCAGAAGAATATAAGAATTTATGGATACCAGAGCAGAAGATTGCTCTTATGGAACTTTGTCAGTAAGCTGTTCAAGATTACCTCTCTAAGTTAATTAATATTTCTTGTCATGAATCCTGCTAATGGTTTTAATTTGCAATTATAATTCTTAGTTATCAATTTTATTTGTTGATTATAATGACCACGTTGTTTTTTAATACTTGTAGCTATCGAGGTATGGTTGGAATATTTACAGTTCATTACAGGACTGAAACAACAGAGAAAATTTGGAATTTATTCGAACGAGCATTAACAACAGCTGGACTGCATGTTAAAAAAGGATCTTTGATTTGGGATACATACAGGGAATTTGAAAATTTTATTGCTTTAATGGTATATAAACAAATGAATTATTTTATACTTCTATAGTCTTACTTTCACAAATTTTATTAAATTTGAATTTATGTTTAGATGGATTCAACTGATCGAGAAATAATTGATCAAATAAATCGGATTGGAATACTTTATAAGCGTCAATTAGCTTGTCCACTCTTAGGCATGGAATAAAATTTTGGAATAATTTTTAATTTGGTGATGTGGAGAAGGTTTTTACTGCACTGAAGACGAAAATATTGTTAAAAGTGGATATGAAAAAGCATTAAAACATATAAAGCTTATTTAATTAATGAGAAACAAATTGGAGACACTGGAATCGACAACTTTTATATTTAAAATATTTGAGGAGTTATAAATAAAATGGGCGATTTTTGGCTATAACTTGATTGGATTTGATTTTACACGAAAATGTTAAATACAAAAGTTGTGGATAATATTAAAACAAAAAATTTTACTATTTAATATTCTCGTGTAAAATCAACTCCTGACGAGTTGTTAGACTTATAAAAACGATTTTAAGCCGTTTACATCGTACAAAATAAAGTATGAAATTTTAAATATTGGAAGTAAAAATTAATTAAAGGAATCAGTAAATCAAGTTTGAGGAAGCTACGTGCCAATGAATTGGCAGCGGTTTTTTACACGTTACTGCAGATTTTCGTATGTCGCGTACGTTCGCGTATATTCATGTATGTTTACGTACAAAATGTCCGAATCGTAACCGAAACGTACGCAAACGTACGGAAACGTACGCGAACGTACTCGAACGTATGCATACCTACGTAAATGTAACAGGATCGTACGATTTTTATTTCCATTCGGGTACATGTATAAAAAATTTCAATTAAAAATATGCCTCCGTTTTCAAGTTATATTGATATTAAAAAATTCGAGGGCTTCGAGGGCCGATTTATTTTTCTTTACAATACATGTATATCGCCGAGAACTAGAAGCTTCCTATTGTTATAATTTCGAACAGGAAAAATGCATGAGCTAAACAACTGGTCATCAGCTTCAGACGGAATAAGGGTTTCCCCGGTCTAATGATATTTATTCTTTCCACGCGTCGACGTATACGAGGAAATTTATAATTTGTCCACACTTAGAAAGTTTAAAAAATAAAAAAAAAATTTGAAGGCACACTTTTGCGATAAGTTTCTTCTCATTCTATAGGTTATAAAATATACGAAAAAACCCGAATCCACGTAATTCAATCAATAAGAATATATTGAAAGATTTTGAAAAAGTAGATTTAATTTTGTTTATTTTTGAGGATACTTTAAATATCTAAAACACTTCCTTGAAAATACTTAATTTTCTTTTGTTTTATAACAAAAGTTGATCTAATTTTTCTTACACAGGTGATAACTTAACTTTAACATTGCATTGTGGATTAGCTTTGCTGCTATTTAGTATTACATTTTATTGTTTTTTTTTCTACACAAAAATAAAATAAAAATTGACAATTGTTTTTCATCTTATTATAAATATTTATTTATGAATATCGAATTAACAAAAGTAATAAATAATTATAAAAAATGCGAATAAAATGATCTGTATCATAAAAAATCTGACTGGTGATCTTCCTGCAGAATCTTCCAAATCTATTAAACGATTGTGATAATCGACCGCATCCTCTCCACTCCTGTTGCATAATTCTCTCAGTCGATCAGACGGAGTGTCTAATAAGTCCGAAAGCGTCTGATTTTCTTGATCCAATTGCATAGACGTGATGGTCATGGCTTTCACTGTCTTTGTTAATTCGTCGACCAGTGACTCCAACGATTGCTGATCCTGCTCATAAAGAAAGACTTGTTCCTCCAAGTGCCCAGGAGAAACATACCTCATGTTAGGACGCATTGTTGTAAATTCTAAAAACAGAGTAGAATATGATAATATTAGTAAAATTGAACAATTGCTATCGATTATTATAATTATAAAATATCAATAATTACTTTTTTACTAAAAATTGTTTTAAACACACAAATGATGTAATAAAGTTAATTGGGATGGCTCTCGCCTGTTTTTTTCCTTTTTGACTAATATGTAAAAAAACTTTTATTAGTTCATAATAGTAATAATGATAATTTTAATAATTTTAATAATTTTAACGAAATTTTAATATTTTAAAATACAAATGTCATCAATTGAGAAAATTGAAAATAATTTCAAGGGCATCATTTTTTCCTTGTATTTTAAGGATCATTTCTTCTATATATCGTATTTCAAATTATTTTTCGTCAACTAAAGAATAATAAATTTTTACGTATAAGTAAGAAAAACACACTGAAGCCACCTTCAGACTGAAAATATATTAAAATATGTTAATTTAGAACTTTTAAGTGAAAAGAATATAAGTAACACTTACTAGTTTTTTGTTGTTAATTAGTCAAATATTTGGACTATATGACAGAGGTTTTTATTCGCAATTTCAAACGATGACTTGAAAGCCAATGTTTGAGATAAAACAGTAGCTATTCCGTCAGGTACCACAGGATGGATACTATACAAGACTGCACTCGAAAGGAGCTAACGAAGAACTGATGCTCTACATTTGGAACCTCAGCTTTTATATCCGATGCACTGCCTTGACCAACGAAGGGTTCCAGCATTGGTATATAAAAATACCTTGGAGTGGGGGTAGTTGACAGATTAAAGGTTTTCCCTCATTAGTCGACCCCGATTTTGTATACCTACCCTGCAATAAACTAGTTTCTCCTTCGGAGATCAAGAGCCTGTCTGATGTACATACCTGGCTTCGAGTTGTAACAGCTTTTCCACGAACTGTGGAAAATCCAAACACACTCCCATAAATTGCAATGAGCTCTTTGCTTTCTTAAAAACTAAAGTTGGATAGATATTTCATAAAATGTAAAATTTGCTTTGACATATAAGAACATTTTTAAACTTACGTCTTTGCACGGCGCATGCTGCTTGCAGACTGAAAATAAAACAGATACTGCTCATTCCATTCTACGTTACTGACATCAATACATTTGACTTCTGTTGTCTCAATTACGAGTTATTAGCATTTGGCTAACCGTATGCCAACTAAACGCGGTCTCCTCTACGCGGTTTTACTCAGTTTAACGTCCTCTTTTAGGTCCTACATGATATTTTTATAAAGATTTAAAAATGGGTGAAATATACAGTTTAGACTAAAAAAGGTCGGTATAATAGAGCTGTTGGGAACGCAACGCTAAGGAATCTGTGGATACTGAAGAGAAGCTTGTAAAATATTCTGCTACTTCGCATAACTCCTGAAAAAACTATACAAAATGCTAATGATTTTATAAAAAATTGTTGAAAATTATTCCGATATAATTAAAATAATATATTTACAAAAGAATATAGAAAATTATGAGAAAAAGTGTTGTATATGGTTCGATAAGTATTCATAGCCGCCCTGTTACAAAAAAAATTCATAAAAGAAGGGATTTTCTCATGCATTTTTTAATTTTTATCAAAATATCATGCAGGGGCTGAAAGAGTACGTTAAACTGACTGAACGCGCGAATAATTTATTCGAAACTTGAAAAAACTCTTAAATTGACAGCAGTTTCAAAAAGTCAGGATTCAATAAAAATGTTGATCATTGTAAAACGGATGTAATTTTAATGCAATCGTAAATAAAAAAGAATATGTTTCAAATCGTAAGACAGAATAGCATATACATAAATTCTAAAATGATCAGTGATATGGGCATAGTCGGGCCGTTTATTCGATTTAAAATGGATTCGGTCTTCGATTCTATAGTCATTCTTAGATTTATTTAAATCTTATTTAGTGTAATCAACTAATCCTATCTTAAATAAAAACGAGTAAGCACAATAGCTTTTTCAAGAAATTTTATTAACGACAATGTCGCTTGATACACGTCTCAAACGAATGACATTTTGTTTCTTCTTTTTTCTTGGCTGACTTTTCTCGCATACCCCTTTTGTTTTTTATAAAACAATTTTCCTAAGCAACATAATAACATTCGAAATACAAGTACCTCTCACCTCCCGACGCGCAGAAACCTTCTGGATTCAACTCCCGGTCTCCCTCTCTTCGTATCGAACTAATCGATAGCTAAGGGGGTAGCGTACATACGTTGATTTAGTTAATCGTGATGTACACTTTACGCAGCGTACTAATTATGCCACGTCGAGACACCTATATTTTTATTTAATAAAATCAATACCCTCCTTTAAAACTAAAAAGAATACGCGAAAAAAGCCAGCCAATTACAAAAGGCATATATGTCGGGAACATTTAGGAAGAGCTATAGTCTATAGGCTATAGTCATTCTTAGATTTATTTAAATCTTATTTAGGAAAAGCACCAAAACTATCAATTATATCAACTAAAAAAGTACGCAAAATATTTATTCATAGGAATATTATATTTTGTAACAAGGTTAAGAGTTATCAGTAACAATAACCAACTAATTTTTCGCATACACACTGCAAAAAAAATAGTACATTGCGATACTAGTGTCATAAATAGCCCATAATGGCACGTAGTGCAGTGGGCTACTGAAAGCACTAGAGTCGTACGATATTTTATAGAACGGTGTATACGATTGAACGTATACGGAGTTTAAATTGTTAGGGTTTATCGCCGAGAGAAAATAATAAATTGTAATGACTGTTAAAGTATTTGCTCCAACCCACTCGAAAGTAAAGTTGTAGCAAAAGGCATATGAACGCTACGCGCGTTCGACTAAATATAGGCAATAACATGTCTTATTCGCAAATAAGACGTCGCAATAATAGGCAAAGTATAAAGTGTCTTATTCGCAAATAAGACAACAAAGTATAGGGAATGTAACTGTAGGCAATAAATGTAGGCAAAGTGTCGGCAGTAAGGCAAAGTATAGGTAAAATCGATAGGGGCAAAGTAATAAGGCATGTGCATAAAGCACCTGGCTAGTGGGCGCCGCAGGCCTCTATTTAAGCACGCGGGGTGATGTTTTTCATTGAAGGTAGCGCGCTTGGTGCTTGCCATTAGCGGGCACTTCGGGTACTACAATCCCGAACAAACGTTTACCTAAATCCGCTGTCATGCTTATCAGTGAAATAAATGCGGATCTAGGACACGTAGTGCTATAAAATAGTTTTAATCCGAATTGAAGCCAGCTTCACATCCCACATAAAACGAAATATTTCAGTGAAATATTTCATGAAATATTTCATGAAATATTTCATGAAACATTGCAAAAACCTTGCTAAAATATAACTTAAAAGGTGTAAAAACCTTTTCACAAATATTTCAAGAAAACATTACCAAAAACTTTTAAAAACATTTCGTAAAAGTTTTAACTTACCACAAATAAAACATTTCAAAAAATCTTTTAAAAAGATTTTTAAAACCATTCCTGAAACCTTTCTAGTAATGATACAACTAAAAAACATGATATATTTCATGAAACATTTTGGAAACGTTTTTGAAAGGTTACTTGAAAAGTTTATTATTCCGACTCATTGACGTGTCAAGTAATGTTTTTAAAACCTTGCAGTAACATTTCGCGAAATGTTACGAGAAAGGTTTTGTAAATATTTCCAACATTATTTTTCGAAAAGTTTTTAAAAGGTTTCAACAACATTTCTCTCTTGGTATTAAATCTGTTTCTAACAATATTGCAGAAACCTTCCTAAAACATTCTCCGAAATCTTTCTAGTAATGATACAGCTAAAAAACATGATATATTTCATGAAACATTTTGGAAACGTTTTTGAAAGGTTACTTGAAAAGTTTATTATTCCGACTCATTGACGCGTCAAGTAATGTTTTTAAAACCTTGCAGTAACATTTCGCGAAATGTTACGAGAAAGGTTTTGTAAATATTTCCAACATTATTTTTCGAAAAGTTTTTAAAAGGTTTCAACAACATTTCTCTCTTGGTATTATATCTGTTTCTAACAATATTACAGAAACCTTCCTAAAACATTCTCCAAAACCTTTCTACTAATGATACAGCGAAAAAACATGATATATTTCATGAAACATTTTGGAAATGTTTTTGAAACGTTACTTGAAAAGTTTATTATTCCGACTCATTGTCGTGTCAAGTAATGTTTTTAAAACCTTGCAGTAACATTTCGCGAAATGTTACGAGAAAGGTTTTGTAAATATTTCCAACATTATTTTTTGAAAAGTTTTTAAAAGGTTTCAACAACATTACTCTCTTGGTATTAAATCTGTTTCTAACAATATTGCAGAAACCTTCCTAAAACATTCTCCAAAACCTTTCTACTAATGATACAGCGAAAAAACATGATATATTTCATGAAATATTTTGGAAACGTTTTTGGAAGGTTACTCGAAAAGTTTATTATTCCGACTCATGGACGAGTTATGTAACGTTTTTAAAACCTTGCAGTAACATTTCGCGAAATGTTACGAGAAAGGTTTTGTAAATATTTCCAACATTATTTTTCGAAAAGTTTTTAAAAGGTTTCAACAACATTTCTCTCTTGGTATTTAATCTGTTTTTTAACAATATTGCAGAAACCTTCCTAAAACAATCTCCGAAATCTTTCTAGTAATGATAAAGCTAAAAAACATGATATATTTCATGAAACATTTTGGAAACGTTTTTGAAAGGTTACTTGAAAAGTTTATTATTCCGACTCATTGACGTGTCAAGTAATGTTTTTAAAACCTTGCAGTAACATTTCGCGAAATGTTACGAGAAAGGTTTTGTAAATATTTCCAACATTATTTTTCGAAAAGTTTTTAAAAGGTTTCAACAACATTTCTGTCTTGGTATTAAATCTGTTTCTAACAATATTGCAGAAACCTTCCTAAAACATTCTCCGAAATCTTTCTACTAATGATACAGCGAAAAAACATGATATATTTCATGAAATATTTTGGAAACGTTTTTGAAAGGTTACTTGAAAAGTTTATTATTCCGACTCATTGACGTGTCAAGTAATGTTTTTAAAACCTCGTAGTAACATTTCAAGAAATGTTGCAAGAAAGGTTTTGTAAATATTTCCAATACTATTTTTCGAAAAGGTTTTAAAAGGTTTCAACAACATTTCTCTCTTGGTATTAAATGTATTTCTTACAATATTACAAAAACCTTCCGAAAATATTCTCCGAAACCTTTCTAGTAATATGTGCAGCTAAAAAACATGATATATTTCATGAAATTTTTTGGAAACGTTTTTGAAAGGTTAATTGAGAAGTGCATTATTCCGATTCAAAACAAGTCAAGTAATGTTTTCGAAATCTTGCAGTAGCATTTCAAGAAATGTTACGAGAAAGGTTTTGTGAATATTTCCGATATTATTTCTCGAACATTTCCTAAAATTTTTGAATATTTGTATAGCCTTTTAAAAATATTTCTTTTTTAGATTAAGAAAGCTTTTAAAAACCTATCCCAATAATTTCTTATAAATTTACCATTAGGATACACGTATAAATATAACGTGATATATTTTTGGAAGATTTGTAAGTGCGTGTGAGTGTGTGTGTTTGTATGCCTGTATGTATGTATGTACACGAGTACAAGGCAAACGAATAAGTGGAACGGTCCAACGGAATCAACGCCAACGAAGTGTAGAGGTATAGAAGTATGGAGGTATGCGGACGATACCGCTTATACATCCCACATAAAATGAAATATTTCAGTGAAATATTTGATGAAACATTGCAAAAACCTTGCTAAAATATATCTTAAAAGGTGTAAAAACATTTTCAAAAATATTTCAAGAAAACATTACCAAAAACTTTTAAAAACATTTCGTAAAAGTTTTAACTTACCACAAATAAAACATTTCAAAAAATCTTTTAAAAAGATTTTTAAAACCTTTCCCGAAACCTTTCTAGTAATGATACAGCGAAAAAACATGATATATTTCATGAAATATTTTGGAAACGTTTTTGAAAGGTTACTTGAAAAGTTTATTATTCCGACTCATGGACTTGTCATGTAATGTTTTTAAAACCTTGCAGTAACATTTTCGCGTAATGTTACGAGAAAGGTTTCATAAATATTTCCAATATTATTTTTCGAAAGGTTTTTAAAAGGTTTCAAAAACATCTCTCTCTTGGTATTAAATGTATTTCTAACAATATTACAAAAACCTTCCGAAAACATTCTCCCAAACCTTTTTAGTAATATATGTAGCGAAAAAGCATGATATATTTCATAAAATTTTTTGGAAACGTTTTTGAAAGGTTAATTGAGATGTGCATTATTCCGATTCAAAACTAGTCAAGTAATGTTTTCGAAACCTTGCAGTAATATTTCAAGAAATGTTACGAGAAAGTTTTTGTAAATATTTCCAATATTATTTCTCGAAAATTTCCTAAAATTTTTGAATATTCGTATAGTCTTTTAAAAATATTTCTTTTTTAGATTAAGAAAGCTTTTAAAAACTTATCTCAATAATTTCTTATAAATTTACCATTAGGAGATACGTATAAATATAACGTGATATATTTTTGGAAGATTTGTAAGTGCGTGTGTGGATGTATGTATACGAGTACAAGACAAACGAATGAGTGGAACGGTCCAACGGAATCAACGCCATCGAAGTATAGAGGTAATAAGTAAGGGCGCCTCTACATGGAGTATGGCGTTCTCGAGAATGGCAGACTGGCATACCTAACTTTGTGAGAGCAACAAAGACAGACAATTTTCAAATGTGCTCTATCCTTCTCAATCTCATGGAGTTAGACTGTCATTCTCGAGATCGCCAGACTCCATGTAGAGGCGCCCTAACTATAGAGTAGAGGAGTCCGCTGAAAATATGTCCGCCGTTGTAGAAAGAGAATGAGAACGAAGAGGTCCTCTCTTTCTCTGTCAGACGCGCATGCATTAATAGAGACAAAGAGGGCCCTATGATTTTTTCTCTCTTTCTATCGAGCGGACGATACCGCTTACACATGTGCCTATGTCTCCCCTCCTCTATACTTATTACCTCTATGCATTGAAGGCATAGAAAGCATGGCATATGGTGTTATTTGTGGACAATCCTTTCCCACATGGCATGAAAAGTTTTGGTGAAACCTTTTAAGAAATATTTCATGAAAAGCTTGCCACAACCTTGCTGTAATATTACAGAAACCTCTCAAAAATATTTTCAGTGAGATTTCAGGAAACCTTACAGAAACATTTTAGAAGCATTTCAATTAATGTTGAAAGTAGACAATGAAAGTACATTTCATAAAATAATACTGCAAGCTTTTTTAAAGCTTTTATGAAATCTTTCTTACAACGTCTCTGAAAAGAAACGTGTAATATTTCATGAAATACTATGGCAAGGTGTTGACAAAATTTCTCAAAAAGATGTTTTTATTCCTACAGAACCATTCAAGAAACATTCTTAAAACCTTGCAAAAATATTTTACGAAAGGTTATAAGGAAACCTTTCAAAAACATTTCCGGTATCATTGCCTGAAACGTTTTAGCAAAGTTTGAACAACGTTTTGGAAACGGTATTAATATCGTAAAAACATATTTCAAGAAATGTTACTGCAAGGTTCTACAAAGCTTTCCCAAAATTTTTCGCGCAAACTTTCTATAAAGAAACATTTCATAAATGTAACGAAAAGGTTTCAAAAAGATTTCTTGGAAGGATTATTTTATAAAACTGAAAATGTGAAAAAATATTTATGAAACCTTCCAAAAATATTTCACGAAAAGTTATAAGGAAGCTTTCAAAAACATTTCCTGTATCATTTTCTGAAACGTTGTAGCAAAGTTTTCGGAACGTTTTGGATACTATATTGCCAGCGTGAAAACACATTTCAAGAAATGTTACTGCAAGGTTTAACAAAGCTCTCCCAAAATTTTTCTAGCAAACTTTCTATAAAGAAACATTTCATGAAATGTTACGAAAAGGATTCAAAAAGATTTCTTGGTAGGATTATTTTATGAAACTGAATATAAAAAATATTTCCGAAACCTTGCAAAAATATTTCGTGAAATGTTATAACGAAATCTTTCAAAAACATTTCCGGTAACATTTTCTGAAACGTTTGACCAAGTTTTCGCAACGTATTGGATACGATATTGACATCGTGAAAACACATTTCAAGAAATGTTACTGTAAGGTTTTACAAAGCTTTCCCGAAATTTTTCTCGCAAACTTTCCATAAAGAAACCTTTCATGAGATGTTACGAAAAGGTTTTAAAAAGATTTCTTGAAAGGATTTTTTATGAAACTGAAAATGTAAAAAATATTTCCGAAACCTTGCAATAATATTTCGCGAAAAGTTATGAGGAAGCTTTCAAGAACATTTTCTGTATCATTTTCTAAAACGTTTTAGAAAACTTTTCGCAACGTTTTCGATACGATATTGATAACGTGAAAACCCAGTTACAAGGAATGTTACCGCAAGGTTTTGCAAAGCTTTCCCAAAGTTATAATCGCAAACTTTCCCTAAGAAACATTTCATAAAATATTAGGAAAAGGTTTCAAAAAGATTTCTTGGACGGATTTTTTTATAAAACTGAAAATGTAAAAAATATTTTTGATACATTGCACAAATATTTCACTAAAAGTTATAAGGAAGCTTTCAAATAACATTTCCTGTATCATTTTCTGAACCGTTTGAGCAAAGTTTTCGCTACTTTTTGGATACGATATTGACATCGTGAAAACGCATTTCAAGAAATATTACTGCAAGGTTTTACAAAGCTTTCCCGTAATTCTTCTCGCGTACTTTCTCTAGAGAAACACTTCATGAAATATTACGAAAAGGTTTCAAAAAGATTTCTAGGAAGGATTATTTTGTGATAATTAAAATGTGAAAAAATATTTCCGAAACCTTTCAAAAATATTTCACGAAAAGTTATAAGGAAGCTTTCAAAAACCTTTCCCGTATCATTTCCTGAAACGTTTTAGCAAAGTTATCGCATCCTTTTTGATTCGTTATTGACACCATGAAAAATATATTACAAGAGATATTAGTTCGAGGTTTTACAAAGCATTCCCGAAATTTTTCTTACAATATTAGGGGAACGTTTTGAAAAGATTTTTTGCAATATTTTTTTTCACATAAACAAAAACAACAAAAAATATTCCTAAAACCTTGTAAAAATATTTTATGAAAGATTATTAAGGTAACCTTTAAAAAAAAATTTCTAGTATCATTGCGTAAAATGTTTTTGAAATATTTTCGCATCAATTTAATTCGGTATTGTCGCCATTTCTCCAAAGAGACATAACATTTCATGAAATATTATGGGATCGTTTTGTAAAGATTTCTTGGAAAGTTTCTTTAGGTAAAGAAACTATAATAAAATATTCCCCAAAAGCTTGCAAGAACATTTTACGTCATGTTATGAGGAGACTAAAAAAAAATTGAATGTATCATTGCGTTAATAGTTAACGAAATGTCTTAGCAACATTTATCATATGGTATTGACGCCATAAAAAAATTTCAAGTCATATCAGGGCCAGGTTTTACAAAGCTTTCAAGAATAGTTTATTACAACCTTTCCACAAAGAAATATATAACATTTTATGAAATATTATGTGAAGGTTTTGAAAAGATTTTGTATCAGGTTTTCTTTTCTCACACGCCCTTCTCTCGTCAATCAAAGGTTTCCTCGATTTTACTAAACTAGAGATTTCAACAGCGCGCGTTGCGCGCCCTAACCGCTAGAAAACGGTTCGACTTCCTGATTTAGACGCATGCGCACTACATGAGCCAATCACATAACGTTTATTTTGGCTTCACAACATCCGGTCATGACTTTTTTATATAGGGATATTTCTTAGATTACAATAAATATTAATTTGATTTAACTAAATATTTAGTTGTGTTTTATTGGTTATCTTATTAGTTCTACTAATTATTTAATCAAATCCAATACTTATTTATTTGATCTTGCAAATATTTTGGCAAATCAAGTGAATGTTTAATTGACAAGAGTACGAATTTAAGGTCATACGAAGTACCGACACGATTCATACCTTACCGACACCTAAACTTGAATTTTTGTATCGTATTTAAACAAAAATTTTAGAAAAAAGCATTCTTTCACGCCCTCCGGTCTTAAAGCCATGTTTAACTCAACCGCAGATCCCTAACTTATCGGTACATAAATATTATGTTTTTTATCACATCTAAACAAAAATTTTAGGAAAAAGCGTTTTTCACACCCACCGAAATGGGATTAAGCATACCCTATTAAATTTCTAAATGATTCCATCCATTAGATTTTCCCAAAAACGTTTTTCAAATTAGTAATTAACTAGAACGAAGGATTAAACATTTCCAAATCCATTTTAGAAAAATCTAATTAATACAATGATTTAAAAATTTAATAGGGCATTTCACTTAATGTTATGTTGGAGAGCATGAAGAACTTTTTTTTTTAATTCTTGTTTAAATACGATAAAAGAATTAAAGTTTAGGTGCCGGTAAGGTAGGGATTGTGTCGGTACTTCACATGGCCTTAACAAAAGAATTAGTTGAGTTTATTAAATATCATAGTCGAAAGTACTCAATATGTTGTCTTTTAATCAAATGTTTGCCATTTTTATTCAAGTCTACTCCATACTTAGCTAAAATTAAAATTTTGTACGGTAGAAGCGTTGCGTAGCGTAGTGGTTAGGGCATCAGCCTTGTAATCCGAGGGACTCGAGTTCGATCCCACCTTAGGTCAAAATTTTTTTCTGCGTTTTTTCTGTAAGATAATTTGTAAATGCGAAATTGCGAACGATAATATTATAAATTAATGCAAATATACAATAATTTAATATTAAAAAACATAACTGATATAATAACTATTCAGATATATTAAGTTGCAGGAGTTCAGGAAGGATCATCAACTACAAGGAAAAAACTGGTTTTCAAAATTGTTAAAAAAAAATTGTTATAAAATATTATTAAAAAATTTCTAATTCCGATAACTTTTGAAAAATATTTTTTGAAATCTTTTTAAAATGTTTCAAAAATCTTACTTGATGGTTTTGAGGCCTCTTAGAAACTTCCGTAAAACATTGTTGTATCCTTTCAAAAATATTTCACAGAACTTTTCAGGAAACCTTTCCAAAATCTTTCACAAAATATTTTTAGAAAGGTTTCTAGAAACATTCTAAGAGATAGTTCAAATAACTTTCAAAAAGTTGCAGAAATGTTTCAAAAACATTTCTTAAAATAATTTAAAAAACCTTTCTGAAATCTATCATAAAACCTTTTTGATGGCTTCTATCGCGGACATAAATAATTTCAGAAACCTTTCTGGAAATATTTCAGAAATATTTAAAAAATATTTTTAGAAAGGTTTCTAAAATGTTTTTGAAACATTTTAAGAGATATTTCAAATAGTTTCAAAATGTTGCAGAAATGTTTCAAAAACATTTCTTAAAATAATTTTATAAAACCTTTCTGAAATATATCATGAAACCTTTTTGATGGCTTCTATCGCGGACATAAATTATTTCAGAAACCTTTCTGGAAATATTTCAGAAATATTTAGAAAAATATTTTTAGAAAGGTTTCTAAAATGTTTTTGAAACATTTTAAGAGATAGTTCAAATAGTTTCAAAATGTTGCAGAAATGTTTCAAAAACATTTCTTAAAATAATTTTATAAAACCTTTCTGAAATATATCATGAAACCTTTTTGATGGCTTCTATCGCGGACATAACTTATTTCAGAAACCTTTCTGGGAAATATTTTTAAAATGTTTTCATCCTTTCTACGAAACATTTCCGAAACCTTTCAGAAATATTTCGTTTTATGTGGGATTGTATTAACAATTCAAAGCAAAAGTTTGTTTTCATAAAAAATTATTGAACCAAAATTGGTTAGAGTAATAATTTGCTATTGTGGCATGATAAAAACTTATATTTATTAAGCTATCGAGTGCTTTCTTTAAGATAGAGAGAATGAGCCTTGTCCGACGAAAATCGGTGGAATGGTTCTCGAGATTTCGAGAGTTTACACAATACACAAACGCGCACGCATACGCGCACATCCATATCCACTTTTTAAAAAATAGTTTTTTTTATTTTCAAATATATAATAAAACATTTCTGATGTGTTTCCTCGGAAAATCCTTTTACTATCACATATCTCCCTCGACGAGTTTTTTTTTACGAAGTATGGTTTGCTAAACTCACTAGAAAAATATCGGTGGTATATCGTCGTTAATAAAATTTCTTGAAAAAGCTATTGTGCTTACTCGTTTTTATTTAAGATAGGATTAGTTGATTACACTAAATAAGATTTATATACAGTTAACATTATATACAGTTAACATGATTACATTTAAGATTGAGAGAGGTGCTATTATATTATTTCAATTGTCTACTTACCTTGTATAAAAATGCAGTTATTATTAATTGTTTGAAGAAGGAATTCTTTATAGCATGATAAGATAGTAGAAATATTATGTAGACCTCAGCAAAAGCCTGAAGTGAGAGTAGAAAACGAAAACCAAGAAAGGTATATGCATTTTTGTTCAAGCTTTAAATTCTTTCTCAATCTTAAAATCCCTAAAAAATTTGTTTTTAAATGATCAAAACACTTGACAAGGGGTTTATTTAAAAGTTTGTTCGTTTATACTTTCAATATATTAATGAATGAAATAGTAAATGGGTAGAGAGAAGGCGTAATTATTGGATAACAACACCAGTCGACTGCTTAAAATCGAAAAAATAGATAAAAAAGTAAACAAAAAAATATTGAAAAAATTTTTATTTTTTTCATGTGTAAAAAAAAAACATATTAAATTTTCATAGGCAAAAAATTGTTGTTTGTCTTTTGCTAGCTTTTTTCTTTGTCCCAGATAAAGACGAGTGCTGTTGCCATATGCTTCCTGGTCCCACCTGCCTTAACTTGCATCTTCGACAATGGTTCTGCGTATAATCAGAGAGAGGAGAGTATCTAGTGCAACTCGGCATGTAGGGCTCGAAGGGACCTGGGAAGGCTAGATAATATGTCTTCTTCTTCAGGAGCGGGGATTTTTCCTGACGGCACTAGGATCTCGCAATGCTCCTTTGCATGTGCCCTAGCGGAAATCGTTTCTGTAAAAAACTGTAAAAAACTATAAAAAAAACTGTAAATAACTGAAAATAACTGTTTGAATTGAGACGGTAATAACAGTTATTTACAGTTATACACAGTTAATTTTTTTTTGCAAAAATCATAGCGCCAATCGAAAGAGCAGCGAAAAATACCCCTATATATGAATTTTGGATAAATTTGGAGGAAAAAAATTTTTCTTCGTTTATTGGGATATAATGCGTTGAAAATCGCTCAAAAATACCAAATTTAAATTTTCTCAGCCTACTAGTCACAATACCCGACTATATCTTCCTGCTCTAGTGGATAGAATATCCTTTGGGGTCGAAGGACCTAGCGGAGATGAGCAATTTTGAAAAATGTTCTACATTTCATCGTTTATTTGGACCAAATCGACTTCAAATCGCTTGAAAACCCAAAATATCCATTATCTAATACCGCCAATCACTATACGCGACTATTTTTTTCCGTTCTATCGAATGGAAAAGGTTTTAGGGCCGTAGAGCCAATAGGAAAATAATAATTTTCAAAAATGTTGAGATATTGCAAAAATCATAGCGCCAATCGAAAGAGCAGGGAAAAATACCCCTATATATGAATTTTTGCTAAATTTGGAGGAAAAAAATTTTTCTTCGTTTATTGGGATATGACGCGTTGAAAATCGCTCAAAAATACCAAATTTCAATTTTCTCAGCCTACTAGTCACAATACCCGACTATATCTTCCTGCTCTAGTGGATGGAATATTCTTTGGGGTCGAAGGACCTAGCGGAGATGAGCAATTTTGAAAAATGATGTACGTTTCATCGTTTATTTGGGCCAAATCGACTTCAAATCGCTTGAAAACCCAAAATATCCATTTTCTAATCCCACCAATCACTATACGCGACTATTTTTTTCCGTTCTATCGAATGGAAAAGGTTTTAGGACTGTAGAGCCAATAGGAAAATAATAATTTTCAAAAATTTTGAGATATGGCAAAAATTATAGCACCAGTCGAAAGAGCAGCGAAAAATAACCCTATATATGAATTTTGGATAAATTTGGAGGAAAAAAATTTTTCTTCGTTTATTGGGATATAACGCGTTGAAAATCGCTCAAAAATACCAAATTTCAATTTTCTCAGCCTATTAGTCACATTACCCGACTATATCTTCCTGCTCTAGTGGATGGAATATCCTTTGGGGTCGAAGGACCTAGCGCAGATGAGCAATTTTGAAAAATGTTCTACATTTCATCGTTTATTTGGGCCAAATCGACTTCAAATCGCTTGAAAACCCAAAATATCCATTTTCTAATCCAACCAATCACTATACGCGACTATTTTTTGTCCGCTCTATCGAATGGAAAAGGTTTAGGGCCGTAGAGCCAATAGGAAAATAATAATTTTCAAAAATTTTGAGATATTGCAAAAATCATAGCGCTAATCGAAAGAGCAGCGAAAAATACCCCTATATATGAATTTTGGCTAAATTTGGAGGAAAAAAATTTTTCTTCGTTTTTTGGGATATAATGCGTTGAAAATAGCTCTAAAATACCAAATTTCAATTTTACTCAGCCTACTAGTCACAATAGCCGACCATATCTTCCTGCTCTAGTGGATGGAATATCCTTTGGGGTCGAAGGACCTAGCGGAGATGAGCAATTTTGAAAAATGTTCTACATTTCATCGTTTATTTGGGCCAAATCGACTTCAAATCGCTTGAAAACCCATAATGTCCATTTTCTAATCCAACCAATCACTATACGCGACTATTTTTTTCCACTCTATCGAATGGAAAAGGTTTTAGGGCCATAGAGCCATAGGAAAATAATAATTTTCAAAAATTTTGAGATATTGCAAAAATCATAGCGACAAACGAAAGAGCAGCGAAAAATACCCCTATATATGAATTTTGGCTAAATTTGGATGAAAAAATTTTTTCTTCGTTTATTGGGATATAATGCGTTAAAAATCGCTCAAAAAATTTCAATTTTCTCAGCCTACTAGTCACAATACCCGACTATATCTTCCAGCTTTAGTGGATGGAATATCCTTTGGGGTCGAAGGACCTAGCGGAGATGAGCAATTTTGAAAAGTGTTCTACATTTCATCGTTTATTTGGGCCAAATCGACCTCAAATCGCTTGAAAACCTAAAATATCCATTTTCTAATCCCACCAATTACTATACGCGACTATTTTTTTCCGCTCTATCGAATGGAAAAGGTTTTAGGGCCGTAGAGCCAATAGGAAAATAAAAATTTTCAAAAATTTTGAGATATTGTAAAAATCATAGCACCAATCAAAAGAGCAGCGAAAAATAACCCTATATATGAATTTTGGCTAAATTTGGTGGAAAAAAATTTTTCTTCGTTTACTGGGATATAATGCGTTGAAAATCGCTCAAAAATACCAAATTTCAATTTTCTCGGCCTACTAGTCACAATACCCGACTATGTCTTCCTGCTCTAGTGCATGGGAAATCCTTTGGGGTCGAAGAACCTAGCGGAGATGAGCAATATTGAAAAATGTTCTACATTTCATCGTTTATTTGGGCCAAATCGACTTCAAATGGCTTGAAAACCCAAAATATCCATTTTCTAATCCCACCAATCACTATATGCGACTATTTATTTCCGCTCTATCGAATGGAAAAGGTTTTAGGGCCGTAGAGCCAATAGGAAAATAATAATTTTCAAAAATTTTGAGATATTGCAAAAATCATAGCGCCAATCGAAAGAGCAGTGAAAAATACCCCTATATATGAGTTTTGTATAAATTTGGAGGAAAAAAATTTTTCTTCGTTTGTTGGGATATAACGCGTTGAAATCGCTCAAAAATACCAAATTTTAATTTTCTCAGCCTACTAGTCACAATACCCGACTATATCTTCCTACTCTAGTGGATGGAATATCCTTTGGGGTCGAAGGACCTAGCGGAGATGAGCAATTTTGAAAAGTGTTCTACATTTCATCGTTTATTTGGGCCAAATCGACCTCAAATCGCTTGAAAACCTAAAATATCCATTTTCTAATCCCACCAATTACTATACGCGACTATTTTTTTCCGCTCTATCGAATGGAAAAGGTTTTAGGGCCATAGAGCCATAGGAAAATAATAATTTTCAAAAATTTTGAGATATTGCAAAAATCATAGCGACAAACGAAAGAGCAGCGAAAAATACCCCTATATATGAATTTTGGCTAAATTTGGATGAAAAAATTTTTTCTTCGTTTATTGGGATATAATGCGTTAAAAATCGCTCAAAAAATTTCAATTTTCTCAGCCTACTAGTCACAATACCCGACTATATCTTCCAGCTTTAGTGGATGGAATATCCTTTGGGGTCGAAGGACCTAGCGGAGATGAGCAATTTTGAAAAGTGTTCTACATTTCATCGTTTATTTGGGCCAAATCGACCTCAAATCGCTTGAAAACCTAAAATATCCATTTTCTAATCCCACCAATTACTATACGCGACTATTTTTCTCCGCTCTATCGAATGGAAAAGGTTTTAGGGCCGTAGAGCCAATAGGAAAATAAAAATTTTCAAAAATTTTGAGATATTGTAAAAATCATAGCACCAATCAAAAGAGCAGCGAAAAATAACCCTATATATGAATTTTGGCTAAATTTGTTGGAAAAAATTTTTCTTCGTTTACTGGGATATAATGCGTTGAAAATCGCTCAAAAATACCAAATTTCAATTTTCTCGGCCTACTAGTCACAATACCCGACTATGTCTTCCTGCTCTAGTGCATGGGAAATCCTTTGGGGTCGAAGAACCTAGCGGAGATGAGCAATATTGAAAAATGTTCTACATTTCATCGTTTATTTGGGCCAAATCGACTTCAAATGGCTTGAAAACCCAAAATATCCATTTTCTAATCCCACCAATCACTATATGCGACTATTTATTTCCGCTCTATCGAATGGAAAAGGTTTTAGGGCCGTAGAGCCAATAGGAAAATAATAATTTTCAAAAATTTTGAGATATTGCAAAAATCATAGCGCCAATCGAAAGAGCAGTGAAAAATACCCCTATATATGAGTTTTGTATAAATTTGGAGGAAAAAAATTTTTCTTCGTTTGTTGGGATATAACGCGTTGAAATCGCTCAAAAATACCAAATTTTAATTTTCTCAGCCTACTAGTCACAATACCCGACTATATCTTCCTACTCTAGTGGATGGAATATCCTTTGGGGTCGAAGGACCTAGCGGAGATGAGCAATTTTGAAAAGTGTTCTACATTTCATCGTTTATTTGGGCCAAATCGACCTCAAATCGCTTGAAAACCTAAAATATCCATTTTCTAATCCCACCAATTACTATACGCGACTATTTTTTTCCGCTCTATCGAATGGAAAAGGTTTTAGGGCCATAGAGCCATAGGAAAATAATAATTTTCAAAAATTTTGAGATATTGCAAAAATCATAGCGACAAACGAAAGAGCAGCGAAAAATACCCCTATATATGAATTTTGGCTAAATTTGGATGAAAAAATTTTTTCTTCGTTTATTGGGATATAATGCGTTAAAAATCGCTCAAAAAATTTCAATTTTCTCAGCCTACTAGTCACAATACCCGACTATATCTTCCAGCTTTAGTGGATGGAATATCCTTTGGGGTCGAAGGACCTAGCGGAGATGAGCAATTTTGAAAAGTGTTCTACATTTCATCGTTTATTTGGGCCAAATCGACCTCAAATCGCTTGAAAACCTAAAATATCCATTTTCTAATCCCACCAATTACTATACGCGACTATTTTTTTCCGCTCTATCGAATGGAAAAGGTTTTAGGGCCGTAGAGCCAATAGGAAAATAAAAATTTTCAAAAATTTTGAGATATTGTAAAAATCATAGCACCAATCAAAAGAGCAGCGAAAAATAACCCTATATATGAATTTTGGCTAAATTTGGTGGAAAAAAATTTTTCTTCGTTTACTGGGATATAATGCGTTGAAAATCGCTCAAAAATACCAAATTTCAATTTTCTCGGCCTACTAGTCACAATACCCGACTATGTCTTCCTGCTCTAGTGCATGGGAAATCCTTTGGGGTCGAAGAACCTAGCGGAGATGAGCAATATTGAAAAATGTTCTACATTTCATCGTTTATTTGGGCCAAATCGACTTCAAATGGCTTGAAAACCCAAAATATCCATTTTCTAATCCCACCAATCACTATATGCGACTATTTATTTCCGCTCTATCGAATGGAAAAGGTTTTAGGGCCGTAGAGCCAATAGGAAAATAATAATTTTCAAAAATTTTGAGATATTGCAAAAATCATAGCGCCAATCGAAAGAGCAGTGAAAAATACCCCTATATATGAGTTTTGTATAAATTTGGAGGAAAAAAATTTTTCTTCGTTTGTTGGGATATAACGCGTTGAAATCGCTCAAAAATACCAAATTTTAATTTTCTCAGCCTACTAGTCACAATACCCGACTATATCTTCCTACTCTAGTGGATGGAATATCCTTTGAGGTCGAAGGACCTAGCGGAGATGAACAATTTTGAAAAATGTTCTACATTTCATCGTTTATTTGGGCCAAATCGACTTCAAATCGCTTGAAAACCCATAATATCCATTTTCTAATCCAACCAATCACTATACGCGACTATTTTTTTCCGCTCTATCGAATGGAAAATGTTTTAGGGCCGTAGAGCCAATAGGAAAATAATAATTTTCAAAAATTTTGAGATATTGCAAAAATCATAGCGCTAATCGAAAGAGCAGCGAAAAGTACCCCTATATATGAATTTTGGCTAAATATGGAGGAAAAAGTTTTTCTTCGTTTATTGGGATATAATGCGTTGAAAATCGCTCAAAAATACCAAATTTCTATTTTCTCAGCCTACTAGTCACAATACCCGACTATATCTTCCTGCTCTAGTGGATGGAATATCCTTTGGGGTCGAAGGACCTAGCGGAGATGAGCAATTTTGAAAAATGTTCTACATTTCATCGTTTATTTGGGCCAAATCGAATTCAAATCGCTTGAAAACCCAAAATATCCATTTTCTAATCCCACCAATAACTATACGCGACTATTTTTTTCCGCTCTATCGAATGGAATAGGTTTTAGGGCCGTAGAGTCAATAGGAAATTAATAATTTTCAGAAATTTTGTGATATTGCAAAAATCATAGCGCCAATCGAAAGAGCAGCGAAAAATACTCCTATATATGAATTTTGGCTAAATTTGAAGGAAAAAAATTTTTCTTGGTAATAATAACAACTCTATTTTTTATCAACAAAACTGTAAATAACTGTAAATAACTGTAAAATACAGTAAATATTTTTACAGTTATTATTTTACAAAACTGTAAATTACTGTAAATTACTGTAAAAACTGTAAATAACTGTAAATTACTGTAAATGACTGTTATTACTGTCACAATTCAAACAGTTATTTACAGTTATTTACAGTTATTAACAGTTTTTTACAGTTTTTTACAGTTATTTATAGTTATTAACATTTTTTATTTCCTCTAGGGTAGCTTGAAAAATAATAACTTCCTTATCAAATTTTTATTCGAGAATTTAATGCAATTTGCTCATACTACCGATATATAAAACTTTCAGAGAGCCTATCGTCTCAAATCGCAAAAAGTTCTCAGGCGCTCGAACTATAGCTACAAGTAACATTACCGCACCAAAGGCCATGTAAAAATTTTTATAAGTGTAAAATTTAGTTATATGGGTGGTGAAATACACTGTAAGAAGGTAAGTATTAGGAACAATAAGACTTTTATTATTTTTATAATATTTAAAAATGTTATGTAGTTGATGTATATAATACTTTTCTAATGACTAAAGAAAAATTTACTATACTAGAAGTTGGACGCGCTACACGCGCCTTCACTCGTTTTCCGCGCCCAGTCTATCTCTGTCTCTCTCTCTTTCTTACACGATGCCATGATACTACGTCATGAGATGCGCCCGCAATACAGAGTAATGTGACAATCGTTTTTTCATAGAGAGATTATCCCGGGTCAAGCACTAATAGCTCGCGATAATATAATTATTCCTATCCGCGTGGACTACTTGAAAAAGGCTCTATCATGCCCTCGTTAAGAAAATTTTTTTTTAGAAGCACACTTACTATACACGATTTTTTTCGTTCTTTATACCTTAAATTACTTAAAAGTAATGTTGAACAAGTGACAAAACTTTTGTGACACGGTTTTGTTTACGAAAAAAATGACTTTTTAAAAACACTCCAAAATGCTCCCTTTTTAAATGTCAGCCATTTTGTCAGGAAATATAATACAGAAATTGTGAAAAGGACAATTGAAATAGAAAACGAGAGCTTTCATTTGCTTTTTTTTAAATTAAAAAATGTCGATTTCTTCAAAGCTACGTAGCTTTGAAGATGACCTTAAAATGCAGAAAATACTACGTCGATATTCAGAATCTCGCCTTTGTTTTTCAACGTGGCATATTATAATAAGCTTCCCGTTGGAAATATGGCGTAGTGTTGCCGTCATTTCAGCACTTGCTGTATAACGTACTTTTATGTTTGTATAACCCTGATTAAAAAAACCCATTCATTCCTTTAAAAAGCTGTTAGTTGAATCGACTTTAATGAGGATTTTTTACTGACTTAATACATGGACTATATAGGGAATTTAATAGGATCCAATAGGATTTAATATTTTTTTTTAATCAGGGAATATAAGTTTGTATAATATAACGCACTATAAGCTGCAACAGTTCGTATTGTAATATTAAAGTGAGTGAAAAAAATAGTATCTGCGTATTATGAAGATTTCGGGAAGCACAAATGATCAGACGGCGAATATAAAAATTATTGCCTCGGTATTCTTTTCCGAGTATACTTACAATAGTACAATAGCCGATATGAGCGACGCCTTCAGTGAGAATTTAAGACAAAACAAGGGGTTACTCATAAAGGAGGTAGAAAGAAGTAGTCAGTATTGCTTGGCGACGATAGCCGAGACGAATATCGTACTTTGAATTGACACCAGATTTCCTGTCAGAGTCAAATTATAGAACAAATATGATTAATTATTATATTAATTAAAGACTAAGCAGTTATCATTCTAATTCTTTCTAAATAGTTGCATATATGTTGAAAGGAGTGTATTTATTAGGCTCTGGACCTATACACATATATTATACTTGCATATCTACAAAGGAATTCGTGATTGGGATTGTATATCATTTTACATTTCGTTCGCCGAGTGTTGCCAGGTCTCCTGAGGATTACAATTTAAAATTATATATTCTCCATCTTTCAATCAGTGAGTTTTTTCTCGAGAAAATTTATGATAACAATTAATTCTCTGCTACAAGGTTAAAAATGTTCTGTAAAATATGAATTCTGTGTAATTTCAATTTTTTGTAAAATTTCACACAATATTTGTGTAAAATTTACACAAGCGTGTGTGAAATTTTCGATTTAGACAAATTTTTGTGTAAAATTTTCAATTTTCAATCGACCGTTCTTCTAATTTCCGACAAGTACCTAAAATAATGATCATCACCGCGGGTGGAGGAGTCCAGAGTTTCGACGATTCACTATAAAATTAAAGTCAACTATAAACGTTTTTCAGTTCGACATATGGTAATGCTGATTGTTATTAAATTCCAAATTCTAAATTACGAAAATCATATTTTCGAATGTAACAGTTCAGCTACTGTCCAAAACATCGAATTTCATCAATACGATTTCAAAGCAAATATAACCTTTTTCTAATGATTTATTTCGAAGTGTCTATATTGTACCCCTATTAAAATTCTATTAATGAAATTCGATTTTTTGGACAGTAGGCGAAGTGTTACATTCGTAAATATGATTTTCGTTATTTATAATTTCGAAATTAAGAACAATCTACATTATCATATTATGTTGATCTGAAAAACGTCTATAGTTGACTTCAATTTTATAGTGAATCGTCGAAACTCTGGACCCCCCCATCGCCAGAAAAGGGATGACGGAAATCGGCGTACACGGGCATTTATCGGGAGCTCACGTTGCGAAACCTGTCGATCTCCAGCGAAGTCATGTTCACAGCTGTCAATTCAGCCGATCCAGTACAAGTTAATACACAATTTTTGTGTAAAACGGTGAATTTACACAAATTTTTGTATAAACGGCGATTTTATACAAATTTTTGTGTAAAACAGCGATTTTACACAAATTCATGTGTTATAACGAGGTTCCAAGATAAAATACGGAGAAGATAAGCATCTCGGTCCTCCGTATTCTATCGAACCCGTTAGGCTCTCGTTCCCGCGAATTCGTATATCTCGAGCGAGTATTGACATCGCTCGGACGATGTATTCGCGTTAGCTACGCGCGGGGCAGGCGCGACTTTGACCGTTGCTACGTCGCGCCCGATTCTTTTTGAATCAGATTCTCTCGGGCTGTCAAACCGCGGGTACGCGAGTTAATTTGATCGTCCGCGAAGAAAACGGTATCGTGCGTCCTCACCGGTGCAGAGCAGCGCCCGTACACGTACCGACCACGAAGAGCAGCGCACGTGAGCAATCCGAGCCACTCCTGGGGTCCGAAGCGTCTGTAGGTGAACGCTGGACGTTAGGACTCGGCCTGAACACTCCGAAGTCGACCGGAGGATAAGGCCTGACGCAGGAGCGGATTCGTGAGCGAGCGACGAGGGGAGTGCACTCCCCTCCCGGTAAGACTCTTCGCCTATTTTCCGCGCAGCGATTGATTTGTATTTTCGGCGCGCAGCGGCGAGCGGCCGGTGTCTTGATCGCCGGCCCAGCGAAAAACAATCACATCGATCCGTCCGCGCCGAGCGGCGGATCCCCCGCCTTCTTGTCAACGCGCAACGCGACGCGTATTTTGTATAGGATAATTTAGAATAGATCTTGTTATAGTTTTGAATGTAACCAAGACCACTCGTTATTTATTAACCTTCACCTAACCTTCTCCCGGATACCGCCGCCTCCGCGGGATCGTCGAACCGAGACGACGATCATTCTGAGTGGCCGCGCCTCGCGTCTAGCTAGCGCGAGTATTAACCCTTTCCGGCACATGGAAAAGTCGAGTTCAATCGTGAATTCGACATTTGTAAACAGGGATCCAGAGAACATCAACCCCGAGTGTTCGGCGTAGAAGTAGCACTCGACGGCACCGTGTTCTAGGGTTCGGTTCGCGGAATTACAAAAGATTTCCCCAGGCCTCCCGTTACAGTGTAAAATTTTTACACAATGTTTGTGTACATCATTTACACAAATTTTTGTGTAAAATGGGCATACAATTTTTAAGAGTGTAGGCTCACAATTTACGTGGACATCGTTATTTTTCTTTTGTGTGTACGTGCGTGCGCGTGTGCGTGTGTGTGTGTGTCAGTGGTGGGTAACGACGCGTAATTTACAATTTCTACATGACGCGCATCGTAAATGTCATTAATGTCATTTATGTCCTAAATGTGTCGTAAATGTAAAATGTAACTAATGTAATCAAGCGGGGTTTTCAACAATTTCCAACTAATAAATACATAGCAATTACAATGACAGCAGGTTTTTAATAAATATTTAATAAATAATGAATTAGGTTTTATTATCATGTAAGTAAATCGATTTTAAAAAATAAAAAGTCTTTTAAAAAATATGAAGTTTTAAAGTTTGTCCATAAAAATGGATAATGAAAGGTAATGAGATCTTGAGAAATCAACATTGAATCATCAATCAACAGTGAACTTTTTTTATAAAAATTTTTATTTTGATGTTTATTATTAGAACAAAAATGGGACTCAGATAGCAAGAAACGCTTCTGAATCGTTTCACCGGAAATGTAGAACCATTCCCTCCTATTAAGCCGGAAACCTTTCTATGACGTTTCAGAAACGTTCAAATATCCGACTTGGATGCAAGGTGACGTTGCAGGAACGTCTAGAAATGTTTGTTAACCATATACAAAAACATTTATACCACTCTAACCTCAAAATCACAACTTTGGTATGATTTTTCGGCGCTCGTGGTATAAAATACCGTTCGAAACGAGTGCGGAATACTATTAGATTGTAAAGTATTCGATATCCGACCCACCGATAAATGGCGTAGGTTAGTTCATAAAAAAAAGAAATTTCCAGGATATATAAGGGACGTCTACTATAGCAAACGTATTATCAGTTTAATAACTGACAATGTAAATTATTATAATTTCGTTGTAGAAACGTTTCTACAACTTGGCCAAGCAACCAAGTCGGACATTTCAACGTTTCTGAAACGTTGTCGAAACGTTTCCGACTCAATAGGAGGAACGTTTCTTAAACGTTTCTTGCTATCTCAGGATAGATAAGTTATTAGGAACGGTTTTTTTTGGTGCAATGTTCTTTTTGTCACTATCGAATCTCAGCATTTCAAAGTTTTTTTTCAAGCTTTTAATACAGATTATTCGTTACCAACAAGAAAAACCCTTGCTTTATCAATTTTAAATAGTCAATACAATGAACTAGTTAATTCTGTTGTAAAAGATGAACCACAGAACATTTTACAGTAGGCTACATTGTCACCCTTTTAGCTTTTTTTTTTAATAAAACCCAAACTTTCGTAATCTGTGTGCTTCTTCTTTCAACCCATTTCTTCAAAATCAGAGCAGTACACAAGCTCTCGTCATTCGAGCTTCTCCTAATCTCCTGTAACTTGTAAAAGCTGCAGCTGCAGGCGCTTTTTATTTACGACATTTAATACATGTGTAAAATAGGTTCAAAAACGACAATACATCCATGCATTTACGACACCGCGTATTTTACGTACCCACCATTGGTGTGTGTATGTTTCAAATTCAAAATTTACATTAAAAATATTTTGTCAATAAACATATTATTTAGTAGTTATCTACCTAATCAAGATTGAAGCTGTTACAACAGGATAAATATATTTATCTTAATACGGAATTAATTAATTGAATCAGAATGAGAGAACACGAAGTTACATTTGTTGATACAAGTGAGATCGCTGAAACCTTTAATTCCGAATTTACTTTCGACAAAGTACCCATAAGAAAGCTGCTAATTGCAGGTATACCAAAAGAAGTAAGTCATGTCTGTACAGTGTTAGATAATACATTTGAAATTTTCATTTACGCAACTTATATTTTTTTTGTAAACAGGCAACGCATAAAGAAATAAAAAAGGAATTGGCACGTTATGGAAAAATCGAGAATTGCATTTTGAAAAAAAGACAAAACCATGGCAAAAGTTACGCCTTTGTTACGTACAACTCTGTCGAAGAAGCTAGAAAGTAAGCCAATTTAAACCACTGCAATGAAAAAAATTGCAAAAATTTATATTTCAGTTTAATATGTAATTTTCTCCATTATGCGTTAATACAGAGCACGGATTGGTGGACATTGGCGAGAAATAATAATCAAAGATCAATATTTGCGGGTGTTACCTGCCAATTCATGGAATCAACCAGACAGTGTTAGCTATCAAAAAGAAATTGATGAAAATCCTAAGGAACTTTACGATAATGATGAATTAGAAAATGTGTTTGCCGGTAAATGTACAATAGAGGATGAGGAGGCGTCGATTTACAAACTGAACAACGATTGCCTTTTCGAGATTTTTATGTATCTTTCAGTCTATGACAGAGTCAAAATAGAAAGAGGTACCGATTGAATTTAAGTACTGATATCAATTCACTATATGAATGTATTAAAAAAAAAAAACTATTTTTACAGTTTGTAAGCGTTGGCAGGCTGTCAGTAGGGAGTTATGGCGATCATTTAAAAACTTGGATTTTTCACATATAAAATTTTGGCAATTGGAACGTGATAGTTATGAACCTTATAAAATATGTGGATATAAATTGAAAGCTCCTTTCCTTTATCATATTTTACGTCGTTCAGGAGATTTCATTACAAATATAGATTTTTCTGCTATAGATGATTTTAGTAATTTCGGCAATAGTACTATAATTATGATTGGAAAATTGTGTCCAAATGTTCAATCAATTAACTTTGGTAATATAGAAGTAGAAACGTCAGGAATAAAACCGTTAGCACAAAATTGTACAAATATCAAAATTTTACGAATGCAAAATCTATGTACTATAAATTCGGAGCGGCTTGTGGATAATACACTGTCAAGATTATTCGCAAGAAATAAAAGTTTACAATGTCTTCAATTAAAAATTACATCTAAATGTACCTTACGAATGAAATGTTTATGTAGTTTGCCCTATAGGTCTGTGAACGAAATTGCCCTAGAATGTTTGCACGAAGAGATCATCCCTCATCTTTCTAAGGTAAATATATTTTTTCGTTAGTATTATTTATTTAACCATCGCATTTATGTAATATTCACTATTGAACATCAGAGTATCCAGAAGTTGCAATTTTTGCGTGTATTGAAATTAAAATTAAAATTTGACAGACAAATTGACTGTACAGCATTGAAGACCAGTATTGAGAAACATGCCAAAACATTGACAGTCTTAGAAATATCTAAACTTGAATTTTCCTACATAAATGTGATTCCTATTGCAGAACTAAAAAATCTGAAAGAGTTAAATGTAAGCGAGAACGACTTCGTGGATGATGAATTGTTGATGACACTGAGCGCGACTTGCAAGCTTTTGACAAATTTGAATATAAGCGGTTGGAAAAATATCATTTTATGTATTCGATCCATATTTATATGCATCCGTGTTAATTTTATTTAATTTGCTAATTGCAGGTTGCAGATATGTTACGAATCTCGGCCTTGCGAGTGTAGCTTCATTACCCAAACTATTACATTTGGATGTGAGCCATTTAACTAACATAACGGATGAAGTATTCTACAACATGACTACTTTAAAAACACTTAACTGCTCATATTGCTTGGAAGTGGGTAATGCTGGTCTTATAAATTTAATAGCACTGGCGAACGATCTTGAAACTCTTAATCTCCTTGAATGTTTTCTTATATCTAATGAACTTTTCGAAGCTGCTGCGGAATTAACGAAGCACAGAATAAATGATAAAATACTGACAATCATTATATCAGACCCATATGGCGACCTTGGATTTGCATTCAATTATGGAAAGGAGTCACCATTTTTAAATATCTGTGATCGTTACTAAATTTATTTTTACTAAATGTTTCAAATTGATATTTGTTTTCTCGATATCTTGCAAACTTTGTATTTACGTAACTGTCGAAAAACTTTCTTTTACTTTAATTACAATAATTAATTTTTCTTATATTTTTTAAGTTGTTAACTTAGTTTAGAATGACTAATATTAATTTGCAAAGATACCAATAAACGAATATTCTTTTATAAACAGAAAAATGTTATTTACTTTATATAATTTTTTTTATAAATAACATTAAATTTCAATTTCATAAAAACATCAATAATTTAAATAACTTAAATATTAAAAGTTTCCGTACGAAAAAGATTAAAACATTTTTTGACAGTCCGTACGTAAAGTACTACTGTTACGTTGGAATCTAAACAAGCTACCATGTCTAGCAGGCCTCCTATGGGCCGTGTCGGATCTCGCTGCCTTTTGGCCAATGCCCGAAAGCGCTATATATGCCTAACCAGGTTACGGAGAACGAGGGAGCGAATCAGAGGACTTGATCTCCTTTTGCTACAGGCCGACGCTCTGAGCGTTTCGCCTTTCTCGTAGCGGAGAAACTACACAATAAATCCTTTTTTTATTCTGATGATCAAATTTTGTTTAACTCGAAATTTATAAAAATTATAATACATTTCTAAAAAAGCAAATCTACACGCTTCGTCGTCTCGAAGGTCGGTGGTTCGGTGTTGCGGTGGTGTTGCTCCTTCGTACACTGACAGAAAAACCCGGGGAAAAATTCCTATGTTGCTCTTGGAAGTTGCCCACAACTGCTTAAAATCGAAATATTTACTATCTTTTATATGAAAAAGTCCAATGTCACAAGTAAAACTTCCTATGCCAGCATAGTAAAAATTAACACGTGACTAATGGAACTTTATCTTTTGTACATTTTCCCAGGCTAGCATGGTAAAAATTGAGAGAGTTTTAGAGTAAGAATTCACACGTTCAATCGTAAACACCCCGCGAGTGCACGAAAAGTTGACCTCTTCAATGTCAAAATAGGAAAGATTCAGACAGATACATGTCAACAAACTCAATCCACCTTGGCAACATCGAGACAAAACACAAACGCTAAACGCAACAACTGAATGTGCGTTCTAATCCAACATACTTGTTTTTATTTTTTTTTTATTTTTTATGATAAGACAATTTTTAAAATCATTGTTTATTTGTAATATTTTTAAGGAAGGTTGTGAAAAACCATTATATCGAAAATACAAATTCATTAATAAATAAATGAGCTTGTTTAATTTAAGGTATTGGTAATAGTTATAAAATGTTAAACAATATTCTTAATATATAACATTTGTAATAAATTACGTTAAAATAGAGAATAATATTATTCGAGTTAAAGCATAATTTGTTATAAAATTAGAGCGCATAACTTATGTTTGGGGATATACAAGTTCCAAAATTTTGTAGGACATATGTCTTTTAGGTAAGTGGTTAGCGCTCCCGACTACCGTGCCAAGGGTTCCAGGTTCGAGTCTCGATGCCGTCAAAAATTTTTAATTTATTTAATAAATTTTCTTTAATCATGTTCAATTCAAAAATAACTTCTGTATTGTCTAAATATAATAATTATGTGTCTGATACTCGCTCCCCCACTCCTAAAAAAAAAAGATGTAATAATTTTTTTCGCTCTTTAAAATCAGTTATAAAAAAATTCCCATGTTAGACTTGGAATTTTTCCTACGTGTATTGCAATTTCTGCTAAAAATCCGATATATGGTCGAGTTACGATTCCAACATGGTAATTTTTACATGACAACATAAGAATTTTTACCAGATTTTTTCTGTCAGTGTAGCGGGTGATCTCGCAGCAGGTGCGATTGCGTGGAAGAGTTAACTTCTTGGTCGTCGTCGGCAGATCTCAGCAGGAACCCACTCCAGGAGGTAACAGTCCCTCCGATGTCGGTCAGGCGTAGCACGGGCAATGCTTTGCTGTGGCGCAGAGTTAGTGGCTTCTTTGTGGCAAATCGGTGTTGGCGTTCAAGTCGGACATGGCACAGGCAGCGCTTCGTCGTCGGGCAGAGTCTTGGATTTGTCGGGCAGCGCTTCGCCCTCGCAGAGTTTCGGAAAAATACTGCTCTCGCAGGCCTATTTGCTGGCCGTATTTATAGTGCGAAACTCCCTTTTTTTAGGGGAAAACTTGTTTTTCCCCCTTGTGGGAAAGTGCCGGAGGTTGACTCTTACCTCCCGTTGCCATACGTTTTCTCATGTTCGCTTAATGGAGGAAAACATAAAGATGTCAAAAGTCCTCTTCTTGAAAATTATCCCTCCAGAGAAAATTCCGCGGGGCTACATGCAGAGTATATCCTTATTCACCGCCACCACTTATCTCTTTTGCTTCCTCCTAGAGGAAGCTTTGTGATAGCAAAAAAAGTTTGTGAGATAATGTCTTAGGAATGTTGTATAGAAAATTTGGAATCGAAATACACCATTTTTAGAAAATGTCCGTATGGATGTGTGTGTGTGTGTGTGTGTGTGTGTGTGTATGTATGTCCGTATACTCTGATATCTCATGATCTACTCAACCGATTTTAACGAGAGAGTGATCATTTTTTCAGATTTTGCTTCAACAATTGGGGTCAATATTTTATTTTTGTCAAAATCGATTTTTTTGTTTTTTATCGCCATTTTTAAATTTTCAAAATTTTTATTTTCAATTTTTTTTATATTTAGAACAAATATTATTTATATACGATAAATTCTCTGTATGCAGAATAAAATTTTCTACAATTTAAAAAAAAAAAAAAAGCCGTTAGCTATATTTCGTCATAAGTTATTCATGAAAACGTCATTTTTAGTAAATAGGTTATATTTCAAAATTAAAAAAGATATTAACATGAATATTTTTTGGTTATAAAGAATACTGAGTACTATAACTTACTAAATTTTTAGGTTTTTTTATTCATTATTTTTGGAGAAAAAAATAATTTATAAAAAAAAGTGTTTTTTTTTGTCGTTCAATAACTAGAGTAAAATTGGCTTAATCAGTTTGAAATTTTTTAGTGGTACATTTTGTATCACAATCGATTGAGTTCTTTCGGCAAAAGGATTGATCCATAAATTTCGGAGATATTTGAGGTTAAAATTTTTTCACTTTTTTTTTAAATCGTAATTTCTCGAGAACGGCTTTATGTATTTGAATCGGGTGGGCGGCATTCGAAAGAGAATTTCAAGACCTATATTTTCTAAAAAAATTATTTGTCTAGCTATTACGGTTCTTTTGTTATTAATAAAAACGTAAACATTGAAAAATGAAAAAAATGAGTTTGGTATGTCCAACTATTGCGGGAGTAAAAATTGACTTAAGCGCTTCAAAATTCCTCGTAGAGGTGGATTTTGGATAGTTTTCGGTCGAGTTATTCGGGCAAAATGATTGGTCCTTAAATTTCAAAGATATTTAAAAAAATTTCAAGTTAATATTTTCCATAAAATTTTCCCAATTTTTTTTAAATGTATTGAGGATGGCTCTATGTATCTGAATGTGATGGGTAGCATTTGAAAGAGAATTCTCGTGTAAAATCAACTCCTGACGAGTTGTTAGACTTATAAAAACGATTTTAAGCCGTTTACATCGTACAAAATAAAGTATGAAATTTTAAATATTGGAAGTAAAAATTAATTAAAGGAATCAGTAAATCAAGTTTGAGGAAGCTACGTGCCAATGAATTGGCAGCGGTTTTTAGATGTCAGAGAGACGTCTGCATGCTAGCCCATTTTCTGTCCTGGCGTCATGTGATATTTCGGTTTGCAAGCGTGCTCTAAAATAGCACTTTACGCACGCTGTGTCAAAAAAGAGTGTTCTATACAGGTGGTAAAAATGATTCTTGCACAATCAGTGTGAGTTTCTCACTAGTATCGAAAAATACTATTCTTGCTAATATCGTACATAACAATTAATCATTACACTATAAAGAGGATCAAGACGTTTATGGAAATATCGAGTTATTTGGATGATTATCTCTACAATAGATGATACAAACTACTTTATATAAAACAGTTTATTCTCATCTATGGGTTCACGTCTATCTTAAACTTGCTTCTCTTCTATATTTTAAAGATACAAAAGGAACTTAATATCAGTCATTGTAACTTGCACGTGTCCAATATGCAATTGCTTTTTTTAATCAATCGATACATAATTCAGTAATAATAAATTATAATCAAATTTAATACAGTTACTTAATTTAAAAATATCATAAATAAATAACAATAATTTTTTCCGTCAGAAATAAAGGAAATATGAAAAGGCTGCGTATATAAATCCCTACCATACCGACATAGTCATTTAATTTTTATTTACTACTATAACTATAATCCTACGCACTTTTTTTTTTTAATGAATGCGATTATCTGTCTTTCACAATCCATGCAAAAAATACGTGGTTAAAAAATTTTTTAATTTTCAGCTTAAAAATTTTCTTATTTATTGTTCAGCAATACGTATATTTAAATTTAAATATACAATAATCTATTCAATAATGAAATGAGTTACCTTTTTAATCAATACGTATTTTTTTCATGGATTGTGAAAAACAGAAAATCGCATTTATTTAAAAAAAAAGTTCGCAGGATTATAGTAAATAAAAATTAAATGACGATGTCGGTATGGTAGGGATTTATATACACACCCTTTTCATATTTCCTTTATTTCTGACGAAAAAAATTATTGTTATTTATTTATGATATTTTTAAATTATGTAACTATATTAAATTTGATTATAATGTTATTATTACTCAATTATGTACTGATTAATAAAAAAAAGCAATTGAATAATACCTACATCGTAGTGTAGCTTATGTATCAGTTTCGAAAAGACCGACTGTAAATCTTTTATAGGTGAGTGGTTAGAGCGTCCGACTGCCGTGACAAAAGGGTCCCGTGTTTGATTCCCATCATGTGCAAAAATTTTTTAATTTCTAAATTTAATTTTTTTTTTTGTATATATGTGATACGTAGATTATAAAATGTGTATATTAGTTAAATAAAAATAATAACATTTAGTAACTACTTTCTTTTTTTTTTTATTGAATTCCAATGCATCCCCAGACAACCCTATAAGTGTAATTGAAGAGACCTGGACAAGAAACGGTCAGCTCACATTTTAAGTTGGCCCCTGGCTAAGCAGTATAAACATCAAATTCAGGGACCATCTTAAAATGTGAGTTGGCCATTTGTTGCCCTGAGCTCTTCAATTAATAATACAACGTTACGTTACGTTACGTTCACGTTACGTTTTTGTACATTTCTGTACGTTTCTGTACAAAAGTCTAATAAATTGACAAAATGTACAAAAATGTGCAGAAATGTACAGAATTGTACAGATATGTGCAGATATGTGCAGTTTTTACTTCCGTCAGGATTTGCTTATAAAATCTAAACTAATGAAAATATCTCAATGATGTATAGACATGAATGTCAGAGAATGAAAATATTAACTAAATGAGATGTTAATTAACCCGATCGGATGATTAGTAACGGAGAAAAATGAGAAAAACCGAAAAATTCAGTGTTTTTTCAAAAATTCACATCTCTGCCATTTCTGAAGTTGCAGCGCAGACCTTTTGCGAAATTATAGTAATTGATATGTACTTTATGTGTGCCAAAACCAGGCGCTGTCGAATTATTAGTCTTGGCGTAATCGCGATTTGAATTCTTCAACCCATTATTTTAATCAGCGTGCCTGTGAATGCTCCATGCGTGGTCCGATTTCAATTTTTTTTTTCACTAAAAACGGCCGACCGCATGAAAGTGGCGAAGTGGTGGGGTAAATAGCGGCTGAGGGCCATATATATATGTATGTGTGTGTGTGTATATGTGTGTGTGTGTGTGTGTATGTGTGTGTCGTGTGTGTGTGTGTGTGTGTGTATGTGTGTGTCGTGTGTGTGTGTGTCGTGTGTGTGTGTGTGTGTGTGTGTGTGTGTGTGTGTGTGTGTGTGTGTGTGTGTGTGAGATTCCGCCGTAACTTTCCAAAAACAGGCTTCAAAAAGCTTATTGCTCAAATCGCTTTATTTTAAGTGCGAGCATGTTTATTCACATTATTATAACATACAAATCAACTATGTAAAGCGAAACCCAAATCCGTTACTTCTGCGACAAGTTGTATGTAGTTATAATGTAGAAATTAACTGTTTTCGTCTTATGGAACTAACCGCTACGGACAATTACGGAACTGACATTTTAGCAATTATTAGCTCGTACATCTTAACCAAATGATATAAAAAATATTCCTGAGTATAGGTTTTAAAGTACTTACCATTAACATGAAAAACATATTTATGTTTCTGCGCGCTCGCACAGCGCGTGTGTATTCTCTCTCTACATACCTATCAAGGAGCGCGGGAGCGCTCCGAAGGCAAGTATCTGTCCAATGTAGAAAGAGCCTGAGGGACGACCGCACTACTTATACTTTGAAATGGGTATGCGAAAAATTCAATGCGCTTTTACGTATATTGCATTAGGTTTTACCATATAACATCTCACTCTTAATCGATAGCCATTTCATTGCTTTACTCAAATCAAAAGATTTCATGTCAAAAGGTGTTCTCATATTAAAGATATTAAATAATGAAAAATTTTATGTCTCGTTTCCGATTTTTCTCAATTCTCCATTTCTCATCGTAAGACTTCCGTTTTATATCTTACGACACTTCCGGTTGTCGTCTATCTTGCGCTTGTATTATCTACTTAATATATACACACACATATGTGATCGACCTAACCTTATATATAACATGTCAGTATATTTATATTTTTTATATACAAATGTTGTTATCATAATCGTGAGATAGTTAATAACATATATATATATACACACACATATGTGATCGACCTAACCTTATATATAACATGTCAGTATATTTATATTTTTTATATACAAATGTTGTTATCATAATCGTGAGATAGTTAATAAACATATTTCAAAGATCTCAAGAAGTTGCTAGATTGTTTAGGTTAAGAACTTATTCTCAGCAATCTAAGAAGAAGAATTTTTATCTATCTACATCATCGGGGTTTTTACATTAGATAAGTATTTTAATAAATTTGTTAAGTGACTATAATCATTTAAAAAAAAGTGATACTTTGTGTGATTTTTTTTATTACAGTTACAGATTTTATGACTTTTTGAAGTCATTAAAAAATAATGTAAAGTAAAACCAGGATGCATTCTAGTGAAATTTTTTATTATCAACTTAATAATACAAAGCTAATCTATGAATCCAGAATCAATATGAAAAAAAAGCTGGAACACGAGTTCGTAAAATTTATTTTGTAAAATATAAGAAAGTATAAAATAAGGCAAGTATAAGTTTTTCCTGGAATATATAAAAATAAAAAGAATTATTTTCATATATGACTTCACAATTAATAGTATTGTTAATGAAAAATGTTATACTAATTTTAGATGGAAGATATCACCACATTCCAATGATTCGTGGTAATATGTATGGAAGGCATTGCTGGTGATGAATAATGATTCCAGTGTTAGTACCCAAAAACCATACAAAAGAGAAAGCCGTAATACAATAGATTATTCTTCGTTATCGGATAATCTGACAGATGTTGACAAGGATGATCTTACAACTGTGTAAAAATGCTAAGAAGGCGAAGACACAGTTTGAGAAGGTCTAGAAAGAACGATATGATAGGTTCACAACTTCCCATTTACAAGGTATAGAAATATCAAGATGTTTTATATTTTCTACTATAAAAGAATGTCGAGAAAGCTTTTTTCTCTCAATGATTCTGAGTTCACAAACTTTTGTTTTTAATTTTGCAATAATATAATTAATTTCAAAATAATATAATTAATGATTGGCTTATGGTGAGGGACGCCAAATGTTTCAGAGAAGCCATCTGTTCTGTGAATATATAGTCCATGAAACTATAATATAAATTTTACTATAATGGCTACTTTTTGAATCTGCAACCAATATTTTAATTTGCTAGTTGATTGTGATGCAGTAGTATGATTATTAGATCTAGTATTTTCATCTATTTCAAGAAATTTAGTCAATGTCCGTGCAAAGTACTTTTTATGGAAAGCGATTATATATCAGATAAGTTTAAACGTTTCTTTTCGTTTTTAAACTGTTCTTTTTTCAAGAGAATTCTTGCTTTGTGTATTGTTTGTTATGTTTCTGACTAGTAGATCTCTTGAAGGCATTAAAATTCTACATGGTTTTAGCCGGAAAAATAAATATAACTTAAAAAAAATAAAAAATAGATACTTTGTGAAAATTTTTTTCATTTTCAGATTATAGAATTTTCTCACAGACTTTGACCTCTGGAACAGATTCTTATCAAAGGAGCAGCACCAGTAGTAATACCAGTAACTTCTCATTACATCGGCAAAGTCTTCATAGGCTACAAGTAATACAATTAGACAGACTTTTAGGAGGTGGAATAGAAACAGGATCTATTACAGAAATCTTTGGAGAATTTAGTTTTAATAGATTATCTAGTTGAAAATCTAGGTGAAAATAGTGTGCTTTTTTTGAGGGATTGGAAACTCACTGATAACAAACTCAAAAAAAGAACGTAGTGATCTGCCTGGTACAAGTGTATTATTGTCAAAAAGTGACATCTAATCAGTGTTTTGCGTTAAATTAAATAAAGTACTAGTATGATGTGTTACATGATGAAATAAAATCAGTATTTATAATTAACAATTTAAATAAGTAGTGTAAATAAACAGTGTTATAACCAAAAATAAATAGTGATCTTCCAGATACAAATGTATTATTGTATTGTCAAAAAGTGATATCTAATCATTGTTTTGTGTTAAACAAAATAAAGTACCAGTATGATGTATTACATGAAATTAAATCAGTGTTTATAATCAACAATTTAAATAAATAAAAAAATAAAATAAAAAATAATAAATAAAATCAACTTAATTTAACTTTTACTTTTTAAATTTGAGTTTCAAATATTTTGAGAGTAGCTCAAGTGTGTATTCATAAATAATATAAAATCTCTCTCTTCCTCTCTCCCTATATCTATCAATATCCGCCAAACTCTGTACCAAAAAATTTAATGAGAAATTTAACAACACAATTTTTTTGTACGGCATGGTGTGGTTTGTGCACATAAAATTATGCACATATTTGTTCTGCTCCCTTTAGCATTAGTGTATATCTATATCTATGTGTATACTCCAATGCTAAAGTGTGCACAATAAATATGTGCATAATTCTTATGTGCACAAACCACATCATGCCTTTTGTACAGACCTTTTATTTCTTCGAATCTCATCTATTCAATAAGCACTCTCTGCAAATGGTAATAATTTTTTCATGACTGTACCAATAATAATATTGTTAATATAAAACTTTCTACGAAAGTAAAAAATAAGGCAAGTATAGATGTTTTTTCTGTATAATCTAAAAAATAATAATATTTATGATTTTTTAAAAGAAATCAAATAAATACTAGTGAAAAAGTCTTTTACTTCTTTGAGTCATTGTATGCTGAACAAATTATATGTTAGTAAGTACATTCAAATTGTTCACTGCAAATCAAACAAATGAAAGTTGTGAAATCAATTATCGATAGTCAAGTAATGAAACAACTCTCGGAAACAACTGTGTGACTGTTCTCAGAAATGTATTAAAATTTGTTCATCCTTCTATACAAATTAGACACAAGAAAGAACTGAAATCAATTTATTGTAGTCAAGTACCTATAAGTTAACTTGACTGAATAATACAACTTTTCGTACCTACTCAAAAATATTCAGTCAGCGGGCATAAAGTACTACTTAACGCCCAAGAAGCGTAATAGCTCCCATACTCCTACAAAACTTTATAGACGCACTTTACACCCGTGTGGGCAAAAATTATTTCAATTGTATAATATGTAAGTACATTCAAATTGTTCATTGTAAATCAAACAAACGAAAGTTGTGAAATCAATTACCGATAGTCAAGTAATGCAGACAACTCTCCGAAACAACTGTATGACTGTTCTCATGTTCAAATTTTGTTCATTCTTCTATACAAATTAAACACAAGAAAGTACTGAAATCAATTTATTGTAGTCAAGTAACCATAGGTTAACTTGACGGACATAATAGAACTTTTAGTACCTTGCGTGTAAAATTACATTTTACGCCCACGTTGTAACTTCAAAAATATTCAGCCAGCGGGCATAAAGTACTACTTAACGCCTAACAAGCGCAATAGCTTACATACACCTACAAAACTTTATAGAACCTACGCACTTTACGCCCGTGTGGGCGAAAATTATTTTAATTATATAACTATTATGCCTTCCTTTTATTTCTAAAATTCATAAGAATTTTATCATATATTTATGAAAAGTCAAAGCCTATATAAAAAAATTACATAGTTACCACCACATCCCCATTTTTCATTATTCTTTCTCAATTTTGAAATTTCTATAATATCTTGGGAAGACAATAGAAGTCTATAGAGCTGCTCTAGCAGTGGTGGACCTCCAATCTCCCATACATACTTGGCGGGCCCGAAGGTTTGCAGTTTACCGGTGGGCTTTGTAAATGTAGAATACTAAATTTTTGCATAAATTCATTAACAATGTTTATATCTATAAGCCCACTATAAATAATTACATTGGCTCTAGTTTTTAATTGATACCGCTTTTACTTTCATTACCCAAAATATTTTTCCTTGTGTCCGTCTTTTTTAAGCGGAAATGAGATAAAAAATGCATATACATTTATAGTCTACTCAAAAGTGCTTTAGATTTTATTAACCATTTTGTAAGCCACCTATTTTTTATCCTTTTCCCGTGTGTAAATATCATATGAGATCTCATATGAGATCTGATGTCCGATATTCTCATATGAGATCTCATATGATATTCTCATGCGGGTTTGTACTTTCTATTTAAAAACAGAGTAATAGATTCAATACGGATCAGTATTTAATATGTAGAATTAGCAACCCATTTATACATTTTATCTGGTCTTTAAACATATGATATTTATATGAAAATGACCATGTCTACACCTTAAACTGCAAACCTTCGGGCCCGCCAAGTATGTATGGGAGATTGGAGGTCCACCACTGCTAGAGCAGCTCTATAGACTTCTATTGTCTTCCCAAGATATTATAGAAATTTCAAAATTGAGAAAGAATAATGAAAAATGGGGATGTGGTGGTAACTATGTAATTTTTTTATATAGGCTTTGACTTTTCATAAATATATGATAAAATTCTTATGAATTTTAGAAATAAAAGGAAGGCATAATAGTTATATAATTAAAATAATTTTCGCCCACACGGGCGTAAAGTGCGTAGGTTCTATAAAGTTTTGTAGGTGTATGTAAGCTATTGCGCTTGTTAGGCGTTAAGTAGTACTTTATGCCCGCTGGCTGAATATTTTTGAAGTTACAACGTGGGCGTAAAATGTAATTTTACACGCAAGGTACTAAAAGTTCTATTATGTCCGTCAAGTTAACCTATGGTTACTTGACTACAATAAATTGATTTCAGTACTTTCTTGTGTTTAATTTGTATAGAAGAATGAACAAAATTTGAACATGAGAACAGTCATACAGTTGTTTCGGAGAGTTGTCTGCATTACTTGACTATCGGTAATTATGATTTCACAACTTTCGTTTGTTTGATTTACAATGAACAATTTGAATGTACTTACATATTATACAATTGAAATAATTTTTGCCCACACGGGTGTAAAGTGCGTCTATAAAGTTTTGTAGGAGTATGGGAGCTATTACGCTTCTTGGGCGTTAAGTAGTACTTTATGCCCGCTGACTGAATATTTTTGAGTAGGTACGAAAAGTTGTATTATTCAGTCAAGTGAACTTATAGGTACTTGACTACAATAAATTGATTTCAGTTCTTTCTTGTGTCTAATTTGTATAGAAGGATGAACAAATTTTAATACATTTCTGAGAACAGTCACACAGTTGTTTCCGAGAGTTGTTTCATTACTTGACTATCGATAATTGATTTCACAACTTTCATTTGTTTGATTTGCAGTGAACAATTTGAATGTACTTACTAACATATAATTTGTTCAGCATACAATGACTCAAAGAAGTAAAAGACTTTTTCACTAGTATTTATTTGATTTCTTTTAAAAAATCATAAATATTATTATTTTTTAGATTATTAATATATATTTTAAAAAATCCGAAAATAATATTTTAACCATTAATATAAAGATAAAAAAAAATAAAAATAAATAATATAATTTATGGGATTTTTGACTAAAATAAAATATTTGAATATGAAACTTATAGCAGCTAAGTTGGCACCGTAACAACCTGACTTATCGACAGCCACTCACTCCTTTATTGTAACGTATATTAAAGTCTGCAAGCATCAGTGCAAACATGCACAGCTGTCTTTTCATATAACCATCTATGACATTAGCACCTTCTTTATACAAAGTGTTGTTCTTAGTTTTCATTTTTTGCATTCACGAACGGATTTTGGAGTAAACATTTGGTATATAATATGAGAAACGTTTCTGAAACGTTTCACTGGAAACGTAGAAACGTTCCTCTATTGAGCCGGAAACGTTTCTAGAATGTTTAACGGGGTGCCATAGTCCTACCATTACCGACCGAGCAATTCACACAGTTTCAAGCTGATTAAAAATAAAATACGTCGAATCACAAAAAATCAAGAGAACACTCTTCTGTGTTTTTTAACGTTCTATCATTCAGTCAAAGTTTGGAGTCGAAATATCAAGTCATTTCTGCAAAAACTTTGAACAAACGAAATTTAATTTCGTTCAAAGTTTTTGAAAAAACGGCTTGATATTTCGACTCCAAACTTTGACTGGATGATAGAACGTTAAAAAACACAGAAGAGTGTTCTCTTGATTTTTTGTGATTCGACGTATTTTATTTTTAATCAGCTTGAAACTGTGTGAATTGCTCGGTCGGTAATAGTACGAGTAAGGCATCCCCTTAAGAAATGATGAAATGTCCGACATGGTTGCAAGGTCATGTTGTACGAAACGTTCCAGAAACCGTAACCGAAACGTTACAGGAACGTTTCTATAATGAAATTATACTAATTTATTACATTATTAGTTATTAACACTGATATTACTTTTAATAGTATTTGGTGTGCTTTGCTAGAGTAGACGTCCCTTATATACCCAATATCTTTTCTTTTATGAAATGAATTACCCCTGCCGAAAAAAATCAGGTGATTGTTCACCTGTTTTTTCACCTGATTTCTCGTTCCAAAATCTTATCTGAGATTCTGCTCCAGATGCTGTACAAAACTTACGTAAATTAAAAATTACCATCTTCATAATATTGGAAATCGCGTATTAAGATATTTTACCTCCCAGATCGATGAACTCAAAAATGCACGTGTAGAATCATTTAATACAATTTTTCAATTTTTACAAATTTTGTACGTGAGATCTCAGATGATTTCTCACCTGACATCTCATGTACAAAATTTGTAAAAATTAAAAAGTTGTGTAAAATGCTTTCAAACGTGCATTTTTGAGCTCATCTGGGGGATAAAACATCCTGATAAGTAATTTTCAATACTGAAGAAGCTGATTTTTAAGCTTTTCGCAGCCATCAGGAGCATAATTTCGGGTGAGATTTTGGCATGAGAAATCGGGTGAAAAATCAGCTGACAATAGTACTATAGGGACGTCATTTATCGGCGAGTTGGATATCGAGTACTTGACAATTGATATCGCTTTCGGTACATTTGGGCATTCAAATCGTTTTTATGGCTCTAGCTCATCAGGAATTAATTGTACAAAAAAATTTTCGATACATTACAGTTAAAAATCGATTTTTCAAAATGTTATCAGTGCTCGCGCATTTCTATGTTTTTGAACGGCTTTTTCTCAAAATATAGATACATCACGTATGTATAATAAGACGATGGTCTGGTATCATTTTCGATCAAACCCGATCACATTTTATTGAGATAATCGGGCTACTTGAACACAATTTTTACGCTCACTGTTTAAAAATATAGTGTTTTACTTCCTGATATCGAGGTATAAAATACTAATTTTACGCTCACTTTTGCAAAAAATAACATGGTGAATGGAGTTCTCGCTTGTTGGATAATATAATGGCAAATTTAATGTTTTACATGATGTTGCAGCTATTTAACTTAGAAAAACGTGATAATAGTGATATGCTATAATTTTATTGTTATTCTTTTGCAAAATGTTTTGTAATCATTTTTTTTTTTATGAGGATTATTCAATTATTCATTTATTGTATTATATAATTATATTGTTCAAATTCATATTTTTATAATATTATATAATCATTTAATTAATTAATAAAATGAAATTCGTTAATTGTATATACGTTTGTTTATTAATTACAATAGAACGTGTTCTTTTTTTTCAAATGTACGTCAGCAGGTGTGTATCATACTTCATCGGACGTACGAATACATCTAAAAATAGTTTAGAGGCAGCATGCATATTACAATTCCGAAATATCAATCATATATTACACGTCCTGCACCGACGTGTATATACAGCTACGAATACTAATTTACTACGAAAAGTTTCGCATCATCTCATAACGTCATGCAGTCTGAATGAATAATATATGAATGTAAATCTTGAGGCGGTCACGGAGTTTGGTGAATTAAGTTATAGCTATATAAATATAATTAATGTATGTACGTCCGTAGATTTTCCTCGTTAAGCATGAACTTGAATTAATGAATGATCAAAAAAGAACCTTTTTAGTAAGAAAATTCTTCATCAGTTTTTGATACATCTTATGAATTAATGTACAGTAAACTGATCGTTTTACAACTTTAACATTTTTATTTTCAATTTTAAGTACATAATATGGTTGCCGTGAGCTATAAATGATGAAGATCTGCGATATTATAAACTCAATAAATGATAACGCTTTAGACCTTCTACATACACTTCCAAAAAATAACTTTTTCTCCATTGAAAAATCAAACCGAGCCAATGCCCAAAAAAAAACCTTTCGTCACCAAAAACTCCCAACTGACTGTTGCCACAAAATGTTTCCCCGCAACTCCGACGACCGCAATTTCCCGGCAACTCTATATATTCGTACCTATCTTACGTTAGTTAATCCACGCCAACAACATGCATGCATGCAGCCTAGCAGCAGCAGCTCACCGCCGCCCCCGCAGAAACCTTCCTTATCGGTCGCCCACTCCTCTCTCCATCTCCATAGTCCGTCGCCGCCTGCGTGTCATATTGTCATATACATCGCGGCATCACCACCATCAGACATCTCACATCAGTGCGTCCGCCGTCGTCGTCGCCGCAGCCAGCAGCAGCGCGACCAGAGGAAGAGCGAGCAACCCTCTCTCATGCGGCCCTCGTCGTAGAGCCGAGCCTACCCGGAGAGTGAGCGAGCTAGCTAGCTAGCGCGACAGCCAGGAAGTAAGGATACATCAAGGGTGCCTGCGGTGTAGGATTAGATTAAATATACTTATATAGTGGATTTATAAGTATAGCTATGACGGCATCGCACGTTCAAAGGAGTTCTTTCATTCTGAGGGGGGGAATGTACGTGCTTACTTCACGTGCGGGGTAGTGTGTTAGATGCGTGTGTGTAGGTATATACAGCCGTATAGGTGTGCCTCGTCTCGCGGCCGCGCCTCTTCGTCGACCGCTTCGGTTTTTTTCCCTGCACGCGCGCTCGCGAGGAGGAGGAGGAAGAGAGCGAGTGCGAAGGTCAGGCGACTGGATTTTTTGTTTCGAGGGAGAGAGAGAAAGAAAGAGGAGAGTGAACAGAAGGCGGTTTCATTGGTGATACGAGAGTGAGTGCTACTGCTGGTGGTTGATAGTGTTTGGTGAGAGAAAGAGTGGTTCAGCTTGGGTGAAAAAAAGTGACTGGGAGGTGAAAGATTTTTGGGTAAGATGTAGGTAATTATACGTGCTTGTGGTGTTGTTGGAATGGAACAAATCAATGTTGGTTTTTTCTTTTAAATTGTAGGTGGAAAAAGTGAGTTTGGATATGGTATTTAAGTAATACGCTCAGTGTAATAGGAAGGCATAATTTTTAAATGATAGTGGTTCTAGGTTATCTTCTCTTGAAACAGTGTATAGGTATGGATGTACCATAAAATTGAAACCTGTTAGCTAGAGACTCTATAGTGACATATTTCACATTTATTTGGAGTGCTTAGTCTCCAGATACTTGTTGCTCTCGTTGGAAATTTCTTTGAATTCTTCTCGTGCAGGGGTGAAGACATTCTTAAGTGGTTCATCTTTTTATTGCACAGATGCCGCAAGTGTGTGACTCAAAAGCATTGGCTGGAATTTGCTAAGGATTCTGAGTCAGTGTATTAATTTAAGATCACTGTGTATTTCTTTGAAAAGTTATTGTCATGTTGTACAATCTTGTCGCTCTATGTAAGTTTGTTTTACAAGAATGTTTGCTTGACTTTTTTGCAATTGAAAGCAAATTATATAAGTTTTAATCAAATTGTAAATATCAATTTTGTAAATGTTTACTTTCTTTATTATATCTTTAGAGTTATAATAGATTTTATATGAAGCCTTAACTTAAAAAAGGATAATAGTCTGTCTAAATATTATTAATTGCATGCCCAACATTGGAAATCTAATTTTTATAAAAATGAAAATGTATGCTAAATTTTTTACATTCATAATTTTATTGATAATTATTTCAAAAATATTAATTTGAACATGATTAAATTTAAAAACAAATTTTATGATAATTAAGTTAAAAATAATGTAATAGCAAATGCAGCTATTACTGATTAAATGCAAAAAAATAATGTAATAGCAAATACAGCTATTAAGATTAAAAATAAATCTTACTGTATAAAACATGATTTCATCCACTTTAACACCTTTGCTGATTCACATGTTTGTTTACTTAGTGATACGTTAGAAAAAAGTACAGATAGGGTATAGATAAAATATGACTGGAATTCTCATGCATATTCGATATATTTTACACATTATTTTTCTTATAATTGTTATTTCTTATGCAAACTATTACAAGAGAATTTAAACGTTACAGTAATGAGATTGTTCATGACATGTGCAATGATAAGCATTTCCTGAAATAGATTATCTTAAAATTTCCATGTACGCATTGTTATGGTTAGTTAATTGTTATGGTCCTTTTACACTAAATATTTTTCTTATCTCATAAATTGAATACTTTTAATAATAAATATACCAAGAAAATTAATAATTTAAATATCATTATTTAATACTCAGAGAAAATGTAAAATATTTTTTAATTTCTTAAATTATTATCTTTGTCAATAAGATGAATGGTATTCAAAATTATAATCTTATTAGAATTTTTCAAATTAATCTTTCTATCATTTTGTCTGTAAACTTATATTCAGAGATGAACAACATGAGATTTAGCTCAAGTAATGAAAGGTAATACATTCTTTTGACTAGCTTAATTTAGTATTTTGTCAATATCACATTTGGTCAATCAGCTTCATGAACATTAACTCAACGAATAAGAGTTACATTTAGCTATCACATTATAAGCCTTCAAATTGTACTTATTTAGAGGTCACTGTATATTGATTAATATATCTACAATTTTATTTTTATTAACTGCTGTAGAATTTGTATTAAAATAGTCTTTAGTTAATGCCAATCATCTATCTTATGCTATTGAAAGTAGACACTTTTTAATATTTTTCTTATAAATTAGTATTTTATTATGATATTATTTTATTCTACTATTAGTTGATACTAAGTAAAGTATATTGTTTCTTTTTATGATCCCTGTAATCAGAATGAATTTTGCTATATCAGTGTATATTATAATCAATTACAATTACACATTTTATTTTAAAGATAGATTGGATTATAGCAATTATTTCAATTTTTTCAGCAGTTTTTATTTATTTTTATTTATCGATCATTTTGCTATTACTATAAGCATCTATATCTTATAGGGATGATTGGCGTCTTGAGGTGGAGTGTTACACTGTTATTGATAACATGGATAATGACAAGCAGTGCAACAAAATCCCCTGTGGATGGCAAACCAACTGGCTCAAATGCTTGTATCAGCAAGCAGACGTGCCATGAATGTATCCAAACACCAACTTGTGCTTGGTGTTCAATGCCTGTAAGTCATAATTATTTAAGGCATTTTGTTATAATAAAAAATGTAAAAAATTAAATAAATAATACTAATACTAATAATATCAAATTATTTTATACAGGGTTTTGATGATAAACGGTGCTTCCTTCCAAGCGTAAACACCAAGATTTCTGCAGAATGTCCTGAAACCTACACATTTAATCCAGATAACGAATACATTAAAATAAGATACAAAGAATTGACAAAAGGAAGTTACAATGCTGTTAAAGGGCTTGAAGGAGAAGGTGCCACAGGATCAGCTGGTCAAGAATCACCAAGTGGAAAAGTTCAATCAGAATCAGAAAGTAGTAGTAAAGTGTTCAGTACAGGTACTATTAGCAGTAAGCAAGAAGCAGTGCAACTCTATCCACAAGAAGTTAGCTTAAAACTCAGGATAAGTAAGTAAATTCAAATATTAATCTTAAACTTTAACTAAAAAGTTAATCACTATATAAATAAATATCTTTAATCAAAATATTGCTAGTAATAATAAAATGTATAACATATTATTTATACTATTTCAGATGAAGTTCAAAAAATAAAAATTGAATATGTACAAGCTGAAGATTATCCTGTAGACTTGTACTATCTTATGGACTTAAGTAACTCCATGAAAGATGATAAGCAGAAGTTATCAGACTTGGGTCAACTCCTTGTTGAGAGTATGAGTAATATCACAAGCAACTTCCGTTTAGGCTTTGGTAGCTTTGTTGATAAAGTTGTCATGCCTTATGTCAGTATGGTACCTAAAGCGTGAGTTAAACTATATCTTTATATTTTCAAGAAATCTTCACATTTCCACCTGTCAAATTTCTAAATTAAATATTTCATACATTACAGGCTCAAAGAACCCTGCGACGGCTGTGCTGCTCCTTACGGATATCGTAATCACATGCCACTGTCGCAAAATACACGAAGATTCGCTGTAAGTAGTCCGCTCGCGTAATTGCATTTTCTTCCGCGCATCTTTATCTCTTCATCACGAACTCCTTTTCGTAGACTGAAGTACGAGATGCACCGGTCTCCGGTAACTTGGACGCTCCGGAGGGCGGCTTCGACGCAATAATGCAGGCCATCGTCTGCCGCGATGAAATAGGATGGCGCGAGAAGGCTCGTAAGCTACTGCTCTTTTCCACTGACGCAAGCTTCCATTACGCGGGTGATGGCAAGCTCGGCGGTATCGTCAAGCCCAACGACGGCTGCTGCCACATGGAGCACGGCATGTATACACATTCGACTCTCCAGGATTACCCCAGCATCTCGCAAATCAATCTGAAGGTTAGTTGGGCTTAGTTGTTCTTGGATTAGAATAGAATTCTTTCATTAAGAATATTATTAGATTCTAATTTTTTACTGAAGAAAATGTAAGTAAGCGGTTTTTATAAATACAAAAAAGTAACCTTTGCAATACATATACCTTTTGATATTAAACATATTAAGATGAATTTTTTTTTTTTTTTTTTTTTTTATTAAAAGAAATATATCATCGTTGTTTTATGGTAACAATGATGACAGTTTAATAATAAACTTCTGTCAAAATTACCAATCTTTTCTATTAACTTTACCGCATCAATAATGTGCTTGTATATTCCAGGTCAAGGAAAACTCCATCAACGTTATTTGGGCCGTCACCGAGGAGCAGATAAGAATTTATTCTAACCTGACGAAACACATCGAAGGATCTTACGCGGCTAAATTGAGCGATGACTCAAGCAACATCGTCGACTTAGTGCGCGAACAATACAACGCCATCTCGAGCTCCATCGAGATGAAGGACACGGCAAGTAACTACGTCAATCTCAGATACTACTCGAACTGCCTCGACGGTGGTCCACTAGGAGAAACCAACAAGTGTGATGGCCTTAAGGTCGGCAAAAAAGTCGAGTTCACTGTCGAGGTAGAAGTACCTGCGTGCCCGGAGAACCGCTCCGAATGGAACCAAAAGTTCCTGATCTATCCAGTAAGTTCTTATCATACGTCAAGATCACTCAATCCAACATAGAAATCTGACGACTTTCATAAAACTTTTTAGGTCGGTATTAACGAGTCGCTGACGGTGAACCTGGAGATGCTCTGCGACTGCGAGTGCGAGCGCGGCGACTCGCTGAACACCGGCTTCGAGGCAACTTCGGCTAAGTGCGAAACTCACGGCGACCTCAGCTGCGGCATCTGTTCCTGCTATGACGGTTACTTCGGCAAGAACTGCGAATGCGGCGCCAACGATCGCGGCCAAGGCAACGTCAACGAGTTTGCCTGTCGTAGGGACAACAGCTCCAACGTCGACTGTAGTGGTCGGGGTACCTGCGAGTGCAACGTGTGTAATTGTAACCTGAGAGATGACCCTAGCGAGGTAGAAACAGAGGATGTTTTTTTTTTTTAAGGTTGTTGGATAGTTTTGTTTGAGATGAAATGCGTTGTTTGATTTTGCAGACGATCTGGGGACAGTACTGCGAGTGCGACAACTTTTCATGTGATAGACGAAACAAGGAGCTGTGCTCGGGCAAGGGCCACGGGAAGTGCGTGTGCGGCTCCTGTGAGTGCAACCCCGGATGGTCTGGCAAGGCCTGCGAGTGCAGCACGAACAAGGATACGTGCATGCTGTATGGCCAGGAATGCTCCGGACACGTAAGTTATCAATAATACATTCGAAAAAATAGATAACTAAGGATCTTGTGATTTACACATGCATGCGTACCTTTTACAGGGAGTATGCGAGTGCGGCAAGTGCAAGTGCAACGTTGAGAATGACAACCGCTACACCGGTCAGTTCTGCCACATCTGTCGCAGCTGCCCGAATCGCTGCGAGGAACTAAAACCCTGCGTCCTCTGCGACGCCTTCAAAATCGGTAATCTGACGGAAGCCGAGTGCAACAGGACCTGCACGGACGACTGGGACTTCGAGCTCGTGGAAACGCTCGAGGTCGATGTGGACAAGGATGAGATCGGCTGCCACGGCTACGACGAGCAGGACTGCAAGTACTACTTCGCCTATTTCCACAATATCACCACGAACAATCTCCTCGTGCGCGTGCAGAAACAGCGCGAGTGCCCGCCACAGGTTTATGTCCTCGGCATTGTGCTGGGGGTGATAGCCGCGGTCGTGCTGATCGGATTAGCACTGCTTCTGCTCTGGAAGCTACTCACGACGATTCACGATAGGAGGGAGTTTGCTAAGTTTGAGAAAGAGAGGCAGATGGCCAAGTGGGATGCTGTAAGTGATTTTGGTTTTGTTGTGTAGCGAAGTCTTAGTATTTTTTTGTTTTATTTGATTAGTAGAAAAAGGTTTTTGAGTATTGTATTGTGCAGTATCCGTTTTCATTGGTATTTGATTAATAAATATTGCTATTAAAGTACTAAAAAATAAGAAGTATTAATTATAAAATAAGAAGTATCAATATAATTTATTAAATGCAGTAATGTTTAATAATAAGAAAATTAATTCAATATTAAACCTCAATAATTAACTATAAAAATTGTTTTGTTTGTTTGTTTCAGAGTGAAAATCCAATATACAAGCAGGCGACTTCGACATTTAAGAATCCAACTTATACAGCAAGTAACCTTAAGTAATGGAACAAGAAACAAACATCCAAAATTTTATTGTTGAACACTTAGAAAATTTTAATACGATTTCAAACTCGTAATTGGGCAGCTATTCAAAAGTTAGCCAAATTGTAATTAATAAATTCTGAGTGTATTACATTCATGTACTGCCATAATACTTAAACAAATTTTTAAGTAATTCCATTTTAATTATATACTCGGTATTCCAGACCTAATTTTAATTTGGCTAATTTTTAAATAGATCATATGCACGAAATACTGTTTTTAAAAAGCGCTGCGAGGCGCGAAATTTTGAATTCGAGTGCATCACCTTTTTCATAGGTGAATTAGGTCTTTACGTACTTTCTACTTTAGTACGTATTTCTAAGTCTACCTATTAGTTTTTATGAATATTTTTACTATCTTTTTCTACGATCTGAATAAACTTAACGAACCTATAACTATGATTCCCAATCTCAATAATTATAATATAGGTTTTGTACTTCTCGTTCATTCAAAAGAAAAGATACACAAAATGTTATGTAAATACCTAATTACTCGGATTTGTTCAAGTGCCTATATATTGATGTTAATCGAAGCGCTTTTATATTTTATTAAGGCACCGTGACACCCCAGTCACTACTTACTAATATAGTGTCAGCCATCGATAACAAAGCTCTTCCGAATCCGTTCTCTTTTGAAGAGATCGAACATAATGTATTATACTTTTTTTAATTCTAGATTTTAGTATAATTTTTTTTTTAATTTTACTACGTACTTTTACAGACTATGAAATTGAATGCATTTCTCATAAAACCGTTAAGGTTTTAGGTAACTTCTTCCAAACAGAATTCCGATAGCTCTTTTAAGATCTCATTTTTAATAAAAAATAAAAATAAAAATAAAATGCGATAGCCTTTTTAAATGGCCTTTATTCTGTACTTGTTGCGTATTTTAATACTGTAACTTTTAGAGCCGTTTTTATGTCTTTTTAATAACAATCATTATGTATATTTCACAAAATGTACATTGCTCATCTTTTCCATTGCTTTCATTACAGTTACGCCGTGAAAAAGCGATTTTAAAATTATGAACTTGATTTTATTTATCGTTTTCTATTTTATATAACTATAGGCTATAATATATCGTAATGTATCATTATATTGAGGAATTGTACTTCTTTATGAGTATGAGTGAGAATGTCTTTATACACGATACGTTTGAATGTTTATTAAGTTTATTATTATTACATAGACTGAATAATCATGAGTCAATCTCTGTGACAGCTAAAAAAATAAATAAATCTGTATGATGAAAACCCAATATTGCTTGAACGTCTTATTTTTACCTTTATTGACTATCATTAAATATGAAAATAAAAAGATTTTACACAATCAAATCATCCATCATTCTACAAAGTTTGAATAACAGTACTTATGTTTATCCTTGGAATAAAAATTAACGAAAATTAATGAAATTTTATTTCAGAAAGAAACAAAGGTATCGTCGTTACATCATTCAAAATAGTAGCTTTAGTGGCTTTTACAAGAGAACTGATTTTGATAAAACCTAAATAAATAATTTTCTTTATATTAAATCAATATTTTGTAATATTAATTATTTTTACAACTTTAGTTGGTATAAAACCGTATTTGTGATAAATTAGTAGTACCACACCAGCTTGAGAGGCCGTACCCAATTATAGATTTCTGTAATTGATTTTTCACCTTTCTCGACTTATTTTCATTTTTTTTTTTCAAAATTATTAAAACACACACAATCTGTTTCCTTCAAAGAATGTGTATCTGCTCGAATATTAGAGAAAATATGTGTATTAAAAATTAAATTGAAAACAACCGAACTCTATCATTCTGTAAATTGAGATTTACCATCACCAGCATGGGAACACGTATTGACTCAAGTAAAGTCGTCAATAAAATATTCTGGAAATAGAGAATATTCGCCGATTTCGAATTATGAGTATTTCGAGATCAATTAAATTCACGGAATATAGAGGAGAGGGAATATAAGTATAATATTTCGATACTTGGCATCAAGCGCCACCAAGTTGGGGGTGCTAAATCACGAGAGAGGCGAAATCTGTAGAATATTTAAGAATAGAAACGAAATGTTCCGGACGCTGGGCGAGGCGAGTGTTACCGATATTACGATTTTAATTATTTCTTTAAAGAATAATTCGTTTAATGAAAACCCAATAGTTGTCCCCACTTCCTTTCGATAATGCCATAATTTAGTTTTTAGGTAAACTTGAAATAATTACGATGTTATAATCTATATTATAAGTACAAATTTTTTCAAAATATACGATTGCAATAAAAAATTTTTTAAATTCCAGATATTATATTCAAAATGAATGGAAGTGGGGACAATTATTGCTTTTTCATTTATTTTTTGAAGAAATAGTTAAAAACGTGATGACGGTAATATCAGAGATGAATAGAGATTGTCAGTGCCCCGGAAAAAAGTGATCCATGAGATCACAACAATGACGCACCACCGGATCGCCACGCGACAACGGTCCAGTCGTCCAGTAGATAGGTATCGTGAGACGGGACCGGCCTCGTCGAACAACAGTAGGAATTATAGTTATAACATAGCACGGCTTATAAGGGATTCAGGTGGAATTAACGGACGCGTGGCAATTTATACGTTTCCAGCGTCTAAGGCAGGGTCTGTCCGCACTTTGCCTTACTGACGAGACCTGGGACGAAACGCTAGCTATTCGAAATAGCAAAATATTAGTGGGATCGAATAAGGTTTGCGTTGCGTCTTGCATGTTGAGGAGTTTATATAGCTTTACGTGGAGTACAGCCTATTGTTGTTTTTGTGTGTTACAAACTATTTCCACTTCTAATCGTGATTGTGTACAAGCAAGTAAAGTACCATTCAATATATTGATTCTTGATTAAGACCGCTATCACACTCTAAGTTTTACAATATTCTAAAAATTTAGAGTCGAAATATTAATTTCTTTTGCGCACTTTGAATAAAATTTTGCGATGCCGTGTAAACGGTCGGTAACAGTTTACGTATAGCACCCCTTATCCCCAAACATTAAGCGAAATCTATAGTATTATACACAGTATGTGCGCTACCTTATATTGAATTAACAAGTTCCTTTAGAAATTTCCAAACATTCTTCGAATAAATACACGGGAAAAAAGATTTCTTACTTCTTTAACTTATTTCTGGTAATATTTATATAATTTTGAAGAAGGTTTTTCCAATTAGAAAAACTTTAAAAATACTAAAAATTATTTGATTGCATGGCCTGTAGAAAAAAATAGGTCACATTCAGACAAACCCTGAGACACGTATCTCATTATTTATTAAAAGGAAGTGTTTCCTTCAAGATTAGGAAAATTCAGGACCCGCATCCCTGGTGTGCCTCTTGTGAGAGAAAAACGCTGTACCGGAAAGTCTTGTAGACGTGTAGACACTACCGGACACCAGCAGCCACACTTCGGTTGCAACATAACAAGCATAATTTTAAAAAGCTTTAAAGGAATAAAGTCGTTCATGGTAACGTCCTTCCATATCTTTAAAAATATTTTATTGATAAAATTTAAAATATTCTTCATTCATTAACAGACATTTGGTATAAAAACTGTAAATAACTTAAACATAATAATATGAAATCGATGTATAGCAGTCTATATAACTACAATACTATGGGCAACATGTTAGTTGCTACCACGGAGTTGGCCGGTTATCATTACTGCATATGCCAAACCGGAGTGTAACAACTGTTACTATATGAGTTTACTGCCCGAGCGACAAGATAGTTCACAAGCGTGCGTTTACTGCCCGAGCGAAGCAAGTAACCACCAAAGAGAAAAATCTACTTTCGTCTCGTGTTACATATAGTATTTTTCATCATTTATGGTATGGTATGGTGAAAAATCGTATACACAACACGGGGATAAAGAGGGCCACCCCAGAGGACATCTTTCCACGTGCTCTGGACTGGCCAACTCTTTACCTCCCTAGTTGCGTAATATACTATTATTCCACACTCGACCGTGGCCACCGTTTGACTAAGCGGGGCTGACACGTTTTTTTTTTTTGTTTTACACTAGATTTTCATGGATTTATTACAAAATAAATATTATTATTGTAAAAATTGTAAAAAAAATATTTATTTTTACTTTCGCCCCGCAAATGAGATTTGCGGGAAATAATATGCGACTTTTGCCCCGATTTTCGGAGGTGAAAGGTGGCCATTTTGGTCGAGTGTGGAATAAAATTATTTTTATAGCTGCAAAATTTCATACTTCAACGTACAGCAAAGTACGCGAACGTACGTAAACGTATGCAAGAGTACGGAAATGAAGGGCATCGTGCAATATTTTACAGAAACCTATCTAAATAAAATCTAAGTAAAAATTTAGTATTCTACATTTACAAAGCCCACCGGTAAACTGGAAACCGTCGGGCCCGCCAAGTATGTATGGGAGATTGGAGGACCACCCCTGCTAGAGCAGCTCTATAGACTTCTATTGTCCTCCCAAGATACGTAATATTATAGAAATTTCAAAATTGAGAAAGATCAATGAAAAATGGAGATGTGGTGGTAACTATGTAATTTTTTTATATAGGCTTTGACTTTTCGTAAATATCTGATAAAATTCTTATGAATTTTAGAAATAAAAAGAAGGCATAATAGTTGTATAATTAAAATAATTTTCGTCCACACGGGCGTAAAGTGTGTAGGTTCTATAAAGTTTGGTAGGAGTATGGAAGCTATTACGCCTGTTAGGCGTTAAGTAGTACTTTATGCCCACTGACTGAATATTTTTAAGTAGTTACGAAAAGTTGTATTATTCAGTCAAGTTAACTTATGGGTACTTGACTACAATAAATTGATTTCAGTACTTTCTTGTGTTTAATTGCATAGAAGGATGAACAAATTTTAATACATTTCTGAGAATAGTCATTCATACAGTTGTTTCCGAGAGTTGTTTGCATTACTTGACTATCGATAATTGATTTCACAACTTTCATTTGTTTGATTTGCAATGAAAAATTTGAATGTATTTACTTACATATAATTTGTTCAGCATACAATGACTTAAAGAAGTAAAAGACTTTTTCACTGGTATTTATTTGATTTCTTTTAAAAAATCATAAATATTATTATTTTATAGATTATACAGAAAAAACGTCTATACTTGCCTTATTTTATACTTTCGTAGAAAGTTTTATATTAACAATATTATTATTGGTACAGTCATGAAAAAAATTATTACCATTTGCAGAGTGCTTATTGAATAGATGAGATTCGAATAAATAAAAGGTCTAGACAAAAATTGTGTTGTTAAAACGTACTTAAATTATTATTTTTAAATCGTGTTGATTGTATTAGAAAAATATTTAAGCTCTCATTAAAGTTTTTGGTACAGAGTTTGACGGATATTGAGAGAGAGAGGAAGAGAGAGAGGGGGGAGAAACAGAGGGAGAGAGTGAGCGGGGGAAGAGAGGGAGGGAAAGTAGATTATAAAGAAAAAATTTCTATACTTGCCTTATTTTATACTTTTGTAGAAAGTTTTACATTAACAATATTATTATTTGTACAGTCATGAAAAAAATTATTACCATTTGTAGAGAGTGCTTATTGAATAGATGAGACTAGAAGAATTAAAAGGATTAGACAAATTGTGCTGTTACAACGTACTAAAAATTAGCTTTTAATAAACATGTTGATTATTAAAAAAATTATTTAAGCTCCCATTAAAGTTTTTGGTACTCCGTTTGACGGATGTTGAGAGAGAAGGAGAGAGAAGGGTGGAACAGAGAGGAAGGGAGAGAGAGGGCGAAAGAGACAGGGGGAGAAAGAGAGGGAGGGCGGGAGAGAGGGAGGGCGGGAGAGAGAGAGACTAATACTTGCCTTCCCTAGTGGAAATTTAATTTGGGCAAAACGGTTTAAAACAATTCGTAACTGTTCAAATCTGTTTAAAACTGTTTATTAGTTTGAATTTTTGGACGTTTAAAACAGTTCTAAACAGTTATGAACGATTTTGAACAGTTTTGAACAATTTTGAATTTTTGTATTGAAAATGTACTGATCAGACATTTATTTGATCAGTTTAAAACAGTCTTAAATAGTTATGAACAATTTTAAACAGTTTTAAACAATTCAGAATTATTGTATTGAAAATGTACTCATCATCAGGAAATTATTTGAAATAGTTTAAAACAGTTTTGAACAGTTTACAGCAGTTTTGAGCAAATTAAATTTCCAGTAAGGAAGCGACTTTTCGTCATATCTGCGACGACGGCGACATTAATAACTGTTCAAAACTGTTCAAAACTATTCTAAACAAATTCATATTGTTCAAACGAAAGTTCAGAACGGATTAAAACTGTTCAAAATTGTTTGAAACCATTCGTAAATGTTCAAAACCATTTAAAACTGTTTAAAACAGTTCATAACATTATTTTAAACTGTTTTAAATAAATTCTTATTAATTAATAATATTTTAATACATAAGTTCAAAACAGTTTTAAATTGTTCGTAAATGTTTAAAAAAGTTCAAAAGTGTTCAAAACTGTTTAAAACTGTTCATAACACCTTCCCTTTCCATGTATTCTCCTTTCTAAAAAATTCTTGACTGCACTAATGTTTCAAATAGCTTCCAAATTTAAATATAATTTTATATATATATACACACACACCTTCCCTTTCCATGTATTCTCCTTTCTAAAAAATTCTTGACTACACTAATGTTTCAAATAGCTTCTAAAATTTAAATATAATTTTATATATATATATACACACACACCTTCCCTTTCCATGTATTCTCCTTTCTAAAACATTCTTGACTGCACTAATGTTTCAAATAGCTTCTAAAATTTAAAGATGTATTGAAACCACGGTCATATACACAGGTCCGGAAACTCAGCGCGCGGAGCGTGTACGCTTAGTGAAGCACGATTTTATAGTTCTCCGCCAAGCCACCAGCGCTGCTAGGCTAGCGACCACTGAGTGACGCGCATGCGCACTTTATATCTTACCGCGTGCGTACTGCGTAACTATTTGAATTAGGAGTTGGGAGAGATGGTAAAATAAGCGCGCACGCTGCAGTGGTCGTCTAGTTGCCAACGCTTCGAGTGGTCGTCGCGCACACTAAAATTGACTTCGCTAAGGTTACTTCCCCCACCACCAAAAATATCGCTGAGTTTCCGGACCTGTGTATACGACCGTGATTGAAACACATATAAAGAAAGTGCTTGATAAGTTAGTTACCTTCCTTATCTTTGCCCGAATAGCCGTTAGATTTATTATTAAAATTAACAAAAGTTTATTATATTATGTAATAATGGCTATAAGATATGAAAAAACCAAAAAAACTAAAAATTCCAAATTCGTTTTTGGAAAATAACTTTTTTCTAAAAAACAAATGAAGATAATCTCTTGAAATGTTAACCACATATATAGTCTACAATTAGTGTAATAACTGATTATTTATTTCAAATCTATAAATAAATTATTTTTTAAGAAATTAATTTATGAAATATAAAAAAGTTTTCCTTAATTACAATTAACAGAGTGAAGATATTTTAAATTTTAAAAAAGGAAAATATAGGTAATTTAAATACCCTACAAGAAAAGTTTATTATATTATTATTATTATTATTATATTAGTTATTGAATTGCACGGTAAAATTCAAAACAATAAGCAATGTCTTAATCGTAGAATAATTTATTATGTTAATATTAGAATAAATTATCTCAATATTATGTTCAGATTGTATTCTTTATTTAATACTTCATGAAAAAAAAAAATCGAATAAGCTTTCTAGCCTCAAAATTTTGTATTCGTTAAAAGTAAATGTACTACAGTATTATATCAATTATTAAAGATGCATCAAAATTAAAAGAAAAAGATTTCCGGCTTATAATGAATAAATTATTCTTTGCATGTTTAATAAAAAAAGTTCATAGAGCGCGCGCAGCGCTCATGGATTTGGCTAGTTTTCAAAAAAAGTCATTTACGTTCTGTGTATCCCGCCGGCACGTGGCTAGTGATAATGATGTTTAGTAAGGGAAGGACATTTTTCTTTAGAGAATGCCGAATTTCTACGAAGTATGATGCAATTTCAAATCTACGAGTTTTTTAGTATTGTTTTCTACTATTTATATAAGTTCGATGCTGAACTTTCCACTAACTGAATCTGAATCACAATGCTATCTGAAAAATTGACAGCCTAGGTAGCTGCAGACATTTCGTTGAAACATTACATAAATAACATACTGGATACTGAGCACCAGCGCCAGTGCAGCAAACGCTCGACTTAAGATAAGTACAGCGGCCGCTACGCGTCGCTTTGCCATCGCGAGCTGTTTCACCCCACTAAATTGACGCACTGCTGGGTACATATCTCTGCAAGCCAGCTACTCGCCACGATTCCTTTTTGCTTGGAGAGTTCTTTCGGGTTCTCTCCACGGGCCGAGTAGAGTAGGGACTTGCGTCAGGACTGCAACCTGTAAACTGCAGAGTTAGAGGGGGGGAGGACTACTCGGTCCGTACAAATTATTCCAAAGAGAATTTAACATTGTATACATAAGTAGGCATACAGCTCTATATTAGTGCTCATAATGTCTGAGCAGTGTGTCGATATGTAGTCTGGCGCCTGCGAACTAGAGGCCTTCGCCGATTGAGCACTCGAGAGTCGAGCGGCTCTAGCGGCATGAGTATAGCGCGCGAGTTCAAACAGTGAGCGCACGAGTAGGCGGGTCAGGCGAGGTCCAAACATACAATGAAGTTACGTAGACGTGCGAAACTAAACGAGACAATTATTAAAATTACTTCTAAACCCAAGTAGCCAGGGGATATGAGGTCCACGCATATAAGGGAGTCATGAAAAAATAAGCAAAACGATTATTCAAATAATTTTTAAACCAAAGTAGGCGGGGGATATGAGGTTCAAGCATATAAGGGAGTACTGTAGACATAAAAAAATAAGCAAAACAATTATTTAAATAATTTTTAAACCAAAGTAGACGGGGGATATGAGGTCCACGCATATAAGGGAGTATTGTAGACATGAAAAAATAAGCAAAACGACTATTTAAATAATTTTTAAACCCAAGTAGGCGGGGGATATGAGGTCCACGCATATAAGGGAGTACTGTAGACATGAAAAAACAAGCAAAACGATTATTTAAATAATTTTTAAACCCAAGTAGCCAGGGGATATGTGGTCCACGCATATAACGGAGTCATGAAAAAATAAGCAAAACGATTATTTAAATAATTTTTAAACCAAAGTAGGCGGGGGATATGAGGTCCACGCATATAAGGGAGTCATGTAGACATGAAAAAACAAGCAAAACGATTATTTAAATAATTTTTAAACCCAAGTAGCCAGGGGATATGTGGTCCACGCATATAACGGAGTCATGAAAAAATAAGCAAAACGATTATTTAAATAATTTTTAAACCAAAGTAGGCGGGGGATATGAGGTCCACGCATATAAGGGAGTCATGTAGACATGAAAAAATTAGCAAAACGATTATTTAAATAATTTTTAAACCCAAGTAGCCGGGGGATATGAGGTCCACGCATGTAAGGGAGTCATGACAAAATAAGCAAAACAATTATTTAAATAATTTTTAAACCAAAGTAGACGGGGGATATGAGGTCCACGCATATAAGGGAGTATTGTAGACATGAAAAAATAAGCAAAACGACTATTTAAATAATTTTTAAACCCAAGTAGCCAGGGGATATGTGGTCCACGCATATAACGGAGTCATGAAAAAATAAGCAAAACGATTATTTAAATAATTTTTAAACCAAAGTAGGCGGGGGATATGAGGTCCACGCATATAAGGGAGTAATGTAGACATGAAAAAATTAGCAAAACGATTATTTAAATAATTTTTAAACCCAAGTAGCCGGGGGATATGAGGTCCACGCATGTAAGGGAGTCATGACAAAATAAGCAAAACAATTATTTAAATAATTTTTAAACCAAAGTAGACGGAGGATATGAGGTCCACGCATATAAGGGAGTATTGTAGACATGAAAAAATAAGCAAAACGACTATTTAAATAATTTTTAAACCCAAGTAGGCGGGGGATATGAGGTCCACGCATATAAGGGAGTACTGTAGACATGAAAAAACAAGCAAAACGATTATTTAAATAATTTTTAAACCCAAGTAGCCAGGGGATATGTGGTCCACGCATATAACGGAGTCATGAAAAAATAAGCAAAACGATTATTTAAATAATTTTTAAACCAAAGTAGGCGGGGGATATGAGGTCCACGCATATAAGGGAGTCATGTAGACATGAAAAAATTAGCAAAACGATTATTTAAATAATTTTTAAACCCAAGTAGCCGGGGGATATGAGGTCCACGCATGTAAGGGAGTCATGACAAAATAAGCGAAACAATTATTTAAATAATTTTTAAACCAAAGTAGACGGGGGATATGAGGTCCACGCATATAAGGGAGTATTGTAGACATTAAAAAATAAGCAAAACGACTATTTAAATAATTTTTAAACCCAAGTAGGCGGGGGATATGAGGTCCACGCATATAAGGGAGTACTGTAGACATGAAAAAACAAGCAAAACGATTATTTAAATAATTTTTAAACCCAAGTAGCCAGGGGATATGTGGTCCACGCATATAACGGAGTCATGAAAAAATAAGCAAAACGATTATTTAAATAATTTTTAAACCAAAGTAGGCGGGGGATATGAGGTCCACGCATATAAGGGAGTCATGTAGACATGAAAAAATTAGCAAAACGATTATTTAAATAATTTTTAAACCCAAGTAGCCGGGGGATATGAGGTCCACGCATGTAAGGGAGTCATGACAAAATAAGCAAAACAATTATTTAAATAATTTTTAAACCAAAGTAGACGGGGGATATGAGGTCCACGCATATAAGGGAGTATTGTAGACATGAAAAAATAAGCAAAACGACTATTTAAATAATTTTTAAACCCAAGTAGGCGGGGGATATGAGGTCCACGCATATAAGGGAGTACTGTAGACATGTAAAAACAAGCAAAACGATTATTTAAATAATTTTTAAACCCAAGTAGCCAGGGGATATGTGGTCCACGCATATAACGGAGTCATGAAAAAATAAGCAAAACGATTATTTAAATAATTTTTAAACCAAAGTAGGCAGGGGATATGAGGTCCACGCATATAAGGGAGTCATGTAGACATGAAAAAATTAGCAAAACGATTATTTAAATAATTTTTAAACCCAAGTAGCCGGGGGATATGAGGTCCACGCATGTAAGGGAGTCATGAAAAAATAAGCAAAACAATTATTTAAATAATTTTTAAACCAAAGTAGACGGGGGATATGAGGTCCACGCATATAAGGGAGTATTGTAGACATGAAAAAATAAGCAAAACGACTATTTAAATAATTTTTAAACCCAAGTAGGCGGGGGATATGAGGTCCACGCATATAAGGGAGTACTGTAGACATAAAAAAACAAGCAAAACGATTATTTAAATAATTTTTAAACCCAAGTAGCCAGGGGATATGTGGTCCACGCATATAACGGAGTCATGAAAAAATAAGCAAAACGATTATTTAAATAATTTTTAAACCAAAGTAGGCGGGGGATATGAGGTCCACGCATATAAGGGAGTCATGTAGACATGAAAAAATTAGCAAAACGATTATTTAAATAATTTTTAAACCCAAGTAGCCGGGGGATATGAGGTCCACGCATGTAAGGGAGTCATGAAAAAATAAGCAAAACAATTATTTAAATAATTTTTAAACCAAAGTAGGCGGGGGATATGAGGTCCACGCATATAAGGGAGTCATGTAGACGTGAAAAAATAAGCAAAACGATTATTTAAATAATTTTTAAACCCAAGTAGCCGGGGGATATGAGGTCCACGCATGTAAGGGAGTCATGAAAAAATAAGCAAAACAATTATTTAAATAATTTTTAAACCAAAGTAGGCGGGGGATATGAGGTCTACGTATATAAGGGAGTCATGTAGACATGAAAAAGTAAGCAAAGCGATGATTTAAATAATTTTTAAACCCAAGTAGCCGGGGGATATGAGGTCCACGCATGTAAGGGAGTCATGAAAAAATAAGCAAAACAATTATTTAAATAATTTTTAAACCAAAGTAGGCGGGGGATATGAGGTCTACGTATATAAGGGAGTACTGTAGACATGAAAAAATCAGCAAAACGATTATTTAAATAATTTTTAAACCCAAGTAGCCAGGGCATATGAGGTCCACGCATATAAGGGAGTACTGTAGACATGAAAGAATAAGCAAAACGATTATTTAAATAATTTTTAAACCCAAGTAGCCGGGGGATATGAGATCCACGCATGTAAGGGAGTCATGAAAAAATAAGCAAAACAATTATTTAAATAATTTTTAAACCAAAGTAGCCGGGGGATATGTGGTCCACGCATGTAAGGGAGTCATGCAAAAATAAGCAAAACAATTATTTAAATAATTTTTAAACCAAAGTAGGCAGGGGATATGAGGTCCGCGCATATAAGGGAGTCATGAAAAAATAAGCAAAACGATTATTTAAATAATTTTTAAACCAAAGTAGGCGGGGGATATGAGGTCCACGCATATAAGAGAATCATGTAGACATGAAAAAGAAGCAAAACGATTATTTAAATAATTTTTAAACCCAAGTAGCCGGGGGATATGAGATCCACGCATGTAAGGGAGTCATGAAAAAATAAGCAAAACAATTATTTAAATAATTTTTAAACCAGAGTAGCCGGGGGATATGAGGTCCACGCATGTAAGGGAGTCATGCAAAAATAAGCAAAACAATTATTTAAATAATTTTTAAACCAAAGTAGGCGGGGGATATGAGGTCCGCGCATATAAGGCAGTCATGTAGACGTGACAAAATAAGCAAAACGATTATTTAAATAATTTTTAAACCCAAGTAGCCGAGGGATATGAGGCCCACGCATGTAAGGGAGTCATGAAAAAATAAGCAAAACAATTATTTAAATAATTTTTAAACCAAAGTAGCCGGGGGATATGGGGTCCACGCATGTAAGGGTGATATGAAAAAATAAGCAAAACAATTATTTAAATAATTTTTAAACCAAAATAGGTCGCAAGACCGTCGAAAATATGAAGCAAATGACCATACTTTATCAAGTTCCTGATGACGCTTATCGCCATTTTAACAGATTTGATATTGATAAATGCAACACATATTTGTCTAAAGTTTTTAAAACTCGTATCGTATCTTTCTTAAAATAAACTTTTTATATTTAAACTATTTTTTTAATAGCAAAACTTAGATTAAAATTAAAATTCATGACGTGACCAAAACTTTTAAGACGGTCATTCTACATCTATATAGATTTATAGGGTTATAGATTGGATAAATGCAATACATATTTGTCTAAAGTTTTTAAAACTCCTATATAGATATACATAAACTATTTTTTAACTATCAAAATTACAATTTAAATATATTTTATTACAAGAATAAAAGTTACAATCACAAAATAATTTATTAGATTAAATTAACTTTATAATGACAAATATTAAATGTAGCTCCTATTACACTATACTCGGGACTACCGCTTTCAATTGTAGCTCAATCTGAGACACAAAATACAACAAACTTGCGGTTTTTATAGGCGATGATCACGAATCTGATATAAAAAATAATGTAATAATGAATTTAAACAAAATTATTTAAACAAATTATTGAGAAATATAATTTTTTGAAACTATAATTACGGAACTGTATTATGTTTTGTTTTTGGGGTTGCCAATCACGAATCTGATATCAAAAATAATGAAATAATTAATTTAAACCGAATTATTTATTTAACAAACTATTACAAAATAGAATTTTTTGAAACTATAATTACGAAACATGTATTAGTACAAGTAGGCGGGGGATATGAGGTCCACGCATGTAAGGGAGTTATGTAGACATAAAAAAATAAGCAAAACGATTATTTAAATAACTTGTAAACCCCAATAGTCAGGGGATATGAGGTCCACGCATGTAATTTGCCCACCACTAAGCATCGAAGCCGAAGATTGGCTCCGATTGGCTGAGAGTTGGGTACCTTAATGCACAAGGTACATTATGTAGATACTCATGAATGACAAATTTTAAAACGGTAATTTCTCGAAAACACGTAAAATGTAGTTACGTCGTCATTCCTGGAAGCCACATATATGTATTTGCATAAATACTTGACCATTTTGATAGCTTTATTAACAAATTATTAGCAAAATAAAAAAAAAAAGAAAATCAGCGCGCGAAGCGCGGGTGTCGAACTCTAGTTATTTAAATAATTTTTAACCCCAAGTAGCCGGCGGACATGAGGTCCACGCATATAAGGGAGTCATGAAAAAATAAGCAAAAGATTATTTAAATAATTTTTAAACCCAAGTAGCCGGGGGATATAGGGTCCACGCATATAAGGGAGTACTGTAGACATGAAAAAGTAAGCAAAACGATTATTTAAATAATTTTTAAACCTAAGTAGGTGGGGGATATGCGAGGTCCACGCATATAAGGGAGTCATGTAGACATGAAAAAGTATGCAAAGCGATGATTTAAATAATTTTTAAACCCAAGTAGCCGGGGGATATGAGGTCCACGCATGTAAGGGAGTCATGAAAAAATAAGCAAAACAATTATTTAAATAATTTTTAAACCAAAGTAGGCGGGGGATATGAGGTCTACGTATATAAGGGAGTCATGTAGACATGAAAAAATAAGCAAAACGATGATTTAAATAATTTTTAAACCCAAGTAGCCCGGGGATATGAGGTCCACGCATATAAGGGAGTCATGAAAAAATAAGCAAAACGATTATTTAAATAATTTTTAAACCAAAGTAGCCGGGGGATATGTGGTCCACGCATGTAAGGGAGTCATGCAAAAATAAGCAAAACAATTATTTAAATAATTTTTAAACCAAAGTAGGCAGGGGATATGAGATCCACGGTATAGTATCGGACTGGTAATCAGAAGGTCACTGCCAAACTGAAATGGGGATACCACTGTTTATTTACAAGTTGGTGGCCTGAATGATTTGCATAATTACCGAAGCTCTCCTATTTTTCGTTGTTTTATTTTTTCAATTTTTGATTTTTCTAAATTATTTTTGTATTTTCAATTTTTTCGATTCATTACAAAGCAGGAATAATTGCTTTGATTTTTAAATATAATTCACTACAGCTTATTCACTTATTCACAAAAGCAACATTTTAAACAACATATTATTTTAAAACAACAACAAAATTTCGATTGATTAACATCTTTGGAATTTGCTAAATCAAAAACAGTAATTGTTACTGTTGTAATACACGTACAGTGTAAACATACATTTTATAGCAACAATTGCTATATCGTAGTTACATGTATCCTGATTATAGTCCGACATACTGGGATGTATAGTATACCTTACTAAAAGCAGAGGTTATTATAACTGTATTGGTACAATTACACCACCCACATATTTTTGACAGTCCGTTAAATGAAAATATACATCTAGAGATCTGATTTAGTTTTGCAATAAGTATTCCGCAATAAATAACATTTACGTACGTGCAACAAAAAATCCTACCGTAAAGCATCTTTATTGCTATCGGTATAATTGTCAAAAAGCGCCTTGCAAGCGCACAGATTATCGCGAAATCTGATGTAATAGATATGAGTATTTTTTTAAAGAAATTCCATTTCAATTTCTCTTTTTCAGTATTTTCAAGTAATTTAGCAAGAAGAGGATATTTCGTTAGGAATTCCGGATTTCTACGAAAATGGTAGAATTTCAAATGGATCGTTTTTTTTCTAGCTTCAGAAACTGATTAATTCACATTTAAAGTAAGGTTTTTTAAAAATATTTTTCTTAATAAACATCGAAAAGCATTTCTAATACCCCGGTAGAAAGTTAACCAGCTCCGCTGCCTAAGCTCTTGAAAAGATTAGCTAGATTTCTTAGCTATAAATAAGCCACTCTGTTAACTATACACACCACGTTTTGGTGTGTGTTCCAATATGTAGACGCAATGCATTATCTAGACTCCGTCATCGTCTATCCTGCGAAGACCTAGCGCAGGAGCTGAACGGTTTTCATCCATTAAGCATATCTTGGTTCTAATGCTAAAAGCGTGACGTTTTTATCGATATTTATAGCTAACTTTTTGCCAAAAATGAACCATATTTTGAAAATCTAGCTAATTTACAGGTAGATTATGCTTAAGATTTCTTCTAGGGTACCTAGATAAAAATTCTTTATATTTTAAGCTAAAAAGAAAAAAAAAAGAAAAATGAGCTCCAGACGGTGCCCTTAAAACAACAATTCCATCGTCACGCGGACACGACCGTCACCCGAACAGTAATAAATCGGGCTCTCGCTGACATTATGAATCGGTGCATCACGATTCACCACCAGCGCCACTCCTGCAAGCGTTCGTAGTAGGTACTTATCGTGAGCTCGTCGAGAATGGAAAATCTAAAGAGTTGAGTATGCAAATGCAGCGGCCGCTACGCGTCGCTCGATCATCGCGAGTCTCTCACCCGATCATAATTACCGCGCCGAGGGTATACGAGTCAGCGACTGGCACTAACTTGAATCTTTGCTTGGAGAGTTCCAACGGTTCTCTCCACGGGCCGAGAGCTGTCTGCTTCTCGGTCCGCATAAATTATTCCAAAGAGAATATTTATATTTTACATACTCGTAGCCGAACGCAATGTGTAATAAATGCACAGGCTGCGTAAACGAGTGTTTCGCATCACTGGTTTCGCTGTATCTGTATAATCAATGTTATAAGTACGTCAAACTCTGTATCAAAAACTTTAATGAGAGCGGGGATGTGAGTACCGACGTTATTTTTCAAACGAGCATAACTCACGCAAATATCAATAGAATTATCCAGAAAAAAATCTGCATATACTGTTTGCGTGTACGGAGCGCTTGACAGACGTCTTTTTCCAAATAAATGTTTGAATGTTGATTTAAAAAAATATTGAAATTAGGGTTGCACATCCCCTTAATACAATCAACACGTTTTAAAAAAAAAATAATTTTTTAAGTACATTTTAACAACACAATTTTTGTCTAGACCTTTTATTTCTTCGAATCTCATCTATTCAATAAGCACTCTCTGCAAATGATAATAATTTTTTTCATGACTGTACCAATAATAATATTGTTAATATAAAACTTTCTACGAAAGTATAAAATAAGACAAGTATAGACGTTTTTTCTGTATAATCTATTATTTTCTCTTAAAAAGTTGTGAAATCTATCTAAAAAAACATTTTAAAAAAGTTTAAACTAAGGCAAGTATTAGTTCCTCTCTCCCTCCCTTTCTCTTCCTCTCCCTCCCTCTCTTTCCCTCCCCTCTCTCTCTCCCTCTCTTACTCACTCTCTCTCAACATTCGTCAAACTGAGTACCAAAAACTTTAATGAGAGCTTAAATATTTTTTTAAAACAATCAACACGTTTTTTAAAAGCTAATTTTTTAAGTACGTTCTAACAACACAATTTGTCTAGTCCTTTTAATTCTTCTAGTCTCATCTATTCAATAAGCTCTCTCTACAAATGGTAATAATTTTTTTCATGACTATACAAATAAATATAAAACTTTCTACGAAAGTATAAAATAAGGCAAGTATAGACGTTTTTTCTGCATAATCTATAAAAAACAGCACAATTTGCCTAGTCGTTTTATTTCTTCGAATCTCGAAATGTATTTAAATTTGTTCATCTTTCTGTACAAATTAAACACAAGATAGTACTGAAATCAATTTATTGTAGTCAAGTACCCATAAGTTAACTTGACTGACATAATAAACTTTTCATACCTACTTATCAAACATATTCAGCCAGCGGGCATAAAGTACTACTTAACGCCCAAGAGACATAATAGCTCATATACAGCTCTTACAAAACGTTATAGAACCTACGCACTTTACGCCCGTGTGGGCGAATATTATTTGAATTATATAACTATTATGCCTTCTTTTTATTTCTAAAATTCATAAGAATTTTTTCAGATATTTACGAAAAGTCAAAGCCTATATAAAAAAATTACATGGTTACCCCCACATCACCATTTTTCATTATTCTTTCTCAATTTTGAAATTTCTATAATATTACGCATCTTGGGAGGACAATAGAAGTCTATAGAGCTGCTATAGCAGGGGTGGTCCTCCAATCTCCCATACATACTTGGCGGGCCCGACGGTTTGCAGTTTAAGGTGTAGACATGGTCATTTTACCAACATAAATTTTTCAATGCGTTTTCATGAATATCAAGACATTATTTAAATATATTTTTAATACTGTCAGTTTACTCTTTTTTCGTAGTTTTTTCAAAACTTCTAATAGAAATACAAATGTTTTGTATCCGGTTCTTACAATTTCCATTAAAAATTTCATTCTGAACAACTATTATAGGGGTACTTTTAACCCTAGAATCAATAATAAGTGATGAGATATAGGTAATCGATAATCTGAAAAAATTTTTCTGCCCTCCGGCCGGAAAGTGTCAACTTCCTGGCCGCTGCGCGAAACGAAGTTGACGCTTTCCGGCGCCGTCGAGCAAAAAAATAGTAGACACCTTGGCCAGTAAAAAATAAAGCCTCAAATCACATGTTTGTCAATTACATGTGATCTAAGACATTTCTTATTTTACTAACCTAGATATGTAATATACTATTTTTGTAATTAACTTGCAAAAAAAAGACTACGATTCATAGATAAGATTTTTATTCGAGAATCTAGGATCGTTTTCTTATTTACTTATACTACCGATATATTATATAAACTTTCGTAGAACCTCGTCTCACGTGACAAACTTGAATACAATAAATCCTAAACAATTTATTACCAGCTGCTTTGCTCACTTATGTCATCATTTTCAATTTCATATATTAATTATAAAATAATATTCTCTTCACAACAGTACCGCAAAAAATACCTCTATCTAACAGCCTCACACAAGAGTCCTCCTAATGTAATCTGTGGGTAACATTTATAGTTTAGTGTATAGGCTTTACGTGTTGTGGCGGTGTTGCACTACCCGCCCATGAAGTGTTCTTCTATATACGTCTATATTCTTTGCTTACATATTACTTACCAAATGTACCACCGACACTTTGGCAGGTAGCGCAGTCACCACCTCGGCCGATCACCGAAGTTAATCAGCAAGGGGCGCGGTTACTACTTGGATGGGTGGCCGCTTTTTTTCTGCGACTACCTTATGTGTGATCGGTTAGGTGTTGAAAATTGCCTTCTTATAAACTGAGCGGGGGAATATGTGGATAAATACCATAGTTTCACAGTGTCTAAGCCTACGGAATTATGACCTAGACATCCAAACTGAATTAAGGTGGTTCTATGGGCAGATATAGTACTTAAATATAAAATATTCTACAATAAATTGTTCTCATACTGCAAAATGAGAACTCATATAGTATCATAGACCGATACTTTCAGTTACTGAAAACAAATTTTTTAACGAAATTTCAGTACTAATAAAAGAGATATCGTCAATGTACAAAAATGATGCGACAAATCGCTTAAATCTTCTTTATTTTTGCTTCTATTTGTCTTATCTTTGTTGGCTTTCAAGTAATTTTTAAAAGTTACAGGCAATTGTTTATCAAGTTTGGCTCGAATTCATATCAGATTCATACAAAACTTGATAAACAATAACCTGTAACTTTACAATACCTCGCAATGAAATCCAACAAAGATGAAAATGAGCCTTTGAAAATTGAAATTGAAGCAAAACTGAACAAAATTAAAGCGATTTGTTGCATCATTTTTTTACATTGACGACATCTACTTTGTTATAGTACTGAAAATTCGTTAAAAAAATTTTTTCCGTAACTTAAGGGGGTGTGGTACTCATGCACTCTGTTTTACCGGCAGATCTCGGTAAATTCTATATTATTAAAATAAATATATCGAATTACGTCTTATAAAGAGATAGTTGCCCTGTGCAATGCAATAATCTACCAGCTTGCGCAGTTTTGAGCCCAAATATCAACGGCACCCAAAAAAATTTTGCGAACGAAATTTCGGTTATTTTTGTTCGCAAAATTTTTTAGGATGCCGTTGATATTTGAGCTCAAAACTGGGTAGGCTGATAGATTATTACATTGCGCAGGGCAACTATCTCTTTATAAGACGTAATTCGATATATTTATTTTTATAATAAATATAGAATTTACCGTGTTCTACCGGTAAAACAGAGTACATGAGTACCACACCCTCTTAACGGGATAGCATAGTCCTACCATTACCGACCGAGCAATTGACACAGTTTAAAGCTTATTAAAAATAAAATACGTAGAATCATAAAAAATCAAGAGCACACTGCTTTGTGGTTTTGAAGGTTCTAGCATCCAGTAAAAGTTTGAAGTCGAAATATCAAGTGGTTTTTGCAAAAACTTTGAACACAACAAAATTCAGTTTCATTCAAAGTTTTTGCAAAAACCACTTGATATTTCGACTTCAAACTTTTACTGGATGATAGAACTTTTAAAACCACAGAGCAGTGTGCTCTTGATTTTTTGTGATTCTACGTATTTTGTTTTTTATAAGTTTGAAACTGTGTCAATTGCTCAGTCGGTAATGGCACGGATGGCACCCCCTTAAAGTGATGTTAAATACCGACATAATTTTCAAACGAGTACATCTCATGAAAATACCAATAGAATCATCAAAAAAAAAAATATGAGTATAGTGTTAACATATACGGAGCGCTTGACAAACGTGTTTTTCCAAAAAAAAATATGAGAATTTATTTAATTAAATAAAACCGTATTGTCGGTAAGTAGGAATCTGCAATTGACCTACTTTTCAAACGAGCATATCTAATGAAAATGCTAATAGAATCACTCAAAAAAATTCTTGAATATAGTGTTTATGTGTATGGAGCGCTTGACAAAATTTGTTTTCCGAATAAACGCTTGAATGTTGATTTAAAAAATATTGAAATTCACGGTTTCACATGGCCTTAAAGTACCAGTCTATGATACTATATGGGTTCTCACTTTGCAGTATGAGAACAATTTATTGTAGAATATTTTATATTTAAGTTCTATATCTGCCCATAGAACCACCGTAACGACGAACATCCCGGGGCGGGTTTTGCTAATTAGGATTATTTATCCTACGTGGTTTTCGCTGCCCCACAGGCATAACCCTGGGCGAATGCGGGATGGATGATAGGTATGGAAAAAACAGTTATAAAAAAGAGAGGTCCTCAGGAAATGTATAAGTTACATGATGTAATAAATAGGAAAGGAAAAAATAAAGGTGTGGGAGGATACGCGCTAGGCCAATAGGCTGCGTGGAAATCATCAATTTTTTTTTTTATTACCAAATGTACCGATCAACCGCGTACCTATCACAATTCACAATTCGAACGTCGCGCGCCACCAGTATATGATACGTCTGCGCAGTGCGCCGCTGCATGAGGCGAACGCGAATCCCGGGGAGAGAGAGCGAGAGAGAGAAAGCAGCAGAGCACTCTGCACCTTAGCAGAGCAGCGGGCTGACGAGTGACGACGAGCTCGCGCAGACGAGGAGAGGCGAATCATCGTCTCGCGGTTGTATGTTGTGCAACGGTGCAACTCTGTTATAGCAGCACAGTAGACTCTATTCGTGGCGTCGTCGTTGCGTAGTGTTCGTTTTCTTCCCCGTGACAGGCTTTATTGATAGCGGACAGAGGCATGACATGACGATCAGCGGATAACGTAAGGAGAAGCACACCAGGCGCGGCGTGTCCGTCGAGGAAGAGAGAGTGATCGATCGACCGTAGCGCTGTGCCTCTGTGTGTGTGAGAGCGCGCGCGCGCGCGCCCGGGAGCAGCAAACCCTGTTGCAGAGTTGCTCCTCGAGGGAGTAGTCGTCGACGCCGACGACGTCTTCGTTGGAGCTGCCTGTGGTTGGTGTGCGCAAGTAAGAGGGGTGAGAGAGACGGATTAGCCGGAAGACGATGTCGAAGAACAAGCTAAATCTGACCCTGCCACCGGGTTCCATAGAGCCTGCGCCGGCGGTATCACCCTCGCCACCTGTGCCGCCCACCTATGCCGAGCCACCTGTCATACCTGAGTATGTAACTCTTGTCTTGCTCACATTCTTATCTGGCATGGGAATTGATGAATTTTTTAGTCCAATTCTGGGTGGATTGATACGCTTTGTTCTCAAATAGATATTATTGTACCTTTTGTTACCTTTTGTCGGTAGAAAAGTTTTGTGCGATGAATGTAGTTGTTCCAACTTTTAGTCATATTGGCTATTGTAGAAGTAATATTGACTTTTTGAGATTAAAATCAATTGTTCAATACATTATTTTTTAAATACATTGTTAATTCTTATTTTAATGTTGTATTTTAAAGTGGAGTTATGGGCAAAATGAGTATCGATGCCATTCAAGAGAGGCTCGAAGAGCTGGGCATGGACGAGGAGCAAAGGAAGAGATTGGAGAGCTTCTTGGGTCAAAAAGAAAAAGTAGGCGAACTGTGCAATGAGGATTTTGAAAAACTTGGTGAACTGGGTGCAGGCAATGGAGGTGTTGTCATGAAAGTCAGACACAAAAAATATGGACTGATAATGGCCAGAAAAGTATGTATTTTTATTATAATACTATAAATAAATAACATTGATTAAAAGGTTATTTCATTACTATAGATTTCATGAATTATTAAAATTAAAAAAGCACTGCTTAAATACTAAATCGGCAGATAGTATATAGCAATTCATTGACAGATTAACAAATAAGCTTAATGATTTAGGATAACTTTATTATAATTAATAAATTAAACTAACTATATTATGTTGTATTATTTCAGCTGATTCACTTAGAAGTCAAACCCGCTATTAAAAAGCAAATAATTAGAGAATTGAAAGTTCTTCACGAATGTAACTTTGCACATATAGTTGGTTTTTATGGTGCTTTCCACAGGTGACTTGAGCGTTTCCATTTTTTCTGATTCCTTCTTTTATACACAATTGAAGATACTTATGCCATTAAAACTTCTTACAGCGATGGGGAGATTAGTATATGCATGGAATACATGGATGGCGGCTCGTTAGACCTTATACTAAAGAAGGCTGGAAGAATACCGGAGCCTATCTTGGGAACCATTACTTCTGCGGTGAGTACTCGCCAACAATTCTACCCTTTTCCCCATATACTATTCCACAATTACGAACTCGTTCTAAACTCGACGCGAGGCCGTGCACATTTCTTAATAATACGTTTCACTCTCAACGAAACCACCGGGATAAGTCCTTATCCAGTACCTCCTGAGCTCGTCGTAGCACCAGAGAAAGATTCCGAGTGGCAGGCAGGGCCAGTACCAGTAGGGTCCGATCGGCATAGTCTTGAGCACCTTCTCGGTGCCAGGGGTATAGATCAGCATGGCAGTCAATATAGCCTCGAAGACAAAGGAGAAGTTGACCGGCCAGTTGTCCATGCCCTGCTGGAAGATGGAGTTCCGGCGCGTTTTGCACATCGTCAGGTCGATCATCTGCGTGATGACGATGGATACGAAGTAGCCCGTGCGTGCCGTGTTCAGCAGATCCATGCGGCTCTGGTAATCCCAGGTCTGGCCGTACGAGTCGCGCAGATCATTCACCGCCTTGTCCTCCCAGGCGGCGCGCAAACCGAACAGATCCTGCGGCAGGAAGCCGTAGTACATGAGGACGCAGAAGTAGGTGTAGAAGCCTGCCATCGCCTGGGTCATGCCGATCTGGCCGTACGTGATTGAGATGAGCCGCTTGTTCACGAGCTTGTCGTAGCGCGGATTGCGTGGCGCCCGACGCATTATGTCGGACTCGGCTTTCTCGTAGGCGAGAGCGACGGCTGGCAGCAGGTCAGTGCCGACGTCGATGCAGAGCACGAGCTCGATGACGAAGGGCAGTGGTATGGAGAAGATTATGCTGGCGAGCATCGGCAGCATCTCCGGCACGCTCGAGGTCAGCGTGTAAGCGATGGACTTCTTGAGATTGTCGAAGATCAGACGGCCTTCCTCCACGCCCGTCACGATCGAGGCGAAATTGTCGTCGAGGAGGATCATGTCAGCGGCGTTCTTCGCCACGTCCGAGCCGGCAATACCCATCGCCACACCGATGTCGGCTTTGCGCAGCGCCGGCGAGTCGTTCACTCCGTCGCCTACGTTGTCGCATTACAATTAGCCGAGAAAAAAAGGAAGATAGTCAGATCGCAGAAGCTTACCTGTAACAGCGACGACCTCGCCGAGCCTCTGGCAGCTCTCGACGATGTGCAGCTTCTGCTGGGGCGACGTCCTGGCGAAAACGATCTCCTCGTAGTTGCGTATCAGCTCGTCCAATTCGTCATCCGTCATGTTGCGCAGCTCGACACCGGTCACGACGATAGCGGGATCTTCCTCGGGCCCGGAATGATGCGACCGCGTCCCGACGTTTAGCATCATGGTGCGCTCGTAATGCGTCTCGTGGCCCTCGCCGATGATGCCGACCTTCTTGGCGATGGCGATGGCAGTGACTGGGTGGTCACCCGTCACCATGATTACCTTGATGCCGGCGGTGCGACACTTGTGCACGGCCTCGAAAACGAAGGGGCGCGGCGGGTCCAGGAGGGAGATGAGCCCGACGAAGCGGTAGCCCGAGGTGGGGAAGTTATAGTCGCCGGAAGTACTCGTGTTGAAGTGGTAGTCCGAGGGGTAAGTGTCGACTGTAGGAATACGGAGTGTTGTGGGATTAGAAATTTTGTTTAGCGAAGTTTTCAAATTAGGAAGGGGTTGAATTAAGTTCGTGGCTTTTGATGTAATTCTCTTTTCAATGTGATTACAATATTAACTTTTAGGTAATGATGATAGACAAAATATATTGAAACTAGAGACAAATGAAGGCTTTAAATAACAGTAGATTAATCGTAGTTTTAATCTTTTTTTATTCTTACTTCAAAAGTTGATTGAAAACAAATTTTATATAGGAATACTCTGTTTTGTTATGCAATACATTGAGCCACTCAGAAATAGCGAGATATATTATTTATTCACAGATATTCGATTTATCTTCATTCATGTGAATTTAAGTAAAACCGCATTTCCACTTTAACAGACAAAACCAGAAAAATTGAATCACTTTACTTTGCACAAAACCATCAATTGGTTTCCAAACTCATTTTCCCATCTACAAACCACATTTAAGGGGGTCCGAAAGTCAATTAAAAATTCAAATTTCGCGCCACAATATAGCAGACGAAAAAATAAGTAATTTGCCTATAACAAATAGTAAAAACAATATTACGGAAAATCAGGACTGCATTGCTCTCCGTTACATTATTATCTATCATTTTACAAAGTTTGAAGTTTCTATATAAATATTTCGCTGAATGGCATTTGAATAATGTCTCAAAATCAAGTAATTCAAACGCCATTCAGCGAAATATTTATGTAGAAACTGCAAACTTTGTAAAATGATAGATAATAATGTAACGGAGGGCAATGCAGTCCTGGTTTTCCGTAATATTGTTTTTACTAATTGTTATAGGCAAATTATTTATTTTTTTGTCTGCTATATTGTGGCGCAAAATTTGAATTTTTAATTGACTTTCGGACCCCCTTAAATTCCCTTACTACAACACTATACGTCCTTAAAAAACTCTACCTCGTAAAAAAAAATCCTCTCATCTTACCCGGCAACACGTAGTCACAGTAGGCGAGGACGCGCTCGCCCAAGTACCCGAGCTCGAGGCACGCCGTCTTCGCCGCGTCATGATCTTCGTCCCTCATTGTGCGAGTCGTGCCGTCCGTTGCGAGGATAGTTGTGCAGAAGTCAGCTATGACTTCGGGTGCGCCCTTCATAATCACGATGAATCCGTTTACGTCCCGATGAATCGACATCTGGTACTTGGTCACCGAGTTGAACGGGACCTCGGCGACCTTCGGGTACGTGGTGCGGTAGCTGCGCGTCGGGTGTATGTGCTCGCAGAACTTTAGGATGCCTGGGGTAGAGGAAGTATCGTGGTTTTTTTTTTTTTTTCAGGGGGCGATACCGATATAAAAATGGAAAAATTTTCAAAACCTCTAAAGTTATATGCAATTGTTTGTAGATTTGTCACTCAATTTTATAAACAATGGCATGTAACTTTGGAGGTTTTGAAAATTTTTCCATTTTGATATCGGTACCTCCCCCTGAAATTGAACAACGAATAAAATGAGACCTTGCAAATTAAAATTGAATGAAAAACAAAGAAAGATTATAAATACTTATTGTATTTCTTTTTAGTGGACAAAATCTACTTTTGTAACATTGGAAATTTTGTAACAAAAATTTTTTCCGTTATGTTAAGAATCCTTTTTCCTGTCATATCAGTTTGTCATATCAGAATGTGTAAATGAATCTTCGTAAAAAAAAATTCATAATAGCTTCAGGTCTACTAACCCTCATGAGCCACCTTAATTAACCAGCAATTGCCGAGCAATGCATCACCTGTCTCGGAGGCATCGCCGATAACCTTCTTATCCTCGATCAGCTCATCTTGATCCTCCTCGCCTGCATCCGTGAACTCGGCCCTCAAGCACAGCGTCGCGTCCTTCACGAAGATATTGAACGCCGGCTTCTCCAGCAGCAGATCCCTCTCCACCCCTAGCGTCATATTAGCTGGCAGATTGTACCTGGTATTCCCGAACCACACGTTCGACACCGTCATCTTGTTCTGCGTGAGCGTGCCCGTCTTGTCCGAACAAATAATCGACGTTGAACCGAGCGTCTCCACCGCCTCCAGATTCTTCACCAGGCAATTCTTGTCGGCCATCTTTTTAGCGCACAGAGTGAGACTGGTGGTGACGGTGATCAGCAGGACTTCGGGTACATTAGCGATGACGATGCCGAGGAAGTGGGTGAAACCGGTGATCATGCTGCCGTCGATGAGGAGCGAGAGGAAGAAGAATATGATGCCGCAGATCACGGCTACGAACATGATCAGGTGGACGAAGTGCTTGATCTCCTTGGCGATGGGAGTCTCAGGGTTGGTCAGATGGGTGGTGAGAACGGCGAGACGGCCGATCATCGTCTCGTCGCCCGTCGCAATCACGATGCCACGGCCCTCGCCTACCACAGCGAATGACGAGAAGAAGGCCACGTTCTTTGATTCCGTGGGATTATTGTCCGTTGGGTAATCCGTGCGGCTCGTCGGTTCGCTTTCGCCTGTTGGGTTTATTCACATAATGTGATGTGAAACGATCATAAATATACTACCTAAATCAATAAAAATGATTGGATTTCTATTACTTTTTTAAACAATCAAACCATCGCGCCTCACCTGTTATGCTCGAATTCTCAACTCTCAGCCCTCTCTGCTCGATGATCCTGATATCCGCAGGGATCTTATCCCCGAGCCTGATCTCCACTAGGTCGCCCACGACGACTTCCTCAGCGGGCAGCTGCAACCTCACCCCGTCCCTCACGACTGTCGCTATAACCGGCACCATCTTCTTGAACGAGTCCATGACCTTGGTGTTCTTCGCCTCCTGTATGTAAGAGAACATGCCGGACACGATGCATATGATGATGACGATGAAGCCGAACCACTCGATGCCCTCCTCCTCGTGGCCGCTCAGCAGACCGACGCCGTAGATGATGAAGCTGAGTAGAGCGCAGAGCCAGAGCACCGCAGCGAAACCGCTGACCATGCAGCTCAGGAACTTTATGTACTCGGGCGTGACTTTGGGCGGGGTCAGGGCGTTCGGCCCGTTGAGCTCGTAGACGCGAGCTGCCTCCTCGCGCGTCATGCCGCGGGCCACGTCGGTGTTGAGCTTGTCGCAGAGCCGCTGGATGGGCAGGACATGGTCGAGCGTTTCGATCTCGTGGTAAAGAGCGCCTGTGTTCTCGGTCTTCCGGCGGCTCGTCGCCGCGTGCAGGAGGTTCGCGACGAACGTCGACGAGCGACGTTCTCGATGAATCGTCGGGGGTACGGGGTCCGTTGAGTTGTCCTTCGACATCGTTGTAGAAGGGTGAGGAAGGTTGTGATGTGGGGTTAGGGTGAATTGCGAGCGGTTGTTCGTTTGTTTTTTTTTAGATATGGGGTTTGAAGTTCGAAATATGTTGGAGGGTTCGAAGTTTAGATTTGTTGGTAGTACAATTATTTGTTATACTTTGAGGGGTGAATTTGGAAATTAACAAGATTTTACGTGCACATTCAACCACTATGTGTGAATTGTATTTAAGGAACCGTCAGTGAGACCGTTTGCGAGGGTTTCTTGTCTCCGAGGTCATTGAAGTTGAGAAGGTTTCGGTGTGGCTAGTACTTGGATGGGATGCTTTCGATCGTTTCACAATCTTGCGATGTTTGAAATAATTAAAAATATTCAAAATTCACTTCCCTCCAGCACACGACGGGGATATTTTATGTGGAATAGACTATCAGGGATAGAATTTGATATTTCTCGTTTGACAATCAGGGATAGAATCTGATAGTTCTCGGTAGCAGAAAAAATTTCTGTAGGAAGGAAATTTAGTCCAATCCTGTTGGGAAAAATAAAAAAAAAGAAGATGAGGGAGATGCATCGTAAATTAAGGTGTAACTGCGTGAGGTCCGTAAGAGGCGAGAATAATCTGATGATTGGAAGTATAAAAATTAAAGGAAGAAAAATAATATACGAAACAGTTAGTGTAGTAGAATAAAATATTAAACACACTTAAAACCATATAAATTGAATAATATAAATTACGTATCACCCAACTATTATGGTACTTTTTGTGATATCACACGAGAGTTTGATGAAATTAATTGATGACATATAGTCGGGATGTAAAAAAAAAAAGTTTAACGTCCTCGTAATATGAAAATAATATCCCAATAATCAACAATATGACAACCATAAAAAGAAAATCACTTTACACTTTTTATTTATTTTTTTCCCCCATAGGTTCTTAAAGGCTTGAGCTACCTTCGAGATAATCACGCGATCATGCATCGTGACGTCAAACCCAGCAATATCTTGGTAAACAGCGCGGGCGAGATCAAAATTTGCGATTTTGGAGTTTCCGGTCAACTGATCGACTCGATGGCCAACTCGTTCGTCGGCACCCGAAGTTACATGTCGGTAAGTACACGGAAAATCAATTCAATCTTTACAAATGAATACGTCTATTGTTCAAAAGTTCCTATTTGACTTTTAAACAATGATTAAAGTGATATTTTGAGATACAATTGAAACTATACGATATTGATTTCATTACTAAATATGAACATTGATTTTTAAAGAACAGAAAACAGGACAAACTTTTCATGCATATACTCAAACTGCGATTGAATACTATGTTTTTATTAAATCAGATATCGCATAGAAGGTAGTATATATTGAAGTAAAACTTTGAAACAGATTCAATATCTAAGCTTTTAACAGTTTTACAGTAGTTTCATGAGAATATATTCTTCATACTTCTCTATCATAAAAAAAAAAAAAAAACTATCATTACCACGCTACATCCCCAAAACTTTCACAACCACTAATCTAAAATTACAACCCATTATTGTACAGCCGGAGCGACTGCAAGGCACGCATTACTCGGTGCAGAGCGACATATGGTCGCTGGGTCTGTCCCTCGTGGAGATGGCGATCGGTATGTACCCGATCCCGCCGCCGGACGACAAGACGATCGCCCAGATATTCGGCACGCAGGCGGGGACGGCAAGCGCTGCCGAAGCCGCCGCTGCTGTCGGTGCCGCGACGGCTGCTGCCGCTGCGGCTGCCGCCGTAGGTAACAGCAGCACGGTGACGCCCACCACCTTGTCGCCGTCGCACAGTGAGTATGAGTTATAGGGGTTGGTGTGGGGTGTTACGAGAGGCCGTGAGTTTAGGATCATAGGTTTTGTGTGGAGTCTAGGATATACGGTTTTGGATGGCAGAGAGCAAAGTGGCGCGGTGTTGATGGGCTTTGGGCAAATTTTGAAAATATTTTTAGGTGTGTTTTGAACCTTTATAGTTAGAATGCAAGTTATGTGGTACAGGAAAAATATCTGATAACTTTGAGAAAACTTTAGGAAGTAAGCTTTTGTTTTTTTGTTTTTTTTTTTTTTTCTGAATCTAGAAATTTGAATTCTGTCCAAAGTAATGTCAATTCCAAGTTAGACAACGAAAATGCGTTGACGAGGTCTCTATTAGTGTGATATTTTGAGGCACTTTCGTCGCTGAACTTATAATTGGTATAACTTTAAACAGAATTAAAATTTTTAGATCCTGTAGAAGGCAAATAAAAGCTTGTTTTACGATCCGAACGTCGCGGCCTCTTCTAGTCAGACAAAGCGAATGTATTGAATTATGTTCAGTTTGTGCTGCAGTTTATGTGAAAAAAAAGTGTCTTTCTAATTCAATTATTTGGTTCTATGTATAACAGTATCCGTAGGATTTATTTCATCATTTTAAAATTATAACAAATACTTTCTCAGACGCTTTCGAACATCGATCAAAAAATTTTTTTAGCATCGTCTTTTGACTTTAATAAATCTAAAATAAGATTTTATTATGAAAGATTCATAGAGAACTTAATTGCTTCATTTTATTATAATTTTTTTTTCCATTCGCGACGAGATAGCATTACCACAAATATTTCATTTGTTTGCGACGTGCTTCTTTCTCACTCACATCCTGTGTTTCTTTCTACCCTGTAAGACCAAAAAGACAGCGTCAGCAGAATAACTTACGAGTTTACGACGCATACTAATAAATATACAGCGTCCGTGCGACGATGATTCTGCTATAGGATATAGACCCTGTCGCACGTGTTTGGCATTATTTATATCATTAAATTGTCACCGAAATCGAACGTATACAGAATACCATTAAATTCCGTTTCCATAAAGTCTTTAGAAGGAATAACTAAAACTAATTTACTCGCAGATCCGAGCAGTCCGAGGCCGATGGCGATCTTCGAGCTGTTGGATTACATTGTGAACGAGCCACCGCCGACCCTGCCGCCCGGCATCTTCAGCGACACCTTCACGGACTTTGTCAACCGTTGCCTGAAGAAGAATCCGGCGGAACGGGCGGACCTCAAAACGCTCATGGTAAATATAGAAGACTTTAGAGCGATATTTCTCTTATCATTTCTCTCTCTCTCTCTCTCTCTCTCTCTCTCTCTCTCTCTCTCTCTCTCTCTCTCTCTCTCTCTCTCTCTCTCTCTCTCTCTCTCTCTCTCTCTCTCTCTCTCTCTCTCTCTCTCTCTCTCTCTCTCTCTCTCTCTCTCTCTCTCTCTCTCTCTCTCTCTCTCTCTCTCTCTCTCTCTCTCTCTCTCTCTCTCTCTCTCTCTCTCTCTCTCTCTCTCTCTCTCTCTCTCTCTCTCTCTCTCTCTCTCTTTCTCTCTCACCCCCCCTCTCTCTCGTTATATTCAATTTGATGAGAGGAGGGATATTTTTAAGTGCGAGGCGACATTGAAACTTTTCCCTTTCTCTCTGTGTGTTTATTTAGAATCACGAGTGGATTAAAAAGGCAGAGTCGGAGAACGTCGATATTGCCGGATGGGTGTGCCGGACAATGGACATACAGCCGACAACTCCGACGCGCTTGGCAAACGTACAATCCTGAATAAATGTTACTCTTACATACTTGACAACTTGCATTCACGTTCAGTACTCTTGAGTCACATTTTGCGTTTCGCTTTTAGTTTAATCAAGTGAATTTACAAACAGTGGCGACTTGCTTTCTTTTGTTTCGTTCTATCTTTCTCTGTCCCTCTCTACTCTGTCTCTCTGTCGCTATTTCTATAGCTCGTGAGCCCTTTCACGGTTTACTTTTGGAGGAAGCAAAAAGATGAAAATAAAAATAAAATAATAACATAAAGAAGGAAAAGACGAAGATGAAATATGCGCCAACAAAATAAAGAACGGATAAGCCATGCGGCAAGGAAAAAAGAAACGCGCGGAACAATATGGACATTCGTACGCGAGAGGCCTCGCGTCAATTATGTCAATTTTTTGTGATAATGGAATTAGACTGCGCTCGCGCGCGCGCAAAATCATTGCTATCCGGGTGATACTTACGACCGATTATCATACGATGTCTTATCCGTTTTCTGTGTATATATTACGTAGGAGAAGAATGTGTGCGAAACGTAGTAGATAAAAAACGCGATCGAAATAGAAATTATGATGAACGAAAAAAAAAATAATAATTATGAGAAACAATCGAAGTGGAGTTAAAAACACGATTAATCAAATAAGCAAACTATCGATCTATATACGCGATCTCTATGATGATGTACGTCTCTCGCGCGCCACTGGGTTTCAATTCTTTCCAAAAATTTCCGTTCCGAATTTTCATGTCTTTTTTTTATTTTAAAGTATGTAAGATGAATCGTTCTAGACTAGTTTTAGTGTTATTATGAACATTCTGAAAATTTCTTCCTGAGATTAAGATGCAAAAGAGAAAAAAAAACTATAACGACTACGAAGAAAAGGCTCTTTAATAAGAAATCCATAAAAACAAAAAACGGTAAACAATGACTATAATGGCATTAAATGCATTGAATAGTGCGTTGATTTTGTGAGATTTGTACCTGAATGCTGTATAGTGTAAGCTTCGTATCTTCGAGACGAAATAAATCAATCGAGAGGTTTACGGCACCATTTACTTTCTTTCGTTGAGTTTTATCTTAATCTTTTAAACTACGCCAATGTTGAAACTTTCTCGTTCTGATGTGTAACTTCTTAAAGCACACGACAAAGAACTGAATTTGCGATTTGTGCGTATACATATTAAATATAAATAATGTATCTACGCGAGCTGTAGCTATAATGTGTAGCATGTTCGATAAACTTCTGCCATGTATACTTAAATGTATGAAAAAAAGAAGTAACAAATGCAAAAGGCTATTCAAAAGAAATATATTGCCGAAGTCTATGCAAAATGTCGCTTAGGTTTTCCCCACTATACAGAAAAATGTATAGAATGATATTGAGTTTTCTCGGATATATAGTCCAGCTTAATTTTCATAAACTTGTTCCGAATTCCTTAAAAATTATTTATAGTCAAACTTTATTGTGATTATGTATAATATTATAACTTATATATTTGTATGTATTCATACGATACTTTATTATTATATATATACTTACTTTCTTTTTTATGCGTTGCTTTCTTAAAGTGCATTTTACCGTAGCAAGGGAATGAAATAGAATACGTAAGAATATAGTTGAAATATGGGGATTTCAACTGGGCCTCTTAAACATGAAAAACTTCAAAGCGCATCGTGCTACACAAATTAGCGAAAAAGGTATTAAAGAAAAAGAGTGTAACTCTTTTAGAATTAATTGCTCCATCACTCCAAAGTATTTGCGATGGCAAATTATATCACATGTTATCACATAATTGTTCGTATACGTTATAAAAGCATCTACGTATGTATAATCGAGTGTCAGCTGCAAGTTGACTCGTGCAGTGTTGCGTGCAAAAATGTTTTAAAAGACGTCTTATTAGAACAGTTAGAAATAAAAATAAAGAACTGGAGTAATATTATTATTAAGCAGCCAGCAGGCGAAGAGTAAAAGTATGCTCTCTGTATTTGTTGATATATGCAGTTTTGATTAATTGCAAAATAACGAGAAATACGCTTTTGATTTTTTTGTTAGCATTTAAAGTCGCATGATGAAAAGGATGGTGTAACATCGTTAACTTTTTAATTTTCTTTGTACATCAACCTTTCAAGCATTAATGCTTTTTCTAAGCACTACTTTTAGCATCTTTTTTTTCTTGTTTTTATGAATATTGAAAAGGTTGATGAGCATGTTAAAAAATATATTTATATAATGTACGTTAATAATAAAGTATTTTTTGTAATTGTAAAAGAACAAATAGTATATTAAATACAGTATTTAAATATCTTTGAGTAAATTATCAATATTTTGTGTAAAACTATTAATGCTGTATTTCACTGAAATTCTACGTTTCAAAATTATTAATATTATAAATTTAATGTTTTTAAAAATCTGTTTTAAACGCTGTTTTTACAAAATATTATTAAAGAAACTTTACGAATATGTATTATACTGCACGTATATGCGAATATTTCTAATCTTATCTTTATTGCTTTCTAAACGTGTTTCTTCTTTAAAAAAAAAAAAAGAATCCAAAAATAACGGATTTTGATGTTGTTGCTAAAAGCACTACTATGAAGATGCGATATAATCTTGACAATGATTTCCATTAAGTACCTATTTCGAAAAACCGTCGCTCGTAACTGATTACATCTTAAATCATGCAGTGAAAAAACCTTATATCAGCAAATTTTTGGGTGGAAAATATGTTATTCTACTCAGAAAATAAAAAAAAAATTTTTCTTTTTCAAATTGCACGAAAAGTGCAGCAATACTGCACTTTTTGAAAACATTTTAGAAAATCTTGTTTTTGGAAACAAAAATTCGAGCCTTCTCTTGGAATAGCTACCATTTTGCCAATTTTTAAGATATTTAAATAATTTTTTTTCTCATTCAATTAGATTCTCGGAGCTCTTTTATTTCGTCCCTGAAAAGTTGAAAAATGTTAAATAACGTGCAAGAAAATGCAACTTTAACCCTTTCACGGCAACATGACCCGTATATGGGTCATGAATTTTGGCCTCACAGTCCGGTCATACCGTTTTTAGGGATTAACACGGCACTACGACATGAAAACATAATCCCAATATTTTTTTATCAGTACATTCTCACTTTATATGACCAAAAAAACACAATACGCGCCAGGATATGAATTTGAGTATTCTACAAAATTTTACAAAGAGAAATGGGGATAACTCATAAATAACATTTTTTGAGTATTTAGTATTGCAAATACATTACTCAGTTAAAAAAATTCATTCTAGGGACTTTATAGGTAGTTTAGGTCACATTTGCCACTGCGGACTCGACTACCTTTGATTTTTCTTCTGATCAGACGGCTTGATTAGATTTGCGGATTCTCTTATATACCACGATTGATAATATAGCATTATTTATTTACTTACTATTCATTAATATTTTAATTAATTTAAACTTTTATAAGGTTCCTTGCGCAAGAATTGATAAATATTTTTAAAATTTTAGCATGTAATTTTTCAAAACATTTTGGATAAAAGTTAATAATAGTATTTATTTATTATTAAGAAAATAATAAGATATAATATAGATATAAATGTAAGGATTCTAATGGCAGCAAAGTTATAATAAATATAAATGATTTGAATGGTCCAACTGTCGAAATAATGGAGAAAGATCGGAAAGTCGGGGAAGGAAACCAAAATTCGAGAACATTAAATCGTAACCGTTTTCACCCTTCAAAGTATAAGGATTTAGAAAAAACGAAAGAACGACATTCTCTTACAAAAAAGAGCGTTTCGTTCAGATCGACCATCCATTAGTAGAAATTTATTTCTACTACATATCGACGGCTGAGAGGAAGAAGAATGTATCTCGGCGCGCGGATGAAGAACGACGTATCTCGGCGCGAGGATGAAAAACGACGTATCTCGGCGCTCGGTTGAAGAATGACGTATCTCGCCGCTATACTGGCCGTGCATTGGCCGTAAGAGATCATCCGCGCGCCGAGATACGTCGTTCTTCAACCGAGCGCCGAGATACGTCGTTCTTCATCCGCGCGCCGAGATACGTCGTTCTTCATCCGCGCGTCGAGATACGTTCTTCTTCCTCTCAGCCGTCGATATATGCTCGTCAAACCACCCGACGAGTAGGCGTCTGATGACGGTTCCAAAGCATCACTGATGAGTCCACTCTGGTAACCTGCACGAAACGCCCTTTTTCGTAAGAGAATGCTGTTCTTTCGTTTTTTTCTAAATCCTTATACTTTGAAGGATGAAAACGATTACGATTTAATGTTCTCGAATTTTTGTTTCCTTCCCCGATTTTCCCATGTTTCTCCATTATCTCGGCAGCTGGGTCATTCAAATCATTTATATTTAAGATATAATATATTTTATTCCCATCTCTACTATAATGGCCATTTTATAGCCTGAAAAGCGGGACAAAAATGGCGCCTGATTCCCTCTTTTACTTTATTGCCGCACAATGCGGGAATAAAGTAAATTAGCGGGAATAAATTAACATAGTCTAATTTTTTACGTTTATGGTGAATTGGGTTAAAACTAACAAAATTATAACCCATAAATACAAAATAACTTTTCAAATCTATGAAGTGGCCATAGTGGCGATGGGAATAATAAAGTACTGTATGTAACACGGGACTAAAGTCGATCATTCCCTTGGGTGATCAATCGCTTCGCTACGCTCGCTCGGGCAGTGAACTCACCCGTGGGAATAATTTGCGACTTTAGTCTCTTGTTACATAATGTACTATTATTCGCGATTCCACTATAATGGCCACATTATTGACCTGAAAAGCGGTACAAAAGTAGCATTTTATTCCTTCTAATACTTTATTTCCTGTTTAGCGGGAATAATGAATATTATCTCCTGTTTAGCGGAAAAAAAAATACTTTTTTGCATAGTATGCATAAAGTACGTCGATTCGCCATCGTTTTCAGTGCGTAAAGTTGAATTTCACACATAGTGTGCGTAAAGCTTCGCTTTACGCACGTTACCTCATAACAGAAACTAAATAAATTTTTTGTTCTTTCACATTTATAATGAATTTGAATGCAACTAATAAAATTATAAGACTTAAATACAGTTTATTTTTATTTATTAACTATTAACATTTTATATAAAATATTTAATTTATGTAATTGTTATATAAATTATAACACCGCGGCATATTTAAAAACGTTGACTCATGTAGTCCCACTTTCCAAGTCAACAAAGTGGCCATAGCTGAGTCGGGAATAAAGTTCTACATGCAACTCGGGAGTAAAGTCGATTATTCCCTCGGGTGACTACTAGTGCGCATAATGTACTATTTTAAGTTATTCTAGGGTACTCTTAACGTAATTTTTTATAATAAATGTATTGCCGGGCTACTTGAGTTCAACGGGATGAAGGTTAATAATATTACTTAGTTATTATTAATAATAAATAATATTTTTGCAAATTATTACCGTGTAAAGTAATATAAAAAAAATGTTAAAGATGAAAATCTATGAATGACAATATTATTAATTAGACTTCATTTAATTGTTAGTAACAAATTCTATCAACAATTAAGAATCTTTGGTAAATCTAAACTAAACATTTCTCGACATTGCCAAATTTGTGCTATCGCAAAACTTCAATAATTTTTTTAATTTAAATTAGAAATATTAAATTTGTAAATAACAAACGAACAGTCTGCCGATAGTCTATAATGGAATACCAAAATGTCATGTATGAAAATTAGAAATTATTAAGGGGGTCCGAAAGTCAATTAAAAATTCAAATTTCGCGCCACATTATAGCAGACGAAAAAATAAGTAATTTGCCTATAACAAATAGTAAAAACAATATTACGGAAAACCAGGACTGCATTGCCCTCCGTTACATTATTATCTATCATTTTACGAAGTTTGAAGTTTCTATATAAATATTTCGCTGAATGGCATTTGAATTACTTGATTTTGAGACATTATTCAAATGCCATTCAGCGAAATATTTATATAGAAACTTCAAACTTTGTAAAATGATAGATAATAATGTAACGGAGGGCAATGCAGTCCTGGTTTTCCGTAATATTGTTTTTACTATTTGTTATAGGCAAATTACTTATTTTTTCGTCTGCTATATTGTGGCGCGAAATTTGAATTTTTAATTGACTTTGGGACCCCCTTAAAGGTAAAAAATATTGTTTTACAGCAAGAATAGCTGCGCGCCCATGGGTTAAAGTAAAAGAAAGTAATAATAAATATAAAAATTTTAAAATCATGCGCCATAAGAGAAAAAAGCTAACGAAAAAAATTAAAAATAATAAAAAACTAAAATAATTAGCTAGAAGTGAAACGAAAATGCCTTAATAAACATAAAAGCGCATTCAACTTACTAAACTTTTCAAAAAAAATTTTCTCCGTTCACACAAATACCTGAAATTATTAAAGTACCGTTTGACAAGTTTTCAAAAGCACTATCTGTCAAAAAAATGCATTTTCTTGCATATTATTTAACTTTTCAGGGACAAAATAAAAGAGCTATGAGAGTCTAATTGAATGAAAAAAAAAATCATTTAAATATCTTATAAGTTGGCAAAATAGTAGCTATAGCTATTCCAAGAGAAGGCTCGAATTTTTTTTTTTCAAAAACAAGATTTTCTAAGTGAATCTTAAAAGTGCAGTATTGCTGCATTTTGCATTCAATCGATAAAACAAAAAATATGTTTTTTTATTTTCTGAGTAGAATAACATATTTCCCGGCCAAAAAATTTGGTGACAAGGTTTTTTCACTGCATGATTTGAGATGGAATCAGTCTCGTATAACTTCACACACTGTGTAAATACCACGAGCTATTAAAGATACTCGTCTCGTAAATTAATTTATAATACGAGATTCGACGGCTAATCATTTTGAGCAAAGGGGACAATTTTATTGAGGAAAGAAATTTGTAATCCGCTCTAAGTGAGAGCCAATCCTCGCAGACGTGCCTCAGAGCGCTATAGACGTCCAAGAACTGATTTTTCAAAACTCTAAACTCTTAATAAGTGTCTAGAGTGCATATGTGTACTTTTTCTTGTAAATTTTACTGTATTTCACAAGAAACGATGAAAACGAAGAGAAATAAGAAAACGATAAACAGAAGCCTGGAAAAAATTTATGCAGACGATCGAAATAATCCTTAAATTGTTTGTTTTTTTTTATTCAAGGAATAGAAAGTTTTTAGTAAGTCTATGATATTTCGGTATGTCATATCGACATACGAGAATGAGTAATCTGGATAGGTTAAGAGAATGAGTTTGGTTCGTAAGGGTTACCCAATGTAAGGCTGAGATGGTAACCCTGCCTTAGACCCTGCATCCTTTTACTCGACGTGTCGAAAGTAGTTCACTTGCGAGCTATCACATGAGCTCCTGATGACTGTGGAGCGGGCTAGCGGAGCTGCCACAAATCGATTCAGTTTATTTTTTAATTTATCTCAATTTTTCTAATGCAGGCATACTTGTTACGTGTAATTTTTTTCCAAGTGTAAGTACACATCTACTAATGAACTGTTTAAAAAAAAATCGAGAATCCGAACCCATTGATCCTGGCACTTATTGAAGAGCATGCACATTCCTAGATATAAAACTGCATTATACAGGTTGTGTCGATACAGCGTTTACGTGTTTATGAATACAAATTTTTATTACGATAATCGTAACTTTTAACATGTACTCCTCGTGTACATAAGAACTTACGATTTTTTGTCCTCTACCATTCTAGAAATTGAGAGATTGGTTGGGCCTATGAAAAGCGATTTATATTCGAGATTTTATTTTCAAAATTTTCATAATTCAATTTTATCATTGAAACGTCAAAATATTTATATCTACGCATAAATTCTTTTATATTTTCGAAGTGATTCCTTAATTGACAAAAATAATTGTATAATAAAATTATTATAAAAAAAGAATAAAATAATTATGAAACTACTTTATACAACTTGATTTAATTTTATATATAAAATCCATAAACCCCAAGTATACTATTTTCACCATACCCAGGCCGAAAGTGGCACTTTTGGGCAGGGTATGGTGAAAAATAGTATACCCACCACGGAAGAAAAATTGGCCAGCCCACATCTCGTGTTTGCCATCCTCGCCTTCGGCTCGGGTGGCAATTTACACGTGCTCTAGACTGGCCAAGTCTTTACCTTCCTAGTTGCGTAATATACTAATTACACACCTAGGAAGTAAAAGTAAAGAATGTCCCAGATTACATGAAAATTATCACCCGAGCTGAAGGCCAGGTCAGGTGAGATACTATTTCAACTGAGACAAACGTATATGGATAAATCCACAATATTTTTAACTATCGTGTGCCGATTTTTTAAAAGTAATTTATTGCTATCATTTGTTTTCCAGGCGAAGCAGATGAACTAGACTGACTTTATGATCTTCAATGGAAACTTCAAAACGAATCCCGCAACGAGGGGATAAATGTAAATACTACCTGAAAGGGTACCATTTTCTAATATGATACTTTTTTTTTTAACTTTTATGTAATCGCGTGTTGCACACTTCTACCAATTATAGGATTTTTTCTAGATTCAATTTAAAAATCTCAAAAAATTATTAATCTATCAGTTAACTGATTAAGGTATTGTATATGAATACAAATTCAATTTAGGTTTTGTTTATTAAATATAAAATGAGAATAAGAATTTCAAGAAAAACATTAGTTTCAAAATTTGTTTATTATAGTATTTATGCCTTTAACATATTTTAGTTCTTGCATACACACATTCATTGATATCCATTTTTCATAAGTATAAGATAGGCCTGTAATAGTATTCATGTGTTCATTGGGTTATTTACAAGGCACAAGCATACTACTTCTCACCAAGTAAACAAAAAGAGAACATTTTATGTTCACTCAAACGATGTTTAACAAAAATTTTCAATATTATTTTATTCTGTATAAAACTTATATGAATAATTTGCATATAAAAAAATTAATTTACTTGTAGGTTTATAACAATGCCAACAAATTAGCATACATCAGTAATTTTTCACTTTAATTTCTAATTAATCTTATACAGTGTATAGTAAGAAAACGCTTAAATCGGAACTTCAAAATTCTTATATATATCAGTAAAATCTAACAGTTTATCTTTGCAGTTTAGGAATAATGTCTTTTCATTACAATGTTAGTTCTTAATTTAATGAAGCTCGGGTGATTCATATTCTCAACTTGTAGTAAATGGTTGGTTTGATTTTAAAATTAATAAATATTTACATAAGTATAGGATAGATGCAATATAGATGAAATAACGATTTATTATCTTGAGTTGGAGATTGTGAAAATGTTTTAATTACGTGAATTTTTTATTGTACAATTATTAAGTTTATTTATACAGGATGCATTATTTTATAATTTCCAAAATTTGATATTTTTTATACATTACGTTTGTCTATAAAATTGAAAAGGTTTCTGCTCTTATACAATTTCAAAGTTTTTAATATAAAAAGTAAAGATAAACTATACACAGGACGCCAAATTTTAGAAATTATAAAATAATGATTTAAGCAGTATTCTTATTTGTTTCTCATGTTTTATAAATATTTTGTTTTCAAATATTCATATTTTAGCAAAAGGATTGCATAAATTAATTTAGTCGCTGTTTTTATTAATGAAAATAGTATTAAAAGTTTAATAATTGCCACAAAGTTTTGTTGTTACAAGTATTAAATAAATTTCACTTTAAAGAATGTACATATTTTATGTAAAATATTGAGAAGTTAAGTTAATGAGATTTGTTTCGTACACAGTTTTAGTATTGTCTGAATTACTACTGTGAAATTAAAAAAAAAATCATTGAAATAAAGTGAAAGATTATCAATTATTTAACGTAGAAAATAGTTGAAGAAACCAATTTACAATGCTATGTATGGTGATCCTTTTCCCAAAATATCAAACTTCAAAATAAGCACTTGATAAACTGATATTTTTTACGGGTACCAATATTGTACACAAATAAAAAAAGAAAATTCAATTTTCAAAAACAATCAAATAAAAAAATAGCTTTCTATCGCGGTCTATTGTTCATTTTTACTCGAAAAAAAAATTTCGCGCACAGCGCATACAACTTTTCAAAAGAAGTACACCTCCTCGTCGCTGTCGTCTAACCTACCCACATAATCAAGGTATAAATGATCGGTTTCATCGTCGGTGTCGAACGAGTATTCGTAATCGTCGATGTCGTCGAACTCGTCCGCGTCGTAGAACTCCTCTGGAAAGAAGTCGTACTGATCATGATCATAGTCTGGCCGTAAATACGTCTCCGAGAGATCGTTTCGAAGGATATTGAGGAACGGCGAAACTTTGTCGATCTCATTGACGTCAACGGCCGTGCCGCCCACATATATCTTGAGTACGACGCCATTGTTACGGTTTTTCGTCGCACGTATGGCTACCTCGATGAGGTCGTTCGACACGTGGTTACAACCAGACAAATCGAGTAGTTCGATGCCCTGGGACTCTTCGACGAGGGTCGAGAGCCCAGGATTCTTTAGATTAGGACAGCCACGGCACAGCATATTTTTAAGCTTCGGCATGTCGGATAGAACCTCGTCCGTGACCTTGAGGTAGCTTATATTAAGATCCTCCAGGGCGGGTAACGAGGCGATGGCCGCCAGACCAGTGTTCGTTACAGAGTGGCAAGCTGTAATTCAGTTGCATATTTAAAAAATTATTCAGTTAAAAGTTGACAAATAGCTGATTGGTAAAGTTACTCACAACTGATGTCCACTTTCTTTAATTTTTTACACTGGGCTCCCAAAACGGTTAAAAATGCATCCTGGACTGAAAAGTTCAGAGATACATCTAATTCTTCAAGATTTACTAATTCCGCGATATGGGGCATGGTAACTAGTCTAATCATTGGATAATAATCACATAAACGCAGAATTTTTAAGCTTTTTGAGCACAAGCTAATTGCTTTCACAGCCTGATCGTTGAGACTGACACATTTTTCAAGTGACAGTTTGTGTAACTTCGTAAATGATTTAATAGCCTGTAATATAAAAAAAAGAATGCAAAATTTTTCAAATTAGAACCATCTAAAGTACGACGTAGAATTAACTTACATTAGAGAAATGGCACGGTGATACATTTGTACATTCGGATAAACAAATGGTTTCAATTGAATCTATTGGTAAATTGAGCAAACATTTTCCTGTAATGGAATTTTGCTCTATTTTAAGTCGCTTAAGCTTTTTGTTCTTTAAGAACAATTGACATAGATCATTATCACAAGCACTTGAGCAGTGACCTAAATTAAAATCTGTGATATTATTGCAGCTAGCTGCCAATGCTTTTATGCCTGCTGGTGAGACATTGAGTGCTGTAACATCAATCTTCTGCAGATTAGGACATAATCTACCAACGACAGTTAAGGTGCTTTTACTTAATTTTTCCGCATACATAGAGAAGTCAATACGTGTTAAGAATTGACCACATCGAAGTAGAACTTTTCGAAGGGTTGGTGTATCAATTTCTTTGGGTCCACAACTTAACATATCGAATCCCCATGTTGATTGAGCTAAGTCTAATTTTTTAAAAGTGCGCCATGAACCTTGGCTAATATTTTGCCATCTCCTGCAAACTGAATAAATGATACTTTTAGAAAGTAAAGATCAATTGAACAGCTATTACTAAACCGCAATATCTTTACTACATACCTCTTTCCATTCTTACTCTGTCTGCAACAGAAAGGTATGTGAAGATGTGCATCAAGCAATCATCATTTAATTTGTGTATTAATGAATCATCATTTAAGATGTATTCTGTGGAATCTGTTTTACTAGAATCTGAAGTTTTTTGTACTTTTTTATTTTGATTTTCAATACTGTCAGGTTGATGCCAAGAATCAGCTGGCATTACTCTCAAGTCTCTATTATGAAGGTGTATATTTTTTCTATGCCCATCCTTCGTTGCTCTAAAATTTACCAATGAATTACTACTTTCTATTGATTAGCTTAAGAGATATGTAAGTTAGAAAAAATACAAATTTATATACTTTAATGCATCCTCCATGTTGTTAAAAGTTACAAAAGCGTAATTGCTTTTACCAGTGTTCCTTTTTAAATAACAACCATCTATTTTTCCATAATTGGAGAATAATTTTTCTAAGTCTTTATGTGTTGTCTGAAATGAAAGTAAAATAGGTTAACATATTAAATAACTCAAAATATAAGAGATATAATTGATTAAGAGTAGAATATAGTAACTGAAAAGAAAATGTCACCCTTTCTTTAAAAAATGGTAAGTCCAAGAGTAAAGCCTCCTTTCTAGCAGTTTGATTAGCTAATTACTTGAGAAATTTGTACATTTATCATAGCAACAAAAAACATTAAAGACGACAGGCACATTCTTGTCTCTCTTTTAAAGGAATAACAAGCAGGACATGAAGAACCTGCCAATGGTAATGTATTAAGAGTGCTCTCTACCCCGATTGGAATGCCACCTACTGTCAATAGTGTTTTTTGTTAATTAAAAAAATTTGGGGCAATATTAACGTAAAAATAAAGTTTTCCCACGTGTAATTAGTATTAAAGATACAATTACAAGAGTTTTCCCAAATTAAATTCCATTAATAAATCTGTATTTTATAGAGAAAAATTTGGAGTCATTTTCAGAAATGTCCACTGAACGTTTGAATTTTCTCTACAAAATACAAGTTCATTTATTCATTTAAATTCATGAAACTTGTTTAAAAGTAATCCTTATTAACTTTTACACGTGGGAAAACTGAGTTATGATTAATTTAAAATTTATAAGTACACTTAAATTAATGAAAATACGTAAATGAAGTCATGGGGGCGCTGCGATCTATTCCGGAGTTGTGGTTTAGGTAGAGAGCACTCTTAAAAAATAAATTGAGGAACTTACTTTTTGTGCTAGATTACCAATGAAAAGTTTTCGAACAGGTACTCCATCTGCAGTATAAGGTTTGATGTTGTCAACAGTATTATCCAAGCTACAGCAGTCATCTGAAATGATCACAACTTTTAATTACATCCTCTCATATAACTAAAAACAGATTAATATTTTAAAGAAAAAAAAATTTTTCGAGAAAGCAACGCGACCATGACAACTTTCTATAAGTATCCACACGCACGCACACCGCGCATTTCAGTTAAATCGCTAAGCGATGTAAATAAATGCCGAATACAATTCACGACCGTGGTATATTTTAAAGTAAACAAAATTAGAAAGGTCATTACTCATACGCCTCCGAAACACTTATGAAATCACGATTTATTTCAAGTCCATATATCTTAGCATGCGAATCTCTACAATGTTGCGCTTATGCGCGTGCCCTACGCGCATCCCCATACAACCGAATTCTCCCGAAAAAAAAGTGAAGGAGCTCCCTCGATTCCCTGACCGAGAAACACCATATGCATATATATATACAACGTACAGGGCGCATCGTAAACACGACTCTCGGAGGATGACATAACGTCAAATGTCATCGCCTCGTCGCGAGGGAGAGAAAGAGAGATAGTTCTATATGAAGACAGGCAGTACTACACCCGCCTCTCGACTGACCACCGATGTTGAAGTTCCAGAGCCTGTGAAGTATGTTGCAGAGGCCCTCGTTTATCTGGTCGTCCATGTTACGCTCTTGCGTTCCAGAGAACAAAGACAAAACAATAACAACAAGACGACAACGGGCGAACGTGCGTGATGGCAGAAAAGAAGGGCACGTTCAGCGATCTAATCCCACCTTAGTGTCATCTTACCCTACTCACGTCTTCTTCCGTGTTCACGCAATAAACGTTTCTTCACTGCTGCTTTCACAAACAAAGCCTATATATATATACATATATATATATACGAGCGACTACTGTGCGCGTGGACTGGATCCTGCACGTTTTGCAAGCAGCCACAGTCTCTTTTCTCTCCTCTCTCTCGCCGCGCGACTGCGCGAGCAGCGGCCAGCGACGGTTAGATGCTGTATTCGCTATGTAAAGCGAGTCGTGAGACGCCTGGTGGATAAATCTCAAAGCCTCGAGTACCCCTCTAGAAGCGAATTAAATGATCAGCGGGAATTGAAAAATGGGATAGTATCAGAAGTTAAGATCAGTTTTTTAATTTCAGTGAGTAATTTAATCAGGTGCGTGGAAGACGGCCAAAGATGCTACGTCAAGGGAGAGTGCGCCTTGAGCGCAAACCACTTGCGCTTATTAAACACAGATCTACCCATATGGAAACAAACAAGTGTCGTAAATCGTAATAAACTATACGAAACTGTAGAAAACCGTAAGAAACTGCATAAAACTACAAAAGTGTTGGTTTTCGGACAGTGTGCATGGTTAATTTCTACGATTTAATACGTTTTCGTACGTTTTCGTACGGTTTCGTACAGTTTTGTACAGTTTTCTACATTTACTATTTCAACAGGAAAAAATTGTTATATATACGCAAAAAATTTGCGAATCGTAATAAAATGTATGAAAGTATATACCCTACTGAAAAAAACCACATGGGATCACGCGTGGGATTCCACATGGGATCCCACGCGTGATCCCACGTGTGAATTTGATATGGGATCCCATGTGACATCCCACGTTTGAACTCGCAGCATGAATTTCCACATGAGATCCCACAAAAGATCCCACATGGGATCTCATGTGGGATATCATGCGTTTAACTTGAGTACGGGATCTCATGCAGATATGGCGTAAAACTTAGAGTCCCCCATTGTAAGTAACGGGGTTATCAAAAACAAGGCAAGCCTTATAATTAGGACGATTCGTAAAGAGTCATTTGAACGGTTGACTTACACGGCTTTATACTCTTGGCTATCCAACGTATCCACAGACGGCACTACTAAATAGCCCCAGCTTACTTATGGAGAGCCACCCATCACAAGTTCTCCTTTGTCACCGCTATGCGGCGCTCCGATAGCGCTTTCTGTAGATATACTGGATGGCCGAGAGTATATAAGCCGTGTAAGTCAGCCGTTCAAATGACTCTTTACGAAGAGTCCTAATTACAAGGCTTGCCTTGTTTTTTGATATCCCCATTACTCACAATGGGGGACTCAAAGTTTTACGCCATATCTGCATGAGATCCCGTAATCAAGTTAAACGCATGGTATCCCACATGAGATCCCATGTGGGATCTCTTGTGGGATCTCATATGGGAATTCATGCTTCGAGTTCAAACGTGGTATGCCACATGGGATCCCATATCAAATTCACATGTGGGATCTCGTGTGGGATTCCACGTGGGATCCTATATGGGATCCCATGTGGTTTTTTTCAGTAGGGTAAACTCGTAAGAATCCGTAAATAAATGTACAAAACTGTACGAACCTGTAAGATTCATTAAAACTTACGGAAATGTACGTTTTCGTACGTTTTCTTACATTTTCTTACGTTTTCATACATTTAAGTTTTTACAGATAAATTTGAAAAAATTTATAAATCGTATGAAAACGTATAAAACCATACAAAAATGTACAAAAATGTACAAAAACGTACAAAAACGTACAAAAACGTACAAAAATGTACAAAAACGTACAAAAATGTACAAAAATGTACAAAATCTTACAAAATCGTACAAATTTTGTCCGAAAACCAGCAGTTTCCTATACTTTCCTACAATTTCCTACGGTTTTCTATGATTTCCTACATTTATTATTTCCATACGGGTATTATCTCAATTTTGGTTGAGGTCTGAGAGTTTATACTACAGTATAACAAGTGGTTTGCGTTCAAGACGCACTCTTACTCCCCACATAGCACGTTACGTTTTGAAAACGTTATTGAAACGTTTCTTTAGGAACCTAGAAACGTTTCCCTAAAAATATAGAAACGTAATAGAAACGTTTCAGAAACGTAGAAATGTCCTAAATCTGAAAAAAATTTGATAAAAATCGTAAACGTGTTTAAATCGTCTCAGAAACGTTTCTGAAACAGAATTCAAACGTTTGTACAAAGTTTTGGAAACGTCTCTGAAACGTACATAATCGATTCGACAAAAAACTTACTGGACAATTATTCACGTTCCAGATTCGTCTAAAAATGTTTCCAAAACTAATTGGAAACGTTTCAGAAAAGTTTCAAAAAAGTTTCTGAAACGTTTCTAAAACAGCACGAAACGATTGAGAAATGATTCTACAACGAAATTAAAATAATTTACATTGTCAGTTATTAACACTGATATTACTTCAAACAGTATTCGGTATGCTTTGCTAGAGTAGACGTTCCTTATATATCCTGGAAATGTCTTTTCTTTTATGGACTGAACTACGCCATCTATCGGCGGGTCGGAAATCGAATACTTTACAATCTTAATGTTTTGTGTATGGTTCACAAACGTTTCTAAGACGTTCTGACAACGTAACCTTGCACTTCTGAAACGGAATAGAAACGTTTCAAGCTCAATCAGAAACGTCGCTGAAACGAATCTGGAACGTGAATAATTGTCCAGTAAGTTTTTTGTCGAATCGATTATGTACGTTTCAGAGACGTTTCCAAAACTTTGTACAAACGTTTGAGTTCTGTTTCAGAAACGTTTCTGAGACGATTTAAACACGTTTACGATTTTTATCAAAATTTTTTCAGATTTAGGACATTTCTACGTTTCTGAAACGTTTCTGTTACGTTTCTATATTTTTAGGGAAACGTTTCTGGTTCCTAAAGACTTTTCAAAAATGTTTCCAAAACGTAACGTGCTATGGGGGTCGTCGTAGCATCTTTAGCAGTCTCCCACACACCTGACTAAATACTTCAATGAAATTAAAAAACTGATCTTAACTTTTGATACTATCCCATTTTTTAATTCCCGCTGATCATTTAATAAATTTAATTCGCTTCTCGAGGGGTACTCGAGGCTTTGAGATTTATCCGCAAGGCGTCTCACGACTCGTTTTATATGCGGCGAATAGCATAGAGCGACGACTGACGACCGAGGTTCTTTCTGCGCGCGCGCGGGCGACAAGAAACCCGTAGCTCTCTATTGTATATCGTCCGTGCTGCCAGCTCCGCTTTGAGCTCGGAATAATACTTACGTTATATACGACTATAGAGCCGTAGAGCGTAACGTCGAGTGTTGGCTAGCTGTTGCTGCATCCATGCCAATGCATATAGTACTTAGCGGGGGAATGAGAAAAAAAGAGAGGGAGAGAGTCTCATGCAGGTGGCAAAATATTCTCTTTGGAAAATGGAGTACACGAATTCATACACGTGCGTGACAGGGGCCTTATTCTTGATCGATATGTACGTAGTTTACAGCGTTTATCGCGGTCGGTATATCGCTTGTCCAAGTAGAATTTATGTAAGCTTGGAGTATAATGTTTTTAGAAAAATATGTATAGTATCAGCGTTTTTCTGGCGTATATAATGGGACGATGGCGCTAACGATGTGGGGGTAAAATGCGGTTAATTTTGAATTTATTGATAATTCAAATTGGTTTGTATATACTATAAATGTAGTATAAACTGCGACGCGGGAAAACGCGTCGAGTATGGATGTCTGAGTGTGAGCGCGCGAAGGGATTTTGAAACGACGTCGATGGTGATTCGAGCGCCGCGAGCGCCATAGAAGGGCAGGGGAGAGAGAGAGAGCGCCGCTCACTAATCACTCTACCCCGGACCCCCGAGCAAGAGGTATTGGTGCCATTCCTTCCCAGCGGGGAAGGAAGTGAGAGTTGGGAGGAAAACCCTCGTAGCAACGACGCTGCGGAGCGGTTGCGTGGAAGGCGCGCGTATGTGCGAGCCCTGCTGCCCGAGCAGGCGAACGCGGACCACCCCGACGAGAATGAGTCTCGAGCCGGCATCGCGAGAGTGTGCGTGAGTGTGATCTCCTCGTCTGGCGCCTTACAAATTCGGCGAGGAGAGTATTTGACCGAGAGGCAAGTTTGAACGTGAAGGGTGATTGAGCACGCGGTTAATTCGGGACGCGCGGGTTCTTATAGTTCGCGTGAAATACCTTGTCGTAAAACATAATCAATTTTATTTACATTAAAAATTATAATTTTGTTATTTCGAATGTTAACTAGGGGGGCCGCGCCCCCCTGCGTGCTATCGCGTGCCAACTCCCCCCCCCCCCCCCCCGCTGTCGTTATAAAAACTTCGTGTTTACATATGAGGCACGACCGCTACTATTCAGGAGAACCTTATATCTTCGACATTGAAAAAACTGTTACATCTTAAGGAGGTTGGCTACCCCAATGAAAATGGTTACATCATTCCAAAACTTAATATTGTTGTTCTTCAATTTATTTCCTATAAGTGTGCGAAATTTCAGATCGTTTGTCAACTCGGTTATGGAATAATTCAACTTCAAAGTTCAACTCTTATATACACGGATTCTTATGGAAGTAAAATCATAACCTTAGTAAAAACAGACACTTTTAGGATGCGATTCTTTAAAAAAGGTAACAACGAACCAAAAAATTACTGACAATATAGAAAATATACAGGAAAATGTATATAAGAAATCTGAAAACGACGTACAACACCGATTCTGAGTACCGCGGAAAAACTTAAACGAACTATCGAGATCGTTGGCTGCGGGAGGGGGTGCGTGGTGAGCGAAAATGTTGAATGAAAAAAGTTTTTTTATTGTTATCTAAAACTTTTATATCTAATATTTTCGTGTAAAGTCAAATACTGGTGAATAATAAGCGAAAATCGACTATTTCAGGTGCGTATAATTTAGGCATTAAAAATCGTTTTTATAAGTTTATTTCGCCAGGAATTGATCGTACAAAAAATGTTCAATAGGAAAAAGTTTTGTTTTAATATTATCTATAATTTTTACATTTAACATTTTTATGTAAAGTCAAATCCTGTAAATTAATAGCAAAAAAACGACTATTTTTGATGTTTTTAGCGGTTTTTTCTCTATTGCATTGCCAAATATTGTACGTAGAAAAAAATGTTCAATGTAAAATAGACGTGTTTTAATTAGTTTTAGCCGATGCATTTGTTGTTTTTGACTTAAAGTTAATTTTGTACACATTAAGTTTAAAAATCTGTTTTTCCAAATTTTTATTTGCTCTGCCATTTTTTTATTTTCCGATGGATTCGGCTCGATAGAGAACTGTCAGTTACTTATAATTAGACGAGTATCTGCTCTAAAGCCCGTTTGGATCTATCGAAATTTCGCTGAGATACTTAATTGGGTTAGGGTGCGATCCCATGGTGTTCCGAAAAATTAGACGGAACCATTTAAGCCCGTGAGAGCGAGAGAAACATTCACGGAAGAACCTCTCTCTCGCACTCACGGACTTACATGGTTCCGTCTAATTTTTCGGAACGCCATGGGATCACACCCTCACTTGATCACATACGTATGTATACGTATAGACATACATACATCTCGGAAAACGCTTAAAATGGACTCATTTTGGGTGGAAAATAGTTTTTTTTTTAACGGAGTGTGCGAAACTCGCCTTCTCGTGCTTGTTTTACGTGCGCGAAGTAGCTGTTTTACACACGGCGTGCGCGAAAGTCGCGCATGCGCAGATCAATTTACTTTCGCGCACACCGTGCGAGAAACAGCTACTTCGCGCACGCAAAACAAACAACAAGGCTAGTTTCACACACTCCGTTAAAAAAAATAGAGTTCGATACACGTGACCGAAAAGGGTCATCATTGCACGGGTGTTTTTGTCACCCTCGCTTCGCTCGGGCGACAAACTACACCCGTGCGAGAATGACCCACTTCGCACACTTGTATCGAAATAGTACATTACGGTACAAGTGACGAAAGTTGAAGTTCCGCCACTGCGTGAAGTTGGCGCCCGAGGCGAAGCCGAGGGCGCCATATCACGCAGTGGCGGGCCTTGAAGTTTCGTCTCGTGTACCGTATACTATTTTTCTTGATGTCCGGTGGAAAGTACGTTTGCCACTGACAATGATAACGCACCCGACGGGCTCGAGAGCATTGAGTTCGATGCCCGCCCCGACATTTGCGGCACGAGCGCAGCGAGTGCTGCTGGTCGGGGGGGGGCATCGAAAACATCACGTGCATAATTTTAATAAGTGAATTTTACTGAAGATCATGTAAAATATTTTTATTTTACGTGCAATTGTTACAATTGTTACACGTACAATTATTAAACATGCGGTACTTTTGCTCCATTTGCAGCAACAAAGTCAACTACTTTATTTGTATCTGAAAAAATAAATGATCACTCAAGAAGAAATTCTCAGAAAAAGTGCGACATTATTAACGAACAATCTTTTATCCATTTCACAAATTAAAGCAATATAAATCACTTGTATACCCGATGGGCCGCATTGATTCTGACAATGCATACCCCGTTAGTGACTGTCACACATAATATTTAAATCGTTAACATACCTCGATAATGATATGAACATTCAAAAGGTTATGTGTGAATGCCACTAACGGGACATGCATTGCTAGAATCAATGTCCATCGGGTGTACCTTGATGATCAGAAGTGATAGTTTTTGTTGTAAATATAGGTTAATGACTTTGAATATGTTGATAAAACCTCTAAAACAATCTATTAATAAAGTCTACAGTTGCCTAGTTACCAACTCAGAATCAATGGTTAAATGTCCTTCTTTCGTCATCGAAAACAATGGCGAAACCACGTACTTTCCACCAGGGCATCAAGAAAATAACTATTTTGTAACGCAGGCACGATTTTCGCGTTTTTTAAACCTAAAAGTAAGGCCAAAAGTGAATGGTTTTAGACCAACGGGCGTAAAACTAGCTAAGCGGGCGCAAAAGTAGGTAAGCGGGCGCAAAAGTAGCCAAAGCGGGCGCAAAAGTAACCGTTTTCAATAATCGTTCTTCTATTTTTTTTTTCTTTATCCGCGTGTCTTACTTTTACTAATTACATGTTTTAATGTACTTTTTATGTTTTTAATAATTACAAATTTTAGTTTTTTTTAGATTAATTTAATATTTTACTATCTAATTTGTAACGTATAAATAATACACAACTTATTGATAAAATATAATGTTATAAGCTAGCAATATACATAGTAGTTGGTGTAACAGAAATTCGTTGATGTTGTTTCCCGTTTTAAGTGGAAAAACGCGAAAATCAATACCTGTGTCACAAAAAATATGGTGTGCACTAAGGGCTTAGTGGGTCTTTTGACCTTGTGTGATTGCAGTACTCGTCTACGACTCGCGGACGCACTCGCCTTCGGCTCGTGCTGCAAACTTCCCACTCGGTCTAAAAGGGCCTACTTTACGCCCTTGGTACACAATATACTATTATGTTGTAAATTTTCCGAGAACTCCCGAGAAGCGGTCGTGCCTAATAAAAATGAATACTTATCATTAATATAATTTAACACTTATTTTTAAGATTAACAAACAATAATAAACCATAATTTCCATAGTTACTATAACACATTGTGTTTGCGATATATTTGTAATGTATATCATCCAATTTAATTCCACGATTAATCGAAAATTAAGTGGATTTTACCGCCATGTTGTTAGCAGTGTGATACTCAAAATTCAAAAATACCATATTTATTTTTATTATAAAAGATTAAAAATATTACTTATGTCGACTGCAATTTAATATCAACTGATAAGAATTTTTCCATCGGTCTTACAGTCTTACAAATTAAATTAAAATAATTAATATTTATGGCAGTCAGATTGCCCTTGTTTATAATCACCCCCGCAGAATCTGAAATAAAAACTTAATTAAAACCTGGAAAAAAAAAAATATTAATTATTTTAATTTAATTTGTAAGACTGTAAGACCGATGGAAAAATTCTTATCAGTTGATTATAAAAGATTGTTATTCATGACGAAATACTATTACAGATCAATAAAAAAAATTTGCTTTTTAACAAAAAATTTTTTTTAATGTAATCTACAAGAAAACATGAAAATTTGTTGACAAAAATACTTGTCTAGAATTATTCTACGTAAAGTATAATGCCGAACATATATTATACACAAGTATAAAATAGTTATTAAGTTTATAAATAATTATAAACGATTAAGTTCTAAATAATTGTAAATAATTAAGTTTTTATTTTTAAATTATTATAAAAAAACTGTCTCTATCAATTCCTTTAAGAACCGTTTACAAATACACGTGAATAGGTAAAAAATTAATATTAAAAATTAACATTTTTTACACTAAAAGTAATTTAACTTTTTCTATATTTTCTATTTTTGTTTTATAAATATTTAGTTTAAATTTTAAACATCAAAATGTTATATTATTATTAAATATAATAATAAATTAACTATTAATAAATTACAAAATATTTAATTATTATTCAGTTTTTCAGTTGAGATTTAATAATCTGCAATTCCTATTAATAAATAGAAAAATAATTTTGAACTATAAATTCACTTTAATAATTTACACTTTAATATAATAATATTATATTATTATTATTATATATCTAAACATATATATCATATATAGATATATGCCAATGCTAAAGTGTGCACAATTATTTTATGCACAATTTTTATAGCACGAAACACACTATGCCTTTATCGCCATTCAAAGATTGATGCCCCATCTACAACCTCACGCAAATCTCACTAGATTTTGCTAGAGCTAGTTGTGCAACCAACCTTGACTAAAAATTGCCACACTTTGTCTCCAGAAAACCATCCAAGAATTGTTTGTTTAAGGTTAGAAAACAGTTTTTATTTTGAATCAAGGTTGGTTGCACTTCTTATTCTAGTGAAATCTAGTGAAATTTGCGTGCACGCACAGTTTTTGCGTGAGGTTGTAGAAGGCTCCTGAAAATTCCTCATAACGATATTGTATATCGTTGTCGTGACCTGCAGTATATCGCGCGAGATTCAACTATTTTTTATATCACTCTATTAACTTTTCAAAAAACATCTAGCCATTATCCCTTACATTGGGCGACATAGCCATGCTTATCGGCCAAGAATAAGACCCCAGCGTGTAATATATTTAATATGTAATTATGTTCACGTATGCGCCTACAATCCTACAGGCCTTGAACCGGAAGATGTCGCGGGTCGCGCGTGCGTTTGCACTGCCGGGTCGATTTAAAAATTTAAATGTCTCGACGGAGTGGGTGCGATCATTGTTTCGCGCTTTGACTGCACGAGGAAGTTCCATGTGTGGAGGGATATACTTGCGATTGTGAAAGTCGTGGGAATTCGTAGCTGGAAGGTTCTCTGGTTTTATCGCAGCGATGTACTTACTATAGCTATAGCCAACTTATACGGTTGTGGGACGTCTGCTACTCTTCTCGCTTGTTGAATCGATAGTGATAAGTTTTAAAATAAAGTTTTTAAAGTAGTTATTTTTCCGGTATGAAAAATAATAGGGGAAGGCGGGGCATGACGTGTCAGGTAGGTAAGTTTGGCACCCTCATATTTTTAATATTAATGAATGCAAAAAATGTAATTTTTACGTGAACCTAATTAGATATGCTTTTAGAATTTTCCTCTATACTTTTGAGATTATAGATAATGTTTAACATTTAATTTAATAAGATTGAAAATCGGTGCTTAGAAACAAGGTTGACTTCATTTTTAAGTCGCTTGGAGCAACGAGAAAATGATTTTTTTTCTAAATGAGACCAAACCTATTTGATAGTTTCAACTTTTATCTTTCAAGCCCTGTTTTTGTTATTTTCAGAAAATCTTTATAAATAATATAATTAAAAAATGAAAATGGTATTAAAATGGGGCATGACATGGCACCCTGGCGGGGCACGCGTGGCACACTCGGGCGTATCAGTGCGCTGCGGCGGCCGCCGAGCGAAGTGGTGTAACCTACAAACCAAAAACGGAGCAAGATGGGTTAAAAACTACGCAGTGCAATAATTTAGTTTTAAGTAGTTTTTAGTTTCAATTATTACATTAATAAGTAAATAACGATTATTTCGACTGCGTATTAAGTTATATTTAGAGTAGAAAAAAGCCACTTGAAGACTTAAACACAAATCAGCTTGATTTATCCATTGTTAATAATAATTCAGCTTCCGTAAATAATGAAAATTACTTTGGAGAAGTAATACCTGAAGAATCAATTGTAGATACTCAAACTGCCTTTTTCAATGGTCAGGTAGTTCAAATATGCTACATAGATGAAAATGATGCGAAATCTTTAAATTTAAACTTATTGTAATAATAATGATAATTTGTTAATCAAACAAAAGTATTATGTTGTGATCATATTTTATAAGAAGGAATTTATAATATAAAATCATTTATTAAAATGTAATAATTTATTTTAAAATAAAAATTGTTATGTTCCTTAATAAAAATAAAATTTTAAATTTTCAATAGACTGATTAATTATTTGATTTTTGAAAATTTTATTATGGCATAATTATTAAAGTATTAATTACTGGAAAAAAGAATTGAAAAATACCTATAGTAAAATATTAAATTTGACCGTGCCATGCGTGCCCCGTCGGGTGCCACAATCCACCCGCCGGTGGGGGCGTGAGAGCATTTTTTCAGAATTTCTTTTCTGTATTTTATCAATAATTAAAAGAAAATGAAAAAAAAGTTAATAGTTTATTTTATTTTATTTTTTTCTGATCTAATTATTCCGTTTTTGTACATTTTGAAATAATACACGGTTTAGTTGTTATTTTTAATCAAAGTTAGGGTGTCACACGTGCCCCGCCCTCCCCTACCTATTGACTGAACTAAAGCGATTATGATTAATAACACCAAATAATGCATTTTCATTTACGGTGGTTTGTTCATTTATTAATGCGTAATTAATCTTAAACTTACAAAAAAGTACAATGTTTTTTACAAAAAAGAAAGAACAATAAAAATACGTATATCTACTTACGTGTTTTCATTAAAACAACTTCTTGCATTTATTCAAGTGTACTATACAATTCGAAAGCTCTGCCTCTCTATTTCAAACAACTCATATGATAGGACATGCGTGAGACGATATATATATATATATATATACGATTTATTATATACATCTGCTAAGACCTTCATTCTCGTTTATAAACACGGTAAAAACAGTCTTTGCCTCGGCCTCCAAGCCACCTCAGTGCTGCGTCCACTTGATCGTCGTCAGGTCGATGCCGTCACAGACCATCTCCCAGAGCGGGCTCATCTCGCGCAGTCGTATCACATGTCTCACGGTGTTGTGCACCGTGTAATCAATCTCTTCCTGTGTGGAGAAGCGACCAATGCCAAATCTGATGCTCGAGTGCGCCAGGTCCTCAGATGCCCCGATCGCCCGGAGCACGTAGCTTGGTTCGAGACTGGCGCTCGTGCAAGCTGAACCGCTGCTCAACGCTATGTCCTTAAGGGCCATGAGGAGAGACTCGCCCTCTACGTAAGCGAAGGAGAGATTAACGCAGCCAGGGTACCAGGCGACCGGATCGCCATTACGTATGACGTGGGTGAGCTGGGAGGTAATACCGTCGATGAGGCGATTGCTGAGCTGCGAGACGTACTCATGGTCGTAGGCCATCTCCTGGTTTGCTAGCTCGCAGGCTGCACCGAGGCCCACTGCTAGCGGGGCTGGAACTGTACCGCTGTGAAGAGGGAGAAATATTCGTTACAATTTTGTGTTTATTTATTTTTTTATGAGATAAGAATCTTTTATTTAATTTATTTACCTTCGCATTCCTCTTTCTTGTCCACCGCCACTCTGTAATGGTTCCAGACGGACTCGTGGTCTCCTTCTAACGTAAAGAGCCCCAACTCCTTTTGGACCATAAATTTTGTGGCCACTGATAGACATGAGATCTATGTTCATCTTATTGACATCTATAGGAATTTTACCTACAGCTTGAGCTGCATCTGTATGGAAGAAAACCTTCTTCTTTCTACAAATACTACCTATATTTTCTATTGGCTGTCTCACTCCAATCTCATTATTGACGGTCATCACAGAAACCAGTGAGGTCTCTGGTGTTATTGCAGCTTCTAGTTCTTCCAGATTAATAAGGCCATTGGACATCACTGGTAAATAAGTAACTTTAAAACCTTCGCTTTGTAAATATCTACACGAGTCTAATACACATTTGTGCTCAGTTTGCGTTGTGATAATGTGATTCTTCTTTTCTTTATAAAATTTCGCCACTCCCTTAATTGCTACATTGTTGCACTCAGTAGCTCCAGAGGTAAAGACAATTTCTTTTGGGTTAGCTCCGATCAAGTCTGCGATTTGTTGACGTGCATTGTCTACTGCAGTTTCACTCTCCCAGCCATACATGTGCGTTCTGGAGTGAGGATTTCCCTGGTAGACTGTCATATAAGGCATCATCTTGTCCAGGACCCTTGGGTCCATAGGTGTGGTTGCTTGGGCATCCAGGTATAACGCTCTCCCTAGACTGGGAGCAACCTGTAACTTTTCCTCCTCCACTCCACTCAGTGAGACATCAATCTGCTGACATCCAGATGTATGTATCGCTCTAGACTTCTTCAATTTCAACTGCCTCAGCATAAATATCCTTGCTGGACGCAACATCTTGTCTGCCAAGATTCACTACTCCAAACACTGAAAATCCTTAAATCCTTCCCAGTCTGCAAACAGAGCTATTATATTCAATATCTCATTTTCCCGCGCCTCCAAAAAACGATTACGGGATCCTGCAAGAATCAAGAAAAACTATTAAAAATCCAAAATCCACTAACACCGGTGTGTCTCGACACCAACGACCAGTCGAAGACAAGTATTACAACGCCTTAGTCACCGATTTCGCAATACACACCAGCCGGCTGACATCGATATCGCGAACACCATAGAGATAGATACGTATACACTGCCTAACCTATTCGTTTGCGATCCCCCGTTGTTCGTCTATTTATCTTCTGGGCTTAGGGTTTTCCATGTAACAGCTACGAGCTGTTTAGCGGCCGTATAGGCACGCGCTACATGCGCGTTCGTTTATATATATATATATATATATGCACGTGCTCTCGCTGATTTCACGATCGCGTGTAATGGTCCGGTAGCTCGCAAAACGTCCTAATGCGCGAGAGACTGCGAGTGCGACCTGACCGTCAATTAACGCCTCGCGAGACTTATAGATTATAGACTTACACGTAGTTACGTTTATACGACGTGACCTTTAGCGCTTCACGGTATTTTATTCTTAATTTTTCAAAAATAGGCAATAGGTATAGGTTGTAAATTACGTTTTAGCTTAGTGTAGTTTCTGAGAAGTGAGCTTTTTTAAGTAGTAGGGATAATGATAGGTGATTCGAATGGAGGTAATAAAAGTAACGACTTGTATGTTTTACCACCTAGTTATACATAGTTGTAAAAAGGTATATATATTGCTTAAGATATAACTACACATTTTTAAGTAAAAAAAAAATGAATAATAAATATTTTTATTTTAAATTCATCTGTGCTTCGAAATTCTTAGGAGCAAGTGGTCTACTAGACCAGCCTACAATTATCCTAGATACTACAATACTACAATACTAAATCCTGCAATTGGCTAATTATTGTTTGAAAACTTAAAATAATAATAAAATGGAACAGACGTACAGTATTACGTTACAAAGTATAGACGGCACACTTTTTCCGGTCTATCGAAAAGCCATTGGAAAACTCGCATTCTATAAAGCTTCGCAAAAATTAGAATTATACTTTCTCTCCATCGTCTATAAAAATTTTATCTTACGCAAAAAACTCGCTTTCAAACCCGTCTTAGGAAAAAGAAAACTCCTTTTCCCGCACAAATCGGAGAATAAGGCACCGGCGTTCACTTGACTGTCATCGGACCATCCGAACAGCCTCTACCTCCCAGTAACGTAAGTATATCCGTATGATGTACTTAATCGCGTATGCCATATGTCAGTGGTGCGCGCGCATGCACTTCGCGCGCGTGTGTGTGTGTGTGTGTGTGTGTGTGTGTGTATGTGTGTGTGTGTGTGTGTGTGTGTGTGTGTGTGTGCGTGTGTGTGTGTGTGTGTGTGTGTGTGTACTATTTATAGACACACTTTGACCTACCTATACCTTATATACCCATCATATATAGTGTATGTACTTATACGCGGCAGCGGCTGTGGCCGAGGCCGACCGACAGTAATCAAAAGGTGTCGACTCGACGACTGCGGTGCCGAGGGGGAAAGCCAGCCAGCCAGCCGCTGTGTGTAACATGGCGCTGCAGCAGCAGCAGCAGCTGCCCCGAGGGCGGTTCGTCGACTGAGGAGATAGATACCTATCCAGTCGAGGTGCATATGACGAGTTGTGTGTATACATATGTACGTACGTACGCGAGAGAAACTGTCAAATGGAGAGCTGATGAGAGGCGACAGAGTTATCCTGTAATAACGCCAGTGCACAAAGTGTATTAGGAACAGGCAAGAGAAAAAGCGAGTCGAAGAGCGAGTAAGAGAGAGAGAGCGAGAGGAAGAGAGGAATAGAGAGACATGGGAGACTGGGAGGCGATGCCACTGGGTAGCCTGCAGCTGACCGAGACCGAGCACAGGTACTACGGCGACATATTCATCTACTGCTGCGAGAACGCCGACAGCGAGCTCGTGCCCACGATCAAGCTCGGCGAGCTGCTCCGATCCGCCAACCTGCCCACCGACGTTACCCTCAAGGTAGGTGTAGTGCTCCTGGTTATTCCTGTCGTTAGGGTATACAGATTCCTGAGACTCAAGTATGGGGCGAAAAGGTTTGAAGGCTGCTCCGCAGCAGGTGGATAATATTTGTAATGGGCAGTAGCCTGGAGTCGATGTTTGGAATCATGTAGGATCTGGGTTGTTGTATGTTAGACAGGGTGATTCAAGTTGGGTTTTGTTGAGAATTTTTCATCACTCTCTGATTTGAGAATGATGCAGTACTTGTTTTACAAAAGTCTTGTGAATGATTAAACACTTGGTATTCTGTTTAATGTATACATTCATTCTTAAGTAGGTTAATTAATCTTTTAATTTCATTCTTATGTACAAGTTTAGAAAATGAGATTTTAAATTGCCTATCTATTTTTAGTGATGTACAAAAATATTTTAGTGATTATTCACTTGTAATATCTTTTGATATAGAATATCATGATTTACTGTTTTGCAGAACAATATTTGCTTCTTCAGTTTATCTGTATTCTTTTAACATGTGGAATTACATTGTAAACCTTCTTTTTATTTATACTATTTGCTTCTCAGCTGTTCCATTTTCATTTCATGCATTAATGCACTGTTAGTCCTTGTTTGAATCATGCTAATACAAAGTAGACAGTTATAATTTCATAATCAACAAGTCTGTGTTCAAGACTTGTATTAAACTTTATGGATTGATTGGCTTCTATGATTACACACATTTGAATTATTGAATAGTTATTTACATATTTAGGTGATACCAATTGAACAATTTTATTAGTTATATAATTTTGTATTTTTGTACAATGAGTTTTTAAAGAGCAAAATTGGTATAAATGGTAAAGTATAAAATATGAGTGTGAATCACTACTAGTTTAATCTTGGAAATAGGTAGGACTAGGAAGATAATAAATATCTAGTAGAGATAATGATATATTAATTATTTTAATCCTGTTATCTTTTAATAAATAATAAACAAAATTATTAGTGTATCTTTATTGTTTTGTAGTTTATATTAAATTTTTATTATTTTATCATATTTTTCAGATATTAGACATTTGTGGAGGTGCTAAAAATAATACACTAAACAGAAAACAATTCTATGCCGCTTTAAAACTTGTAGCATCACATCAAGTTGGTCTCGAGGTTCACAAAGATTTAATCCTGGCAGCTGTAGATGAGCTTGCCCTTCCAAGATTCACATGGCCATCGTCTGCAGGAGATGAAGAGGATGATTTTAGAAAGCGCTTTTCTAAAAAAAGTTCAAAAATTAGATCAGGTCACATGCCTGAAAGCACAACAGAAAGTGAAAGTGAGGCGGAATCGCCAAGAGAGACTGAAGGTGGTAGTACAGATTCGCCTACCCCAACAAATAGTGTTACGCAAGAAAGAAACGATGCTGCTATGGGAGGAGAGGCAAATCTAGATTCAGTTTCTGGAGGATGGCAAAGTCTCCTTGTTTCAGAGGAGCAAAGACAATTGTTAGGAACTGAGGAAGAAAGTTCAGAACGTCATAGCAGTGATGATGGTACTTATTTACATATTTCTTTAAAAGTAAAAGGAATGTCATAGCCATTGCCTTCATTATTTTGACATCCAATACAAAATCATCTAACAAAACCAACCCCAATATTCAAAACCCTTATAATTAATGCCACCTCCCTTTCCATAGGTGAGGGCGAGGATGGCGAGAGTTTTCCGCCAGAGCAGGTATGGACGATCAGCGACGAGCAGCGCGACTATTACACCGCCCAGTTTGCCCAGCTACAGCCGAATCCTGATGGTCTACTGGCCGGCTCCCTGGCTCGCAAGTTCTTCGAGAAGTCGCGGTTGCCGGTGGAGGAGCTTCGTCGTATCTGGCAGTTGGCTGACGTAACACGTGACAGCGCCCTGAGCTTGTCCGAGTTCTACGTGGCGATGCATCTGGCGGTGCTACGTCGCAATCACGTGCCTCTGCCCGATGTTCTGCCACCTTCACTAGCTATGTTATTGGCTAATCAGCCCCAGGCGCCGGTGCAGCAGCAACAGCCGCCACCGCCACCGCAGCAGCAGGCGCCGGTGCCGCCGCCACCTGTTCAGGTGCCCCCTGTGCCCGCACCCCGCGGTAGTCCCACCACGAGGTGAGGTGTTGAGAGGTGGAAGGATTGCAAGTGATAGGACGGAATTCGGAAGGAATTATTTGTTGACACGAATGCATTATTTTCTTTTATTTTGAGACGAGGATCGATTATGGCTAATTTTCCTTGATCATGGGATTTTGACATATTCATATAGTACAAGATAAAAAAAATAATTTTACATAAAATGATTTTTTTTGTACGAGACATACCGATAGTATACTTTAAAGAATAACAATTGGATTGAAGTGATTGAAAATTGATTTTGTTAAACACAACTCTATACTATGCAATGCTAATAATTAAAAATTTTCTTGTCTTTGTAGAAAAGATATCTTAAAATTCTGGAAAGATGGATAAAAATTGAGGTCATATTATGATTTATTTATTGCAAAATACGTGAGAATAATATACTTACGTTTAGAAAATATGAAAATTACTTATTTTACAGTGTTATTGGAAATATTTTACTATCACAGCAATAAGAAGCAAATGGTAGTTAAAAATACATTTATGTTTGCAAAATAATATAAGAATTTTATACAATGTTTAATATAAACTTTTAAAGTACTGTGCAGAAGCTATATATGAACATAAATTCTTGACAATTTATGAATTCTAGGTATTTATTTTTAGTAAATTATTTTTAACGACAATAAAATAAATGATTAAAAAGCGGCAAATTAAATTTATTTGAAAAAAAACAGTAGTTTTTTATACATCAACAAAATGACAGTAATCTGTACAGTAAAAACATACTATCATTATTATAAAAAGAACAATCACTAATCCTTCAACTTCCTTACAGAGCGGCAGCAGCAGCAGCAGCAGCCAACTCTACCAGCAACAAGGAAAAGATCAAAGGCTGGACGAAATTTGTCGACTCGCCAACGGGTACAAACGCCGCTAGCGGCAGCGGAGTTGGCGGCGGTGGGAGTGGCAATAGCAGTAACAACAGCAGCTCGCTAACGAGTCCGGGCCCAAAACCGGTGAACTTCGACTTCCAGAAATCAGCGGTGGAACGTGACCCGAAAATCCTTCATCCAGTACCGTTACGATTAACACCAGAGGCGGCGATTCTCGCCTCGAATGCCAATGGTAATAACGGTGCGGTACCGAGCCTCGGTGACGATGAGATTAGCCTCGCCGCTGCCCTAGTGCAGAGGCCGCTGGCCAAGAAACCAATGCAGCCAAGTGGCGACGATGGTAGTGGTACCGGTGCTATGGCGACGCCGAAGAAAGAACCACCACCGCCGCCACCACCCAGGCCCTACAGAACCCATACAAGGAGCTCCAGTCTGGATCTGAACAAATTAGGTTGGTTGGGCGACAATAAAAGAACGCTCAAGAGCTGTTGATTATTTTGGAAAGATGTTTATTATTATATTTAATTTAGCTAAATTTTTTTTAGTTTCATTTTGTTTGCATGTAAAATCATAGGTTTTGCGTTATGTTCAAACCTGAATAAATTGATTGAAAAATTATATGGAATGTACAATCACGTAGAAGAAAATAATTGTGTAGTAACTAAAATTGAGAAATTTTAAATTAAATTGAGCATGTAAAATTATTATTACCTTTATTTAGCTAGTCATGTTACAGTATGAATGAAAAATCATAAGATAGTAAAATCCAAACCAAATCAAAGTTAAATTTGATACTTATAAATAAATTAATTCTAAAACAAAAAATTAATAGTGATGACAAATATTTAGCATTTTCATCATGAAAAAAAAGCCATTAATTTTTAGCTGAATATTTACCTGAAAATGTAAATAAATTTGATTTATAAAATTTGAAGAAAAAACTATAAATGTTTAGCTTTACTTCTCTATAATAGAAAAATGTAAAGGCCAGGGTTTCTTAAAAGGGTGTTAGAAGAAAGTTTGTGATTTGAAAAATGGAGCACTTTTAAATATCGATAAGGTAGAAATCAATATTCAAACTTGACACTTCATTAGAAATATTTATCGCATATTTGTAAAGCAATAACACTAAAGTTATATGTTAATTTTACTTAACGTTTAAACGCTTCATGTGATTGTACATTTTGTAGATAAAAATTCAATATTACTTACCCCAGTATCAAAAGTACTAGACTTTCAGTTATGAAAACAGACTCGATGTACAAAAATTGGAGTTTATCAAACGCAATTTTAAGAAAGTATTGTAAAATAAAATTTGATAGAATATGAATAGTAAGGAAAGAATAGACTGCATCATAAAAACATTGAAACATGTTAACCTTTAGACTGCCGGCATTTTTACCTTGAAAATGAATATTTTTAAAAGGTAAAATTTATTTATATAAATATCTAATATGTTGAAACGAGTTTTCAAGGTCACAGCTGGCTCATATATGAGCCAGGCCGGCAGTCTAAAGGTTAAACTAAAATATTAATGTTTACACGCCATATACCTAGTGCAAATTTTACTTTCCTAATTAAAAAAGCTTCAATATAATCACTTCAAAAACCATTCTCGAGTCTGTTTTTAAAATTACTCGCTCAGTATCAGAAATTCATATTTATAAAAACATATCTCACTTTCAAATCAACGACAAACCAAATTCGAAAAAAGCTCCTATCCTCATCACTGCAGAATTTCGCGGGCAAAAAAAAAACACCATCTAATCACCCTAATTAGTGGATCAGCCGCTAGGTGGACGCAACCCTGCGCACAGACTCTGCGACTCCCGCAAGCGACGGATGAACCCTTCGATTACTATATAAGTCCGAGGATTTCCATACTCTCTCGTGACAGCTACTACACCATGCCGGGAGAAGGACCATCAGCGCCGAAGCCTGCCTGCGGTGGGTTACCTTGCCTGCGGAATTCCCGTAACGGTACCGCTGCTTCGCTACTACAGCTCGGTAGGTCGCTGCCGGTCCAACAATTATTCCCCGTTCTTCTTGGCTGTGGGTGGTGTTAGAGTCAACAAAAGCTGTGGGGGAAAACAGACACACACATAAAAGGAACACACACAACCAAACTTCTCTTATGGCCAAAGGAGACAATTGCATAACCGGGTCCCCAAATCAATCACATATTTATTGGATTTGCACTGCGACGTCGCATAAAAAGGGTTCAGCATATATACAGTTCATGCAGAAAAAATCTCTTAGGCCGCGGTAGCAAAGGAGAAGAAAAAAAGGAGAGAGTTTGTTGTTGTGGATGACACCGGACCCTCAACCGCGGTAAGCTAGCAGCAACCGCGGCGGAGGGGGTGGCGTATACATTCGCGAAAAAATAAACAAACGCAATCGGAAAAAAGAAACAGGAAAAATACCATCCGCGTTAAAAAAATAAACGTGATCGAGCAATGGGTAGGAAAAATAAAAAGAAGAAAGAAGAAAAACACGAAGATGGACGTGTAATGGATAAAAAACACGAACGATGGAAAAGGGGTGAGGGAAAGGAAGAAGAAAAACGGAAAAGGTGTCGGTGTGTGTCCGATGCCGCTCAGATAAAATATATACCTCAAAAGGTAACTCTCTCTCTCAAGTTCTCTCTCTGGTCTCGCCCGAAAGGAGGGACCGTGCTGAGTGGCGACTTCGACACACTTTTTGGCTTTTTTTCACTTTTATAATACAAAAATCATTGTCGTTACTGTTTTAATTATAAACGGAATTTGAGAATCGTACGGTTTGTTCGTATAATAATGTATAAGTTTGCATGATAGGAATGAATTTTTGATACTGAGTTAAACGAGATGCCATACCTACCAAATCCATTGAAGCCTTGGCGCACTGTGTTGTTTTCGTTGACTTGATTTTTTTGCATTAAAGCTCTTCTCTCTGTGTATTTCAAATGATAGGAAAAAATGGACAAAATTTTCTAGGAGCGCCGCCTCTTGTACCGCCAAGAGTCTCTCCTGGAATTGTAAGTTCGACCGACATACATTAGACAAAGCACACATGCCGTATAAATCAATTTGTCGAGTTTGTTGTTCGTCTCTTGTTTTGTAAAACGGGAACGCACGAGATAGAAGAATAAAGCATACGCATGTGGTAATGTATTCTTTCTAACGGAGTGTGCAAAATCGAACTCTGCGCATCTCCTTAGGAAAAATAGTATACGCAACACGTGCGCAATAGGTCACCCGCACTCGTCGCTTTTGTCGCCCTCGCTGCACTCGGGCGACCAACTCGACTCGTACAGGAGTGACCTATTTTGCGCACTAGTTGCGTAATGTACTAATTTCCTATCATCGTGTGCAAAGTTCAATTTTGCACACGCATTTGCGTTCGCAAACTGCCACATTCGTGCACGCTGATAGAGCGTGTGGGAAAGTAGCTGAGCGTGTGGGAATGTAAACATTTCCAGCAGCTTACTACTTTCAGCCACTTTCTCGCCACACGCTCTTCTTAGCGAGCGGGAGAGCGGCAGATTAGGACGCAAATGCGTACGCAAAATTGAACTTCGCGCAACTTGATAGGAAAAATCGTATACGATACTCGTGCCTTGCGTAGGTGTATCCGCACTCGCTACTTTGTCTTCCGAACTCTGCTCATGCGGAATCCCCTACTTTGCGCACTCCAATCGCAATGTACTATTTTAAAAACTTCTTCGTAAATTGCATTGCACTCTCATTCCGTCTATTTCTCCTTTTATTTACGTTCTGCACGTTAAAAAGAAATCGCTCTTGAAAGTATGCGTAGTGCTTGATTAGTCTATATTATGTGAGAAAGCATTGAGAGTAGGATATTGCACTGTTTTTCATTTTTTCTCAACTGACTTGAGTTTTTAGATCAATAAGAAGTTGAGCTTGCAAATAAATGACTTCTCTGACAAGTGTACATATACCTATTATTTATCGATTCGTAACAACATTATTTAATTTGCATGTACTTACGGAGTAAAGCGTTAAATTCCCTCGGAATTATAAGCTCTTGCGTCTGCTTCCCAACAGCTTTCCACGCTTTCAACATTCTAAAATCGTTAACAACAAAGCCTAGAGACGAATAACATCCTTTCTATAATCACACATACACATACACGCATTCACATACCCAGTTTAACCTTTGACACGAGAAAAAAAAACCCTATTCGTAGACGTCGTCGTCGACGACGAGAAAGCTGGTGGGCCAGAAGAGCGAGGGTGGCGGCGACGTTATGCCGCCATCGCGGCTTAACAGCGACGATTCCCATCATCAGGGCTTCATCGCCGACTTCTCCCAGTTCGCGCCTAACCGGCCACTCGACGACGGCACTATCGGTGGTCATCAGAGCCTAGAGAGCAACAGCGTGCCACCGTCCCAGCAGTTCACCGGCATCTGCGGCGCATTTCACATTTACAAAAAGCCCAGTCCGAGTAAGTGGGTTGTCGTTCTTTGTATGACAGTAGTGTGTTGATTTTGGCAGTTGTTTGAAGTGAGGTTTTTACTTAGAAAACTTTAGAGATTGCGGCATTTAGTAGTAATTTGTGATTCTTTGGTAGTTTTCGCAAGAGTTTTTAATGAAATTAATAAAAACAGTATTTTCTCTGTTATGAGATGATATCACACCTTGTAACTAATAATATATTTTTAATAAAAGATTATACGCTCGGTTATACTTCTTATGTTTAACTAAAGGAAAAGTTTTTTTTTGCGTTTACATAACTTCTTAAAAAAATCTGGAGCAACATGATATTTTTAGATTTTCTCAAACTATTGATTTTTGAAAGTTGAGTGCAAAGTCTCCAATTTGAATGAAGAAAAATAATTGAATATGAATTTCTTCAGAAAAAATTAAGAATTTCTACAATAGAATACAAAAAAAATTACAAAATTTGTTGTCACCAAGAAACTTCTTCAAAATAAGAAAATTTATTATTAGATTGATTTTCAGTCTGTTTTGAACGATGATCTTAAACCATTGTATTATTTACTTTGTTTATGGAAAAGACTGAGCCTGCAATTTAACGTTCTTGACTGAAAAACAATCTTTATTATTATTATTCTATCAACAAGCACGGAGAAAACAGTGGAGAAAAATTACTATTTTCTTGTATTTACAATTTATAAATCGTCGTACAAAAAGAAAAAAATAGCAATTATTTTTCCACACTTCAACTCCACGTATTCCCCACATCTTCAACCCCTCTCAACCTCGATCATGTTATTCCAGGACGAGGCAGCGGCCAGGACGACGGGACCCGTGACGAGGCTGACGAAGGCAGTGCAAAGCGTCAGCTCACGCTTCAAGAGCTACGCGAAAAGAACACGGAGCTGCGCCAAGTCTGCGAGGAGTTGACTCGCGAACTCGCTGGTGCCCTCCAGGAGCGGATAAACCTGAGGGCGAAACTCCTACTCCTGACATGATCCCGCTCCCTTTCCCGACTCGTCCTCGAGTACTGAGCGATCGTCGTCGTCGTCGTCGTCGGCGCGACGGCGCAGTGATGAAGGGCTTGAAACGTTATCGTCGAAGGAAATACGGGTTGGCGATCGCGAGGGTACATATGTGTGTGTATGTGTATAGACAATAAATTTTTGCGTTTTTTCTTTTTCTTATGGTTCTTGAACGCCAGATAAGCATTTTCTTTTTTTTCGAGGTGGGAGGGAGGTTCGTTGAAGCGGCTCGCGTTTTGACTGTGGTATAAGTATTTTATTAAAGATGGGATGATACGAATGGTTTTAATGTGAGATAGTCGTTGGTGGTGTAACGGTTGGATTATCGAATAGAATCACGGTTATTTTCTGTTGCTATGATGTTTAATGAATGTTATATGAAACATTGTATAATGTAGTTAGGGAATTTTAATAAAATACTTATCGGTAATAAAGAGCATTTAAAGTATTAGACTGTACTTTTGGTTTAAAATAAAAAAGAATAACTGCATTTTCTTTTACGATACGTTTCAAGTTTCCACATATATTTTATTTGTTCACTCGTTCATTTTCTCCCTTTGTCTCTACTCATTTATCAAGAACCGCGCGTAATCGTCGCACACATTCTCGCATCTTTCTATCATCCTTATCATCGATTTTTGAAAACTCGGATACTAGTCGTCCTTGTATAATAATATTTATATATATGCTCGTTAATCTATTCTACTATCGCTCACGTTTCTCAGAAAACAAAAACGAATAAAAAAAGTAATTAAAGCATAATCTCTCTTTTTGGGTCATCGACACTTTTACGGAATAATCAACCTGATACTGCATAAGTATAAGAAATAAGCAAAACTTCATTCTTCTGAGGGCACTAAAAAGAAAGGATTTGTTTATCGAAGAGGTTGCACAAAGATGCATATCACAAAGAGATTGAATATAAAGCTACATTTACGGTTTGTTAAAGTCACAGAGTCTTCAAGATATTGTTGTAAATTTATGATGTATAACAACGCTTGGTGAAGTTCAGTTATTTCGAACTTTCACAGTCAACGCTACAGAAGCAAAAGTAAAAAAAAAGAAATATTGATATTTTCGTAATGAACCTAAATCGCGCCGCTAAGATTTAAAGTTGAACTCGACTGTAGCTTATTGAAAGAAATTATTTATAAAAAGCACACATAACTACGTTGAAATTAAGTGCGTATACAACGTTAAGTTTTTTTTTTTTTGTTTTTTTTTTTGCTGTTGTAAATATAGATGATTTCGACTTTTTGACGTAGACGTCAGCGATCATCGGCGAGAATTTAAGAAAATAAAAATGAAATAAACGTGACGAAATCAATTAAAAAGAAAATAATGAAATCGTAACTGCCTTGTCGGCTGGCTGTACCGGCATCGAATCGTTTATTAAATCATTGTATTATATAGGCAGGAAACAATGTTGCTAAAAAGAATATAATTATATACGTTTTAAATTATACATATGATATTAAAGTCTCTGTGCCATATATGATAATGCGATATTTTATTACTAATCCATTTGTTAGAATCGTTTTAGTATTCAAACTGCAATCTCTCACTCTCTGAAAAATCGCCTTTTTTGTATTTATATAAATATAGTGTATATAAAGTTGATACCCAATTAAAAAAAATAAATAAAAAAGTAAATTATGAATTAATTTCTTTAATTAATATACCCAAAAGTCAGTATCTTTCTTGAAAGTTTCAGGAGTCAATTTTGGATTACGAATATCTTAGCCCTAAGGTAAACGATAAATGGTTGGAATGGAATGATTTACAGGCAAATAGTGACAATAACAATGTTTATTGAAGTTAACGTTATATTGAAAAATTAAATTGACGATAAATAAAATCACAAAATAAACCTTTACAGGTTCTTTTCCTGGGTTACATCGAATGGTTTACGCTTTTAAGATTAATTTCAATGTATGAATACAAGCGAAAAATGAGCGAGCAACATCGCTCTACATACTTTGTATACGTTTCTTTGACGATGTCGAAACGGAACTGAGGGTTTCGCGGGAATTTCACGTTAATTCAGTTTTGTTTTTCAGGCGTGAACACTAAAAGTTATACGTTTAAATATAGCGAGTTAAGTGAGCATCCTAGAGAGCCTGCCTCTAATTTCAAAATATGCATTATAGTGCCACTTTCCTCATTTCCGTGATTCGACAACACTTTAACACGTCTACTTTGAACATACTTTAATTTTTTTTTGCTGAATCCTTTTTTGCTTGTTTTTTGCTGTATTGTTGTCTCGCGGATCTCGAACGACTTCGACTTGCGCGTCCCGTTTGATGAAAAACGGCCGTCGTCGTTCTCTAAATTGTAGGAAAGAGCTTTAGGTTTAATGATTATTGGAGTTACTGTAAAGCATCTTTCTTCCAACCTTCGTTCGAAGATTCATCTGTAAATAATAAGAAAAATAATTAAAATTAAATATTTTTTAAATATTGATTAAATTAATTGGCTGTAGCGGATACCATTTTATTAATTATCAAGATATGTACTGAAATAATTCTTTTCCTACAAATATTAATATGTGTTCTACAAATCATGAACTGTTTAAAATGAATGTAAAAATATAGATAAGGTGACTGACCCACAAAAGTAAAAAGTATTAACTAAAATGGGCTAATTAACCTTCCAAATTGATTTGGCGCATTCTTTATTATCTATTACACATCAAAATGAATAATAAAGAAAAAAATGAATACGCATAGAACTTTGTTCAAAAAAGATCTCATATTTTATTTATTAATTGACAATTATTTAAATTTTATTCATGTGTTTATAAATGAATATAAGCACATCAATACGACATTCACCCAAGTATTCTCAAAAAGTAAATTCAAAATAAAAAAATCTCAACTCACCACGCCCCCTTCAAGTCTCCTTGCGGAGCGTCAAGATTAGTCCTTGGACTGCATGTACTTGATGAGGTCAATGACACGGGACGAGTAACCAAACTCGTTGTCGTACCACGAGATGAGCTTGACAAACGTGTCGTTCAGGGGAATACCAGCCTGGGCGTCGAAGATGCTGGAGCGGGTGTCGCCGATGAAGTCAGACGAGACAACCTCCTCGTCCGTGTAGCCGAGGATACCGTGGAGAGCGCCACCAGGGGCAGCGGCCTCCTTTACCTTGGCCTTGATCTGGTCGTAGGTGGTCGGCTTGCCGAGACGCACCGTCAGATCGACGACGGAGACGTTGGCGACTGGCACACGGAAGGCCATGCCGGTAAGCTTGCCGTTCAGAGCGGGAATGACCTTACCTACAGCCTTGGCTGCACCAGTGGCGGCCGGGATGATGTTCTGGGCGGCACCACGTCCATCACGCCACAGCTGGGGGAATTAAAATTTACTTATAATCCATGTTTGATGAAGGCGTGAAAAATCAATGTCGCTCCAAATCGTACTGAATTCTCGATTTTAAAAATTTTTAATTGACCTATCTATAAATTTTATTGCCCTTTATAAATCAATAAGGAATTCAGTGATAATGTTGTGAGTGATTCTAGTCATTAACATTTTGAAAAATTACTTTAAAATAGCTAGGTACTAATAACAAATCATTTTTTCCATAAAACCTAATAAATGCCATCACTCACGACTAAATAATGTATTCCTTAAAAAATCAGAGCCACCAAGTTCTAGACCCACTAAAAACGAATAAAATAAAAATTAGAAGTCGATGAAGTACGAAACGTCACATTAGTATTTCAAAAGAGTAAAATCAAACTTCAGCGTACCTTGCCAGAGGGTCCGTCGACTGTCTTTTGAGTGGCGGTTGTAGCGTGCACGGTGGTCATGAGACCCTCAACGATCTCGAAGTTGTCGTTGATGACCTTGGCGAGGGGAGCCAAGCAGTTGGTCGTGCAGGAGGCGTTGGATACGACCTTGTGACTGGGGTCGTAGGTATCAAGGTTGACACCGCACACGTACATGGGAGCGTCAGCCGAAGGAGCCGAGATAACGACTTTCTTTGCGCCACCCTCCAAGTGAGCCTGTCAATCATACGTTAAATTTAAAAACTTGCATTCTTAAGTATAAGTTGTAATAGATCGCCGAGTGTACTTACGGAGGCCTTGTCGATGGTAGTGAAGACACCAGTGGACTCTACGACGTACTCAGCACCAGCCTTGCTCCAGGGGATGGCCTTCGGGTCACGCTCATTGAAGACAGTGATCTTGTTACCGTTGACGACCAGGCAGCCGTCTTCGGCCTTGACATCACCCTTGAACTTGCCGTGGGTAGAGTCATACTTGAACATGTAGACCATGTAGTCGAGACCGATGAACGGGTCGTTGACAGCGACAACCTTTGATAATAAGAACATTCGTTATTTTCATGTAAATCATAGTATCCAAAAAATTTCGCCAAGTTTTGCCAGAATATATATAATCAACTTTGTATAGACAAAAGAATTTCTGATAAAAATTGTCAAAGAAAAAAAAAAAATTTCCAATCTTTTACAAAGCCGCATGGTCGTTTCTTAGGAATGCAAAAACGAAGCTGGCGCGGAAATTCCATTAGCGTTAGTAATGAGGAAGGCGAGTGGTAGTATATGTATTATAATACGCGCGGTTGCACAACGGATATTCCGCTTGCATCTCGCTCTTGTCATGCATGTACCTGTCCTCCGCGCTCGATGGAAGCCCTCAGCACCAGACGGCCGATACGGCCGAAACCGTTGATTCCGATTTTGCTCATGTTGATTGGTTTTTAAATCTGCAAGTCGAAAAAGTAATAATTACGTTAATGTTTTTGTTGAATACTAAATACATAAGTTGGTATGGTAGGTAAAGGTGAAATTTGTGATGTGTAAAATGACCTCTGGTAATATCGTTGACTATTGTAACATAAGTACGAAAGAAGGTGAAAATTTAAAGAGTACCTACAGTAGTCGCAATGATTTTAGTCACGTACGGGGGGTAATTGTATTGCAAGTTTTACGATTATGTCGTTATTGACAGGATGACGTCATAGGTTGTGCAGTACTTTTTCAATTTTAAGGGCCTTTGCACGCTAAAAGCATAATGCAAAGGAATAAGGAATAAGAGGGCATAAGGTGGACATAAAGTACTTATGCTCCGCTTATTCCTCTTATGCCCGTGTTGTGTACGCAACGGATCGTGCATAACCCCTAAATTGCTTGTTTTGGAGTAAGTTTTTTAATAATAAATTGCAAGTAAACATTTACCTCTTCATCCATTGTTCAAAAATGTCTACACTATAAATTATTATAAAAATAATGACTAAATGATTAAGAAGAAAACTTTTCTCACTTCTGCACGTTGAAATGATAAAATACAAAAGCCCCTCAAGTTTTATTATTTTGTCAACTTTTTACATTGTAACCAATTAGAGTCAATTAATAATTACAGTAAGCTATTTCATTTCGAAAACTTTACTCCTAAAAAATCAAGAGGTTATGCACGTTTCGTTGCGTACACAACACGGGCATAAGAGGAATAAGCGGAGCATAAGTACCTTATGTCCACCTTATGTCCTCTTATTCCTTATTCCTTCGCGTTATGCTTTTAACGTGCAAAGGCCCTAACTCTCTGAAATCGATAGAAATGGAGAATCGATGGATTCGATCTAATTTACAGCAGGAGCGCATTGTAGTAAAATAACTAAAGCAGTATAGACAGAGCTAATTAAAATAAAAAGAAGAAGTAAAATGACTAATACTCGAAAAAAAACATAATTGGCTTAATATTTCGTAATTTCACGTAAAACTTTAGAAAATAAAAAAAAAATTATATGCCAATATGACGCAACGTCACTTTTATCTCGTCTTCGCACTGTACTACTTTGTACAAGTTCACAGACAAAATAAAGCCCCTCTCGGTCGCTATATACGATAACAGGGCGACCGCGTAAACAACATTTTAAAACGTCTTCGGGTCCACGCCTCCCGAGCGACGCTATCGCCGCCACTTTCCTCCCGCGCGCTCGTATTGTGTAGCAACACTTCGCGGAAAAAGTCACTGTGTATCTCGCAACAATGTTAATTGTAAACGGAGTTAAGTCATTATTACACGTTTTCCTGTTATTTTCCTATTATCGGCGGATTAGTAATAGCCGCCGCGCGGCGAGCGGAATTAAGGGGGTTCATCCAATTTTCAGTTTATTTAGGAAGTCTTTGAAACTTTTTTCACATGTACCTGACATCATTATCTATATGATATCCTCACAAAAAAGAGCCTAGCTTCACCGTTATCGAGATATTAATTGTCAATGAGCATTTTAACACGGCGTCTTATGGGACGCACACGCGCGAAAGATCGATTCAGTCTATAACTTCAAAGATACATTTAGCGTTTGTCTGAAAAACTAATATGTTATTAAGATCAATAATTAGAATATCATATTACAAGTTCAGAGATCCTAGCTTCACCGTTTTTAAGATATTGTAGTTGAAAGTATGGAATTTTAGGTGTACGGCAGCGCGTGCAGACGACGCTGGAGCGGTGGGGGAACACACAGACGAGCGCCGCTCTGTGTGCACGCTCACAGACGGCACGAAGCTATGTGTATGTGTCAGTCCCGTATAAACACGCGCTCTGACTACAAGAGTGGGGGCTCCATGTGAGCAAGCCTGTGCGCGCGGTACGGGGTGACATTGATTCTTGATACGCTCCTGGTTGGATGAACCCCCTTAAAAGTTCGCGAAGTTCGCGCGCGCACCTAACCGGCCAGATAATATAACACTGCTTATCTGGCCGGAGTTCCGTAATGAAACAAAATGGTTAAACATGAGCTTTGCACTTCGAGAGGAAGAGAAAAGCGATAGATAGTACTTACTAGAATTTTCTGCGCTGCAATTGCGCGGGCGTGTAAGCGATACAGGCACGACATGTAGGTCCGAGTTATCAGTGACAGAACGAGAAAAGTTCGTAATTTCGTATCTTCCGAACAAGTGGCAGCGTTATAGCAACGTTTATTAAAAGAGTAACGTACATTAAACGATTAAAATAAAAATCGATCTATTCAATAAACTATCAAAAATAGGCTCCGTATTTTTGCGTCAATCATTACGAGTTCCCGGGCGTTATATAACGTGCTCCTAAACAAAAACATCTCAACTTATAAAAATACTTCCCATTCAGAGATTATATTTATACCTCCGAAATATTCCAAAATTATTCTACCTGCACGCGTCGGCACTATTAGAATCTCTCCCCTACGGGCCCCAAACGGAAATTCCGAAAGTCGTTATAGGTGGGTCTAAAGTTTGCAACGTTGGAACGCAACGAAATAAAAAAATGATTCATTTTACTTTACGTTTATACTAAATAATATTAATTTTGCGTGTAGATTTAGTGTTTTACATTATAAAATAACGTTATAACAAAGGTTTAGATGAATTTTTCATTTTTTAATAGCTTTAATCAATCGTAAAAACTTATTTCGTTGCATCTTACGAAATTATTTTAGAGGTCGCGCAAGGTTATGATTGGAAACACACGTCCGCGCCCTTGAAAGGAGAAGAACGCGGTCAATAATCCGCCGCGCAACGCGAGTGTGCCTTCGTCTCGTACATATATACCTTTTTCTTCTCGGTGACACTTGGCACGCATGCTAATTAAAGCGTTTTTCGGCTTGCTTCTATCGACCGTGAACTACTGGTAGAAGTAGGCGTATGTGTTTGGCTGAATGTTATACTAGTGTGATTGATTGTTGGTTATTGACGGATAATGTCAGGCTATTTGTTGCGTTTCGAGAGTTCGCGTTTTGATGAATGAATGAAATTATGTGTGTGATAAGCGCTCCGGATTTAAAGAATTCGATTAAATAATGGAAATGTATATGTACAAATTTTTCGTGTTAAAAATAATAATCTATTTTTCGACGTGATGATTATAGAGAGAGCTATTTTTAAGTGAGGAGAAAAGAGTGTCAGTGTTTGCTCGAATCAATATCATATAGAATATTCTCTCGGGAGAGCGGCTGCCATTAGATATATAGTGTACGTAAATTCAGCGTTGATTGTGCTAAATTGCTCCGTGCAAGCGTCGTCGGCATTCTAAACGAGATTCCGTCCCAAAGACACTGTGCAAAATGAAATATGTACATTATAGGCTCATCACTAATACACGAAAAAAAATATCAAATTCCTCGAACATTTAAACGCGACATTTTGACGTTCATAAGCTAGTTACAGATATGACATGCTCTTCAGCAAATTTCAACGAATCACTCGCCTTTTCATTCAAAAATTCCCCGAAATAAGTTCGAAAAACTCTGAAACCTCTGCCGCGCTCCAAAAATAGCTAGATATACCTCCTACCACGAAAGAAACTCACACTTCTGCTCTCCCACAACGAAACCCCCGCACACTTCGCGAAAAAAAAATTCGTTGTATTTATCCCCCCTCCCGCGCCGTCGTTGTTGGAACTCGAAAGGGAGGCTACGTGCGACGTGCTAAACGCCAGCCGCGGCCATTTTTCGCACGCGCCGATCGATCCGCAAGAAGACGACGAGAGTGAGAGAGAACGCAATTCCGAGGTCACAGCCGCGTGATGCATTTTTGCTATGCGATGCATATATACGCGTAGGCATATAGTAGCAGAGCCAGATGTTACGTCACAATCTCTACGTCTATCCGCCTCTCACTCGGGGCTTTTTATTTCACGGTCATGGACTTAAGAGAGGGAGAGATAGGAAACTGGGGCTTTTTTTTGCAACGACGGTTACGAGAACCACATAACCTATAAATTGGAAATGCCGGTAGTTTTTATTGGGGGAACCGCGGATGAATCATTCGCGGTTGGATCATTGAGGTAATGAGGTGATATGGAGGAAAGAGGGAGAGAGGGAGAGCTTGCTTATGCGTCGTAATGATGTTCGAGAAGATTCCCCGCAAATGGGAATTTTCAGTGTGTCGATTTTATTGTTAAAAGTGAGAAGAGAAAGGGGTTGAACCGAGAGCGACAACTAAGCCAAGAGTGAGGTAGTAACGCTGGCACATCGCGATGCGTGTCATGGCTGCGGACGCCGGCGGACACTTCCTCGCGTATCTTTTTCACACACAATATGACACAGATTTAATTACCCGGGAAAAGCCGAAGTTTCTTTCGTACACGAAAACGAGATGGACGAAGGGTGCAGGAGTATATGTCGTACGTGGTGTACTTACGGATCCGATAGACGAGAGACAACAGGAGAACCGCTCGCTATGCCTACCACAGAAGCAGTGTCATTTGAAGGGCAAAAGAGCGCCGATATAAGAGAGCCACCGCGGCCGGGCAGCCAGCGGCGCGCACGCGCGTTGATAATAGTATGCGACGGCGGCGCCTCGCTGACCTCGCGCCTCGCGCGCCGAGATTTAGAGCGCCGTGCCGCCGTCGCTGCGACATAACCGCCAATTTACGAATCGAACTTCGGAGTGAGTACGGGAGTGTATATGAAATTCAGTTTTTTATGATATGTAATTAATTATTTTTATTTCATGCTATCTGCTTTCGAGCAATCCAACAAATTTTATATAGAGTTACATAATTATCGATGTATCAGTATTTAATCGTTGTTTTTTTTTTGATTTTTCTGAATTATTTGGTTTTTTCGATACTTATTTTTTGATATATTAATTATATAATTATAAAGAGGCAAAGATTGCCTTGATTTTCAAGTAATCCGTTACACGCTACACCTTGGGTGCTTAAGTACAAAATCGATATTTCATTACTATATTATCTACGAGCTAAAAATAACCGTGAATTTGTTCAGAATATTCTACATTACGTATACATATATATGAGAAAAAATCTTGATCAATAAAAAGGACAGTGGCTTATCCAAAGTGCCCCCCCCCCCAAAGACCGCACGCAGACGGTCGGGAGGAAGCAAGTTGATTATGAAATAAACCCCAATAACCGGAGGATGTGAGATCCACGCATATTAGGGAATTACGTAGATGTGCAACAATAAGCAAGAAAATTAATTAAACCATTTTTAAACCCAAGTATGTGGGGGATATGAAGTCCACGCATATAAGGGAGTCATGTAGACATAAAAAAATAAGCCTAACGATTATTTAATTAATTTTTAAACCCAAGTAGCCGGGGGATATGAGGTCCACGCATATAACGGAGTCATGTACACATGAAAAAATAAGCCAAACTATTATTTAAATAATTTTTAAACCCAAGTAACCGGGGGATATGAGGTTCACGCATATAAGGGAATCATGTAGACATGAAAAATAAGCAAAACGATTATTCAAATAATTTTTAAACCCAAGTAACGGGGAGGATATGAGGTCCACGCATATATAATGGAGTCATTTAAACATGAAAAGATAAGCCAAACGATTATTTAAATAATTTTTAAACCAAAGTAGCCGGGGGATAAGAGGTCCACTCATATAAGGGAGTCATGTAGACATAAAAAAATAAGCCTAACGATTATTTAATTAATTTTTAAACCCAAGTAGCCGGGGGATATGAGGTCCACGCATATAACGGAGTCATGTACACATGAAAAAATAAGCCAAACTATTATTTAAATAATTTTTAAACCCAAGTAACCGGGGGATATGAGGCTCACGCATATAAGGGAATCATGTAGACATGAAAAATAAGCAAAACGATTATTCAAATAATTTTTAAACCCAAGTAACGGGGAGGATATGAGGTCCACGCATATATAATGGAGTCATTTAAACATGAAAAGATAAGCCAAACGATTATTTAAATAATTTTTAAACCAAAGTAGCCGGGGGATAAGAGGTCCACGCATATAAGGGAGTCATGTACACATGAAAAAATAAGCCAAACGCTTATTTAAATAATTTTTAAACCCAAATAACCGGGGGATATAAGGTTCACGCATACAAGGGAATCATGTAGACATGAAAAAATAAGCCAAACGATTATTTAAATAATTTTTAAACCCAAGTAGCCGGAGGATATGAAGTCTACGCATATAACGGAGTTACGTACATGACTCCCTTATATGCACGGACCTCATATCCCCCGGCTACTTGGATTTAAAAATTGTTTAAATAATTGTCTTGCTTATGGTTGCACGTCTACGTAATTCCCTAATATGCGTGGACCTCGCGTCCCCCGGCTACTTAGGTTTAAAAATTATTTTAATAATCGTTTTGTTATTTTTTCATGTCTATGTGACTCCTGTGTATGCGTGGACCTTTGGCTTATTTTTTCATGTCGACACGACTCCTTTATATGCGTGGACCTCATATATCCTCCGCCTACTTGGGTTTAAAAATTGTTTATATGATTATCTTGCTTATTGTTGCACGTCTACGTAATTCCCTTTACATGCGTGGACCTTATATCCCCCGCCTACTTGGGTTTAAAAATTGTTGGTTTTTGTTTCACATCAATTCCTTAAAAAAAGGTCATCGGATATACTCCTTCGCACCACCCTCCCATGCCTCGGGACTGGATCCGCCCCTGAAAGAGGAAGCAAATCTGTACGAGGTTCGTATGATCAGCTAAGCTTAGTTCGGTGAATCTGTAAGGTAAAATTGCTCATGTACTCCAAATAATGTTGGTTTAATAGTGGGAGGAGAGAGGCGATCGTGGCAATATCATGCTTATATTAATCTAAATAACTAAACTCTTGATGAACAATCGCGAATCCTATTAAATTTTCATTAAGTATTTCATTTGGATTATAATGTCTTCAAAATTCAATGCATTGAGTCAAAGATATTGTTACTGTTACACTATACGTGTAGTGTAAAATTGTTACAACTACATTTTATTGCAACAATTTCTATATCGTAGTCTGGGTGCGATCCCATATGGCGTTCCCAAAAATTAGACGGAACCATTTAAGCCGTGAGTGCGAGAGAGAGGTTCTTCCGTGAATGTCTGGCTCTCACGGGCTTAAATAGTTCCGTCTAATTTTTCAGAACGCCACTATATAACAATAGATAACTTACTAAATGCATAGAGGCTATATAATTATATTCATGCTGTTTTTCTCGTTGAATGGAAAAGTACGTTTACAAACTTGACATTTTTTTTACAATAAGTATTCCACAATAAATAAAATTCACGTACGTGCATCAATAATCATACCGTAAACAGCATCCTTATCACTGGCGGTATCCCTTCTTAAAAAAGTCATGATCACCGGTAGAAATGAAGCCTCTATAAATTTAATCTGTGATTGGCTCTTGGATAAAAAGCGCGAGAATTTAAAATTAAATATGCATTTTTATTTGATAATTAGGTATTATTTATTGGAATATTTATTGGAATGAAAATGATTAAAGGGAAAAGTATTAAATAAATAATAATCAAATAAATGTTGGTTGCAGCTTAAAAAACCGCTGCCAATTCATTGGCACTTTTCCTCAAACTTAATTTATTGATCCCTTTAATTAATTTTTACTTCTAATATTCAAAATTTAATACTTTATCTTATACGGTTAGACTAACTAGGAGAGTCAAATGTTTGTGAATTCGATAAACTACAATAATTAATTGTATGCGATAATTGACCAAATTTAAGTTCTTGTGGGTGATTCAGGAGTATAATACAAATATAATAAGCTTTGAAAATTGAATGTCGAATAAAAATTGACAAACTTCTGCTATTTTTTATAGTTACAAAAACCGAGTCATTAAGTAAATTTTTAATACTGAAAACGACAAAGTGCCAAACTTTTAATTTTCATTCGATTTTTAATTTCTAAAGCTTATAATATTTCTATCGTGATTTGTAATCGATCGCGAGCATTGAAAATCGACTATTTATCCTAGATAATTTGTTATTGCAGTTTATTTCTCGTACAGTTCCTGCCAAAAGTTAAGTGACTAATATTAAAACAACAATAACAAATTATGTAGGATAAATAGACAATTTTCAATGCTCGCTATCGATTACAAATCATGACAGGAATATTATAAGCTTTAGAAATTAAAGATCGAATGAAAATTAAAAGTTTGGCACTTTGTCGTTTTCAGTATTAAAAATTTACTTAATGGCTCGGTTTTTGTAACTATAAAAAATATGTAGTTAATTGTCGCAAATGGCAGTCATAGTAGAAAGTTAAGTAAGTTAGGAAGCTGATGGTTCTACTGCCTAGGTAGTAATTAAATAAAAACAAAAGTTTTTAAAAAATTTATTCCGACGTTTCGGACGGTTTATTTCCGTCCCTTTTCAAGGTCTGTGAAAATACACACGAAATACAAGTTTATTAACATAAAAAAAGACACTAAAATTGATAAACACTCGCTTAACAACACTTACCAAAAAACTATATATACAAATATAAATAAGTGGACACAATAAGAGACCACTAGTCAAAGTGAGACGGCGCACGCAATTTCCCAGTATTTATCATCTCTAGAGTATGTATAGGAGGGGTAAGAACTACGAAACACTTTAGCCATAAATACACAATAAGATATGTAAACCTATAATAGTAAGCCTTGTTTATATCAACTTATTATTATTAATAAAAATTTTATAATCTGACTTCAAAAAATTAGTGTCAAACTGTCTATTCAAACTATTGCATTGGGAATGGATATGTAGCATTTCAGATAGTAATCTTTTCTGTAAATTAGGCTCTTGATCTAAAATTTTAATATTTTTGAAATCGATTTTATGATTAGTATTCGCTATATGTCCGTGTAAAACTGACTTGTCTCTCTTAAATTTACAATCGCTAACATGTTCTTTGCTTCTTACAATCAATTTTCGAGAAGTTTGTCCCACGTACGACGCATCACAATCGCAACAATTAATTTTGTATACAACTTGAGATTTTTCATTTTTATGGTATCTATCTTTTCCTAGTCTAATTATATGATTGAATTTATTGGAGATTGAATTAATCATAATTAAGTTGTAACACTTACAGATATTTTTTAATTCCGGGTTGATATATTTAATAAATGGGAAAACTAAAATGCTATTAAAATTTATGTTCTTAGAATTACAAGTATTTTTATTATTATTTTTAATATGTAATATACGTTTATTGATATGTTTATTAATGAAATCCATAGGATAATCATTCTCCAATAATAAATCTCTAATTAGATTAAGATTCTTATCATGGAAGTGTGTATCAGCTAAATTGATACATTTGTCAACTAAAGAACATATTATACCAATCTTATTACTAATCGGGTGGTGAGAATTAAAATTTAGAAATCTACCAGAAAAAGTTGGTTTCCTATACCAATCCGTGGAAATTTTTTGTTCGTTATGAATAATAAGAAGATCTAGAAAACTTATTTTATTGTTGCTTGGTGTCTCGACTGTAAATTGTAAATTCTTATCAAAACTATTAAATAAATTTGCTGTATAATCTATCATATTCGCAGGAACACATACAATAATATCATCAACATATCTATAGTAAAACGGTACAGGAAAGCAAATTTTTGATAAGGCTTGATTTTCTAAGTCTTCCATGACAATATCAGCTAAGATTGGACTTAAGGGGTTGCCCATGGCAGCTCCAAATATTTGTTTGTAAAAAGTGTGATTAAATACAAAGTAATTGTTGTGTAGGATAAACCTAAGAACATTTATGAATTCGCTACAGTTAAGTTCGCAAAGATTATACAATTGATTCCAACGTTTTTCTATTGAGTCGAAAATTTTTACACGGACATATAGCGAATACTAATCATAAAATCGATTTCAAAAATATTAAAATTTTAGATCAAGAGCCTAATTTACAGAAAAGATTACTATCTGAAATGCTACATATCCATTCCCAATGCAATAGTTTGAATAGACAGTTTGACACTAATTTTTTGAAGTCAGATTATAAAATTTTTATTAATAATAATAAGTTGATATAAACAAGGCTTACTATTATAGGTTTACATATCTTATTGTGTATTTATGGCTAAAGTGTTTCGTAGTTCTTACCCCTCCTATACATACTCTAGAGATGATAAATACTGGGAAATTGCGTGCGCCGTCTCACTTTGACTAGTGGTCTCTTATTGTGTCCACTTATTTATATTTGTATATATAGTTTTTTGGTAAATGTTGTTAAGCGAGTGTTTATCAATTTTAGTGCCTTTTTTTTGTTAATAAACTTGTATTTCGTGTGTATTTTCACAGACCTTGAAAAGGGACGGAAATAAACCGTCCGAAACGTCGGAATAAATTTTTTAAAAACTTTTGTTTTTATTTAATTACTACCTAGGCAGTAGAACCATCAGCTTCCTAACTTACTTAACTTTCTACTATGACTGCCATTTGCGACAATTAACTACATATTTTTTATAGTTACAAAAACCGAGCCATTAAGTAAATTTTTAATACTGAAAACGACAAAGTGCCAAACTTTTAATTTTCATTCGATCTTTAATTTCTAAAGCTTATAATATTCCTGTCATGATTTGTAATCGATAGCGAGCATTGAAAATTGTCTATTTATCCTACATAATTTGTCAATTTCTATTCGATTTTCAATTTTCAAAGCTTATTATATTCGTATTGTACTCCTGAATCACCCAAAAGAACTTAAATTTGGTCAATTATCGCATACAATTAATTATTGCAGTTAATATTAATTATCGAATTCACAATCTTTTGGCAGGGATCTTATAACCAGTACATCCTTAAATTGTGCGTTATATCTTTTTTCGTAATGGACCGATTTTTTTGGGCAACGAACTTGATCTGAAGATATATGAAAGCTACATCTGTGCCAAATTTCAGGACGATAGGGTAATTTTTGCTCTTGTTAACGTGCGACAACGAAAACGCAAATTTTTTCTAAAATAATTTTTTTCTAAAAAGCAAATGAAGATAATCTCCTGAAATTTTAACCACATATAATCTTCAATTAGTATAATAACTGGTTAAAATTTCAAGTCGATAAATAAAATATTTTTTGAGAAATTAATTTATGAAATATAAAAAAATTTTCCTTAATAACAACTGACAGAGTGAAGATATTTTAAATTTTAAAAAAGGAAAATATAGGTAGTTTAAATACCTTTCAGGCTGAGTCCTAACATCCAGCCTGCACCTACAGACGCTTCGGACCCCGGGAGTGGCTCGGATTGTTCACGTGCGCTGCTCTCCGTGGACGGTACGTGGACGGGCACTGCGCTGTACCGGTGTATCACACGGTGACCATTTTCCCCGGACGATCTACGTTCGCGTCCGCGCGGTTCGACGCCCCGAGAGAATCTGATTCAAAAATGAATCGAACGCGACTTTGCAACCGCTAAAGTCGCGCAGTTCCCGCGCGCAGCTTGCGATTAGATCGTTCGAGCGATGTCAACAAACGCTCGAGATGCACGAATTCGCGGGAACGAGAGCCAAACGAGTTCGATAGAATAAGGAGAACCGAGATTCTTATTCTCTCCTTATTTTATCCTGGAACTTCGTTATACAAGAAAAGTTTATTATATTTAAACAATTGAAGGAAATGCCCGTCGATTTTATGTTAATTTTAATAATGAATCTAACGGCTATTCGGGCAAAGATAAGGATGGTAACTAACTTATCAAGCACTTTCTTTATATGTGTTTCAACACATCTTTAAATTTTAGAAGCTATTTGAAACATTAGTGCAGTCAAGAATTTTTTAGAAAGGAGGAGCGCCTACTCGTGCGCTCACTGTTTGAACTCGCGCGCTATACTTATGCCGCTAGAGCCGCTCGAGCGCTCAATCGGCGAAGGCCTCTAGTTCGCAGGCGCCAGACTACATATCGACGCACTGCTTACACATTATGAGCACTAACATAGAGCTGTATGCCTACTTATGTATACAATGTTAAATTCTCTTTGGAATAATTTGTACGGACCGAGTAGTTTTCTCCCCCCTCTCGCCCTGCAGTTTACCGGATACAATCCTGACACAGTTCCACTCTACTCGGCCCGTGGAGAGAACCCGAAAGAACTCTCCAAGCAAAAAGTAATCGTTGCGAGTAGCTGGCTTGCAGAGATATGTACCCAGCAGTGCGTCAATTTAGTGGGGTGAAACAGCTCGCGATGGCGAAGCGACGCGTAGCGGCCGCTGTACTTATCTTAAGTCGAGCGTTTGCTGCACTGGCGCTGGTGCTCAGTATCCAGTATGTTATTTATGTAATGTTTCAACGAAATGTCTGCAGCTACCTAGGCTGCCAATTTTTCAGATAGCATTGTGATTCAGATTCAGTTAGTGGAAAGTTCAGCATCGAACTTATATAAATAGTAGAAAACAATACTAAAAAACTCGTAGATTTGAAATTGCATCATACTTCGTAGAAATTCGGCATTCTCTAAAGAAAAATGTCCTTCCCTTGCTAAACATCATTATCACTAGCCACGTGCCGGCGGGATACACAGAACGTAAATGACTTTTTTTGAAAACTAGCCAAATCCATGAGCGCTGCGCGCGCTCTATGAACTTTTTTTATTAAACATGCAAAGAATAATTTATGCCTTATAAGCCGGAAATCTTTTTCTTTTAATTTTGATGCATCTTTAATAATTGATATAATACTGTAGTACATTTACTTTTAACGAATACAAAATTTTGAGGCTAGAAAGCTTATTCGAATTTTTTTTTTCATGAAATATTAAATAAATAATACAATCTGAACATAATATTGAGATAATTTATTCTAATATTAACATAATAAATTATTCTACGATTAAGACATTGCTTATTGTTTTGAATTTTACCGTGCAATTCAATAACTAATCGTATTGTGTTTTGAAATACTTTTCTACTTCTGGCCATCACTTTAACAAATAATTAAAATATGTTATTTATTTTGCTTCCTCATAGAGGAAGCTTTGTAACGGTGTGTTACGTTACAAAAGATCGATTATTTGAATATAATGCTAATATAAATTCCCGCATGAAAGTAGTTAGTTTTATAAATGCAAGGAAAAGAACGCTAGCTAGCCATACTTCAACTTCAAGGCCATAAATGTAAGCATTCTTTTCCTTGAGCGAGCGATGGAATACAACACCCTCTCCAAACATCCGATGGGGGAGGTGAACGCGCGACGACAACGAAGTGCTGACCGCGCGGCGACAACGAGGCTTTGCGAAATCAAGGAGTGACCGGCGCTGCCGCGGCAAGGCGAGGGCAGCACGGCCTGGGCCTACACGAAACGAGCGCATTTATCGGCTCTATCCGAATGTATGAGTGCGAGAGAGAAGGAGAGTGAATGAAGAGCGGGGGACGAATGCGCGCGAGCCTGCTCAACAAATAAGCTATATTGCGGCAGAGTAGTTTAAACTCCTGAACGAACAGGACGTAAAAGGGAATCATATACATTTACACAGAAGAAAAGTATAAAGGCCACGTGCCCTCGATTAAATTTAATTTCATAATTTTCTATTCGCGTTATAAAAGAACTAAAATTTATAAACAAGGAAAAAGGAAATATAGAGATATATATCCATAGATAAATATACCAAATAAGATTGAACCTATTAAATTAAACCACAAGAAGACAAAACCAAAGAAATCTATATACAGAAAGGCTATTTTTCAAGATTGGATAATTAAGCCTAATAGACAGAGAACATTATAAATAAGGGAAAACACGGACACAAGCGGACTTGTATCTCCAACCTAGGCCTTTCCTTCATTGACTTTCTACCACAATCTGAAACACAAAAAGAGTGAGTATCATTATTTAAAATTTACAAATCAAAAAGAAAACGAATTCAAAAAAATAATTTAAAGGTACCATACCAAACGTTCATAATTTGGCATGAACAATTAAAGAAATTCACTGTAGGCGCATGTAATTGGTTGCACTTCATTTATTATCCATTATTAGAAGAAGACAAAAATTAGATGTAGATTAACCTATATAACTATTAATTAATTTGAATAATATATATATATAGATTATTAATATAAAGATTTTACTACAGCCATATAAATAAATTTATATATATATATATATAATTATATATATATATATATAATTATATATATATATATATACACACACACACACACACACACACACACACACACACAGACACACACACACACACACACACACACACACACACACACACACACACACACACACACACACACACACACACACACACACACACAAACACACCTTCCTTTTTCATGTATTCTCCTTTCTAAAAAATTCTTGACTGCACTAATGTTTCAAATAGCTTCTAAAATTTAAAGATGTATTGAAAGTTGAAACACATATTATAAAGAAAGTGCTTGATAAGTTAGTTACCTTCCTTATCTTTGCCCGAATAGCCGTTGGATTCATTATTAAAATTAATCAAAGTTTATTATATTATGTAATAATGGCTATAAGGTATGAAAAGACCAAAAAAACTAAAAATTCCAAATTCGTTTTTGGAAAATAACTTTTTTTCTAAAAAACAAATGAAGATAATCTCTTGAAATGTTAACCACATATATAGTCTACAATTAGTGTAATAACTGGTTATTTATTTCAAGTCGATAAATAAATTATTTTTTAAGAAATTAATTTATGAAATATAAAAAAATTTTCCTTAATAACAATTAACAGAGTGAAGATATTTTAAATTTTAAAAAAGGAAAATATAGGTAATTTAAATACCCTTCAAGAAAAGTTTATTATATTATGTAATAATGACTGTAAGATCTGAAAAAATAAAAAAAACTTAAAATTCAAAATCGTTTTTTGGTTATAAAACAAAAGAAAATCAATAAAAACTCAAATCCACCAGCGTACCTTTCTTTTCCTGCGAGACGAAGAGAATAAGCTTTACCCGACGAAAATCAGTCTATTCGTTTCAGAGATATGAAGAGTTCAAATACACACACACACACGCACACATCTACGAAAACAAAAATGATAAAAAAATCAACTAATATAGACATATATCGCCTTAAAACATCTTTTTGAACATTTTTTTTTTCAAAAATTTTTTTCACCGTGTTACGTGAGGGCCACAATAATTAATGGCGCTCACGTACATGCGATATTTCTTTCGAAACTATCGCCTTATTGGTTGTCACTCTCGGGGCATCTATCATCCCCGCCACGCTGGTACCTTACATGTGCTATTATTTCGACCTTATACTCCCATACGTATAAGGTTATATGAGGAATTCAGATAAAAGGGAAAGGTTTGTGAGAAGTGTTAGTAATTCAGAATAATAACAAGATTTATTATATTTAATGTTTTATTCTAACCCCTATCCCAATACAGGTTTTACTTATGCTATTAGTCCCTATATTTATTAAACGTATGTATACTTGTGCACGTGTGTATGTGCACTCATCTATATTTGCCTAATAATGAAATAGTATAACGTTATCACTCGAAATTCAATCTTGATCCCTTCGTTTTACTAGAGTTAAGGATGTTCAATGGTGTCATGCTGCGGGGCGAAGCGAGGGACGCCCTTCTCTCCCCGCGGGTGCTCCCCGCTCACCACGCACCTCCTCGCGCAGCCGACGAACTCGGTGTTTTGTTTAAGTTTTCACCTACTTCTTTCCCAAATGCCCTGTAAGCGGTCAAGATCCCTCTAAGTTTTTATTCTTTGATTATTTTTTTATTCAAATACAGGTCTTTTAACCTAATCTCTTAACTTTTTATAAGAGATTTTTATGTTCAAAGGTCACATAACCTCACTCTCCCATAAGAGCCTATGTTAAAAACTCGATTTTCAAGAATTTTTTTCTCAAAAAAATGCTCAGTATAAAATATTGAAAAAATTCAAGCTGCTTTTATTTTATCTAAGTACTGATATATTAAAATTTCAAAGACTTCTGTTAACTTTGCTGTAACCATTGAACATCCTTAAGATAACACGGAACGCGCGCACTCGCAGCAATGGAACTACGCGTGTGATTGGCCAGTCTGATGGTAGGCGCGCGCTAGCATTGCACGTCGACCCTTAAGGTGTCTTTACTGCGTGCACGATTGCGATGCTAGACCGCGGTCTCGCATGTATACAGGGCCCTTTCTACATATGTGTGTTCTGTCTGTTCTAGACAACTTCTCTCCATGTCTGTCTCTGTCTTACATAAACGGAACAGATCTATCTGTCTTTGTCTGGAACACACAGAACACACAGAACACACATATGTAGAAAGGCCCCAGTCGCGCGACTAGCAAGATCTGCAAGATTGGTGTCACGTTGGCGGAGTATTAACCTCCCGTATACGTGTTGACGAACCCACGGAGCAGACGGGTGCTATCGTGTGCGTGACAAAAACAATAGTTGATCGGTGATAAAAGGAAACTCTAATCTTTATCAGATAAGTAAACTTGTTTAGTTTTTCCTCTGCTTATGTAGATCCATTGATGCTTTGTGGTATGTTTTCTTTTACGGTTTCAGATCTGCAAGGGTCGTCGGCCGTTGATTTGAGTGGCTTGATTTATGCACTCTAATTCCCAGATAATATGCGGATATGGCTCTTCCTTCCTTGATGTTTATAGTTATTGCCAAGATATTGCTGGTTGTCTTATACGACTCCAACAAGATGATGAGTGGCCCTCGCTTCAAGAAAAGTTACTATGAGGAAGTGTATAACTAGGCATTGTGCAGCAATGACTGTTGTGTTCATGCAGTGCAGAAATATTTGTTTCCTTCCTTGGATTGCGATGCACACTTCCATACACAGAGACAACTAGTAAATGCAAGGGCCCGTCAGTGTGTCATATGGTTCGGATTTATTTGACACCCCTTTAATAGGTATGTAATTGAAGAAAAAAAAAGAAACCCGACTTCTATAACTTCTTCTAAACTCTTATGGGTATAGGCGAATATAGATAGTCATGCACATATATACTTGCACGTATAAAGTCCCACAGATAGGTATATAACTAATCCAGTAAAGCTAAACTCATATGAACTATAAAATGAAATTGTGATACAAAGACTAATATGAATTCTTTCAATAAATAGTATAACATCGCACGTTTCTCTTATACAATTACCGTATTAGTATTCTTATGCAATTATTAATGATAAGACTCTATACACACATAAGAGGACATTAATAATTGTATTCTTATGTTCTTGGTTTATATAATATTGTGCAATTACGGCTTAATCAATTATTTTATTTCTATGTAATGTTAAATTGAGTTTAATTAACTTCTAAACCTTATGCGTGCACTTATGAAGCTATATGTGTGTATGTAAAACTATTGGCGACTATGGGTATATGTAATAATCTTTTATATACCGTTTTCTACTCAGTACTAGATTGGGCTTGGTAATTTTCTTAAGCTTGATTCGCGTATTTATTAGGTTCTATATTAAAGAAAATGTGTAATAATTGTTTACTATTAAAAAGGGCTTCATAAACCTTTAGTAATTGTACGTGTATTGTGTACAATTGAAGGGCCGGATGCAATAAGGGGGTTAGCGCTCGAAAACCCGTAAAAGTATTGTCAAATTGACTAAATTTTCAATGTAGCCAAATTAATTTTTAAAAAATATCACCTTGTAGGGAATGAAAAGAAGTATTTTTACCTAGAAGGAATTTTTTTTATTCTACTTTCTTTTTAATATAAAAATGAGAAACTGAAAATTTTGTTCATCTATTTTTAATTGCTTTCAAAAACACTAATCGTCCAAACTTGGTCAAATATCATCGAAATATTTTGAAATTTGACAGGGACGTGCAGAATACTCTAGCGTTGCCTATGGGATTGATAAAAGGATGTAAATCGATAATTTTTAATAATTATTTAATTGCAAATATATTGCGATCGTTAATTACGTTTTCTTAACTTTAACGAAAAAAAGTATCGAGGGAAGTTGAAGCTAGGAAAAACTTCCAGCGAGACATTTGTTCCTTAATAGTCTAATAAGTTTCTGACAAAGTTTCAAATTGATTTAATAATACATGACTTAAATAGAGCGTTATTAATAAAGACGCGCGCTAGCAACATCGGCGGCGCGGCGCGGCGTGAGCTAAGCCTGTGTTTACATGTTTTAGCACTGATGTATCACGTTTATAAAAATTAACGAATTATTATGTAACGATATTATGTTTTATATAACGTAAAAACACAGTTTATAAGTCAACGCACTGTACATATAATTATATTTTGTTAGTATGTTAATAAATAAATTTGTACTTTAAAATTTAATATATTCATTAATACTATCATAAGGATACACACACACACACGCGCACGCGCGCACACACACACACACACACCCACACACACACACACACACACACACACACAATAACGTAATGATTCTTGATTCTTTAATTTTTATAAACGTGATACGCCACTGCGAAAACGTGTACGACGCAGTCTGAGCTCACGCCGCGCCGCGCCGTTGATGTTGCTAGCGCGCGTCTTTCTTAATAAGGCTCTATTTAAGTCATTTATTATTAAATCAATTTGAAACTTTGTCAGAAACTTATTAGACTATTAAGGAACAAATGTCTCGCTGGAAGTTTTTCCTAGCTTGAACTTCCCTCGATACTTTATTCCGTTAAAGTTAAGAAAACATAATTAGCGATCGCAATATATTTGCAATTAAATAATTATTAACAATTATTGATTTATATCCTTTTATCAATCCCATAGGCAACGCTAGAGTATTCTGCACGTCCCTGTCAAATTTCAAAATATTATTCAAGTTTGAAAGCTATTAAAAATAGATGAACAAAATTTTCAGTTTCTAATTTTTATATTAAAAAGAAAGTCGAATAAAAAAAATTCCTTCTAGGTAAAAATACTTCTTTTCATTCCCTATAAGGTGATATTTTTTAAAAATTAATTTGGCTACATTGAAAATTTAGTCAATTTGACAATACTTTTACGGGTTTTCGAGCGCTAACCCCCTTATTGCATCCGGCCCTTCAATTATTATAGAAGTGAAAGGTGTACTCTAATTTTCAAAAGGCCGTATTTAAGTTGCATATCTGTCCTATGTATCTATATATGCAATGTATGTGTATATTTTACTAGTGATAAATTATTATAAATTTGATATAAATGCAAATTATTTGGTTATTTATAGGAAGAGGTAGTATATCTATATATATTAAAAGGGGAGAATTATGCTTAATTTGGTTAAGTCAATTTAGAATGTGATAATGTATTGAGGTTAAATATGGGAGAGGCAAAGTACGATATTCGACAGGTGGTTCCACCTTCGACTCGGGACGATTATAGTGTTTCTTACTTATATCTTCTTATACCGACTCCAAGCTAAGAGGGAGGACAGTTAAACTAAAGCCTTCTATTTCCTTTCAACTAGTATAGTGTGGCAAATTAGTGAAGCAAAGAGTATGAATGATAGTTGTATTTTCATGTGATATTGAATATTAATTTTCTTCTCTTTATCCCAAAATAGGAATTTACAAGGTTAATGCGACTCAATGTTTTGCACTACAGGGCCCTGCGTTAAGAGATGAACTTCCCTGAGGTCACACGTGCAAGCTCCACCGTCCCAGAAGGGTGAATATGCTTGTAGGGATGAATCTAATTTCAACGAGTCATTAAAGAAATTTACTGTATCACTTCAGTAATTAATATTGTTTTCCTTTGGTTAGTAAAACCTATTATTAACTCTTGGTATGGTAATGAACATATCTATATATTTATTTATATATGCGCGCGCGCGTGTGTGTGTGTGTGCGCGCGCGTGTGTGTGTGTGTGTGTGTGTGTGTGTGTGTGTGTGTGTGTGTGTGTGTGTGTATATATATATTCTTATTTATTTATATGGCTATAGTAAAATCTTTATATTAATAATCTATATATATATATATTATTCAAATTAATTAATAGTTATATAGGTTAATCTACATCTAATTTTTGTCTTCTTCTAATAATGGATAATAAATGAAGTGCAACCAATTACATGCGCCTACAGTGAATTTCTTTAATTGTTCATGCCAAATTATGAACGTTTTGTATGGTACCTTTAAATTATTTTTTTGAATTCGTTTTCTTTTTGATTTGTAAATTTTAAATAATGATACTCACTCTTTTTGTGTTTCAGATTGTGGTAGAAAGTCAATGAAGGAAAGGCCTAGGTTGGAGATACAAGTCCGCTTGTGTCCGTGTTTTCCCTTATTTATAATGTTCTCTGTCTATTAGGCTTAATTATCCAATCTTGAAAAATAGCCTTTCTGTATATAGATTTCTTTGGTTTTGTCTTCTTGTGGTTTAATTTAATAGGTTTAATCTTATTTGGTATATTTATCTATGGATATACATCTCTATATTTCCTTTTTCCTTGTTTATAAATTTTAGTTCTTTTATAACGCGAATAGAAAATTATGAAATTAAATTTAATCGAGGGCACGTGGCCTTTATACTTTTCTTCTGTGTAAATGTATATGATTCCCTTTTACGTCCTGTTCGTTCAGGAGTTTAAATCTTCATTCACTCTCCTTCTCTCTCGCACTCATACATTCGGATAGAGCCGATAAATGCGCTCGTTTCGTGTAGGCCCAGACCGTGCTGCCCTCGCCTTGCCGCGGCAGCGCCGGTCACTCCTTGATTTCGCAAAGCCTCGTTGTCGCCGCGCGGTCAGCACTTCGTTGTCGTCGCGCGTTCACCTCCCCCATCGGATGTTTGGAGAGGGTGTTGTATTCCATCGCTCGCTCAAAGAAAAGAATGCTTACATTTATGGCCTTGAAGTTGAAGTATGGCTAGCTAGCGTTCTTTTCCTTGCATTTATAAAACTAACTACTTTCACGCGGGAATTTATATTAGCATTATATTCAAATAATCGATCTTTTGTAACGTAACACACCTTTACAAAGCTTCCTCTATGAGGAAGCAAAATAAATAACATATTTTAATTATTTGTTAAAGTGATGGCCAGAAGTAGAAAAGTATTTCAAAACACAATACGATTAGTTATGGAATTGCGCGGTAAAATTCAAAACAATAAGCAATGTCTTAATCGTAGAATAATTTATTATGTTAATATTAGAATAAATTATCTCAATATTATGTTCAGATTGTATTCTTTATTTAATACTTCATGAAAAAAAAATTCGAATAAGCTTTTTGTTGGAGTGGATCGTTTGGAGGGTGGCAGGCACAATAAAATACTCACAAGTACACACAATGAACTTTAGTTTATTTAACCAACCTCTGATGAAACTCTGATTACACTTTGATATAGTACTTAATATAAAAATCAATCGAAAGGGAAAAGGCGCTCCGTAGCGAACAATGTCTCTCGCGAGAATGACGGGGCGTGCGACGAGCAGCGGCTCGTCGGCGCTTTCGCACCCGAGGTTGTTGATGCGCCAGACAGATGGCGCCTCTCTCTTGTGTTCTTCAAACTGGGGCTGCATGAAGCCTTATATCGCCAACACTCCCTCCCTTCATGCTGTCTCCATAACCCTACTGTGGGAGTCTGAAACAGATAAAAAGAAAGTTTTTCTCTGACTCTGAATTATTTGAAAGACAATTTACAATATTTGTTCTCTGAGATATGAGTAAGATTGTATCGGCAAAGGTTTGGTCATTATATCAGCCTGATTCTCTTTAGACTCTATCCATTTTACAATGACTCTGTTTTCCAATACACATCTTTTAACAAAGTCTCCATGCGTATCAGCTATGTGACTCTTGTTACCTGTGATTTCTCTTTCTCTGAGTTTTCTCTGAATTTCTGAGACATTGTCGTCAAAACTCTTTAACTTGTGTGCTCCATCCATTTGAGTACATTTCCCTGCGGACATGTTATCGCACCACAAGGTCACAGGATATGAGGTCTTTCCTGTAACATCTCTGATTGCCTTATCTAGCGAGATACATAACTCTGTTTGTGGCTTCTCCATGCTATTGTGTCTCCGTACAGTTTTATGATGTAGCCACCTGTTGAAGTTGAGTCTTCACAGTCTCTGAAGCTAGCATCTGCGAATGCCTCAAGTTTTTCTCCTCTTGCTCTGAAAGTTAAGCCTAAATCAGACGTTCCTCTTAAGTACCTGAGTATTCTTTTTACGTCTGTCCAATCGTTCTCTGTAGGTGACCTCTGCTTTCTGGATAGGAAATTGACTGCAAATGCTATGTCTGGTCTTGTTGCGCCAGCTAAGTATAATAAACTGCCTATTGCTTCTCTGTAAGGGGCTCTGCAGGGCGACTCTTCCACAGTTTCCTCTGTTATTTTGCCTTCTCTATTTTTCACCTGTCTTGTTACTATAGGCGTGCTCTGTTGTTTGCTTTCTTGCATATTAAATCTCTTGAGGATCTTTTCTGTATACTCTGATTGTTGAATGTTCATGATTCTGTTTACTCTGTCTCTGGTTATTTTCATTCCTAGGAACATCTTTGGTTCTCCTAAATTTCTCATTTTGAACACTTCACACAATCGTGCAGTGATTTCTTGTCTCTTAGATTTACAATTGCTGGCAAGTATAATATCGTCGACATACAGCACTAGGAATGCCATAGATCCTTCTTTCCTCCAAGTAAATAGGCATGGATCGTGTATATCTCTCTGTAATCCAAGTTTATTTACCTCCTCTGTAAATCTCTGATTCCATCTTTTTGGACTTACTTTCAAACCGTACAAAGTCTTCTTTAATTTGCAAACTCTAGATTTACCTGAATCTCTGGTGTTTACTCCCTCCGGAATTTCCATGTATACGTCGTCCTCTAAGATTCCGTTCAGTAAAGCAGTTTTAACATCAAGTTGTACTGCACTCAGATCGTATTTGTTTATAATGGCCAAGGAAGCTCTGATAATTGCCAGTCTTGACACTGGTGCATATGTTTCTCTGAGTTCATAGACGTTCTTATCCTTAAACCCTCTGATGACCAATCTGGCCTTGAACTTCTCTTGTCCATTCTCGTCTATTTTTCTCTTAAAGACCCATTTAGAATCTATTATATTTGGTTTTCTATTACTCTGATTTGAAACAGGTCGGTCTACTATTTCCCAGACATCATTTTCTCTTATTGACTGCAATTCTTCTTCTATGGCCTTTTTCCAATTCATTTTCTCTGAAGATGATAAGGCTTCTCTGTAGTTAGCCGGATCATTATTGATATCGGCCAGTCCCGCAAAAATCGCTTCATCCTCCTCTTGTTTAGAGACTTCACTTACACCGTCACTCTGAACTCTATATACGAATTCTGAATCTCTTTTTGGATTTGTTTTTCCTTCTCTGGTAGGTAATTTTCTGATTTTATGTGCAGGCTCTGTTTCCTTTTTATCTGCTCCTTTTCGTTTGAGCGGATTTCCTCCTTTTGGCGTGGAAAGCTTTGATATCTCTGAGATCTTTGATCTCTGATTAGCGTCAGTGTTTTCCTCTTGGGGTGTATCTGTTTTCTCTGTATTCTCTGAAATTTTAAATTCTGGTTTTTCTGACGATTCTTTTAGATTTTTGTATACCATTTTCTCGTTACATCTCACATGTCTCGAGTTTATAAATCTGTTCGTTTGTGGGTGCCACAAGAGGTATCCCGTAGCAGTGTATCCAATCAAAAAGGCTTTTAAAGCTTTCTCTGAAAATTTATTCTCTGAAATGGGTATTTTCACATAAGCTATACATCCAAATCTCCTTACATTCTCTAAGTGACTCTTTTTCTCTGGACAGATTTTTGACAATGGAGTTTTAAACTCATTACTCTTCTGTGGAGTTCTGTTGTATACGTGAATCGCTGCTTCTGTGGCTGTGATCCACATTGTTGATGGTATACCTGAATCAAACATCAAGGCTCTGATTTTCTGCTGGATGGTTTTGTTAAACCGTTCAGCTGTTCCATTTAACTCTGGTGTGTACGGAGGGGCAAAGTCACTGCTTATACCTTCCTTTTTCATAATCTCTGAAAACTCTCCTCCGGTAAACTCTGTTCCGTTGTCTGCTCTGATGAAACATACTTTCTGTTGTTTTCCTATTAAATTTCTCATATGAATCAGAAATTCCTCTAAACATTTTTCAGCTTCGTTTTTGTGTTTGACGCAATATGCTCTGGCGTATCTCGAGTAGTCATCTATAAACCCAATGATAAACTTGTTATCCCTTGGAAATGATACTAGTTTAATAGGACCCATTGTGTCCGTATGTATGGTATGTAATGCTCTGGTTGCTCTCGATCTCTTATCTCTGAATGGAAGATTTTCCATTTTGGCTAGTATACATGTCTCACACTCTAAAATTTCTTTTTCAAATTTGACTTTCTCTAGTCTCTCCTCTGATTTCTGGAGTTGCTTGAGATACTCTAATGAAGTATGTCCAAGTCTTATGTGCCATAACATGCCTTCACTTATTCTTTTTACATTTTCTTTTGGATCACAATTTTCTTGGACTTTCTCTAGCTTCTCTCTTTCTGTTGGTGATACTGTCTGATTTAAATCTAGTATCTTTCTGTCCAAATAGATTTCATTTGTGCCAAATTCTGTAACTTTGTCTTTGGTAACTGATTTCTCTTGTTCAATTTCCTGTTGATTCTCCCTCCCAAGCTCAAGCCTGTTGTCTGTGCTATCAAGCTCCTCTGATTTTTCTTGAGCTTGTGACAGGAAATCCTCTAAGGTAACCAGATGTGCCGTGGCTATGTACATATCATTCTCTTCCTGTAACTCTGAATTACTCTGGATGTTCATATTAATTATCCAGTTTGGTTTCTGGTATATTCCTGTAATGCAATTTTCATTTGTTTCTCTGTTGAATATTGCTAGTTCTTTATCATCTAGATATATACCATACCCTGCATCTGCAAATTTTCTAAGAGAAAGCAAATTCTCTGATAAATTGTGGGCTGCTACAACATTCGATAACATTATGATTTTATTCTCTGAATTCTTTACATATAAGTTACCTTTCCCATCAATTTTAATGTTTACTTTCTTATTTTTATTAGCTGTTTTTAATTTCTCCTTCTGTGCTCTTAACAAAATCTTTAAGTAAAAGCCCTTTATTTGTTAAGTGCTCTGTAGCACCAGAGTCTACTATAAAACTTATATTTTTATTTGTATTATTTAACGCTAAATTCTTACCTGCTAAATTTGCTTTTGCTTGCTTTTCTTTGTTGTCTTGTCTCCTGTTTTTGTCGTATGGAGTGTATCGGTTATTTTTACCCCTATAATTATTTCTACCTCTGAACGAACCTCTGCCTTTGCCTCTACCTCTACCTCTATTATTATCATAATTACTTTGATCATTATACCTTTTATCCTTGTTGGGACACTGGTCTCCTTTGTGTCCTCTCACCTCATTGCACACATAACAATACCAAGAATTGAACTTGGCTAGGGGACACTAAAGCCCAGTGCCCAGCAAATTTGTTGCATCGGTGGCATTTGTTTGACCAGTCTCTGGTTTCTTTGTTACTCTGGCTGTTCTGGCGGCTCTGGTGACTCTGGCTGCTCTGACGGCTCTGGTGACTCTGTCTGCTCTGGTTCGCTCTCACCTCTGGGTCAGTTTGTGTCTGAGCTTCCACCTGTAATAAACAATTAATCATATCTTCTTTCGTCATTTCTGAACCCCAATGGCTCTTTATTAAGTAGGTGGATCTTAGCTCTTGGCTGGTGTCACACACTGCATTATAAAAGGCGGCTCTTGTCTCTTCCTCCGATAGTGGTATTTTTATAATACATGTATCGTACTCCTTAATTATGTCGTTGAAACGATCACAAAACTCTGATACTTTTTCTTTCTTATTTTTTTTGATTTTATATAATTTTTGTCTAACAGTTATGTCCGTCGTATTTGTTTCAATCCGTCTTATTTCTTTGATTTTATTTAAAATTTCATTTGGATCTTTTATGTTCAATAACTTTTTATAATAATTTGTATCAACATGACTTAAAATAATGCCTCTTATTTTAATTTTAATTTTAGTCATCGTTTCTGTCACGTCATCTCGGAATTTCTCTGGGTTATTTATGTACTCTGTTAATTCATACTCTGATAACTCTGAGTGCAACTGATCTAACCAACCGTTTATATCACTTTTGTTATTTAGGGTATAATTCCTTTTAATGCGAATTTTACCATTGTTTGATTCTAACGTTTTGTTTAATTTTTCCATAGTAATATTTATTTGATTTGAGTTCTCGAAACTATTACTCTGATTTGTCTCGATTAAAATAGAATTAGATAGATTGTTTACCGTTCTCTGAATATTTATCTCTTACTTCCCTGATTAAAAAAAAATATTAAATCCTATTGGATCCTATTAAATTCCCTATATAGTCCATGTATTAAGTCAGTAAAAAATCCTCATTAAAGTCGATTCAACTAACAGCTTTTTAAAGGAATGAATGGGTTTTTTTAATCAGGGTTGCTCTGCAAGAGTTTTGCCTCGGCTAAGCAAGTCTTGCTAACACGCAGCTGCTCGTCTCATTTTGTTCGCTACCTCGGTATTATCCTTTACGGCACCGGTGAGACACCGCAGGGCCGGTTCCAAATTGACCTCTTTGTCATGCTCTGATTTTGACTCTGAAATTTTATTTTTCTTATGAAATGAAGAAAAAAAAAATTGTTTGGTCTTTCAAAAAAATCGCATATGTCTGATTTTGTAAACATATACGTGTCATCATCTCAAAAAAAAATGCGCATATGTTTGCGTTCTATTGTAAACATATACGTATCATCATCTAAAAAAAAAGTGCGCATATGTTTGCGTTCTATTGTAAACATATACGTATCATCATCTCAAAAAAAAGTGCGCATATGTTTGCGTTCTATTGTAAACATATACGTATCATGGATCCATATTCTGATCTCTGACTTTTATGTAAAGTATTGTCTGCTCTTTTCTCTGTTATTTATTTTATCGATAATTTTTATTTTTGTAGGTGTGTATTAAATAAAAAATATTTTGATTTGTTAGTTTCAGTTTACCTGATGATCTCCGTGAATTTTGACTTAATTCTGAGTCTTTCCTTTTGGTAGATGATTCATCTGTTTCCTCTGGAATCTCGGGATTGGTGATTTTGTCTTCAGCCATTTCTCTGGATTAACTCTGGACCTGCCAAACATTTACTCTTTACTCTATTTATACACACATGAATATTAACCGCACAGCAAGTCAATATTCCGACCTTTATGCCCTAATGCATTCTGCACTCATGTACTCCCTCCCAAACCGACTAGCCGCACCGCGGTTTCGCCGTTACTTTATGGGTGGGGGCGATCGCATACACGAGCTCAGTCTGCACGAGCTGATCGTACATAATTTATTTTACACATTTAAAAAAAATAAAATATTCTCTGAATTAATAGTTTAGTCTGCATGTATATACCTTTATATTCATATATACATACACTCTGATATTAGAGAAAATAATTGTGTCAATATTACTCGCGACTAACATCGCGCAATGCCCTGCGTATAAACTCGTCATATACCACATCACGCACAGCGCTTTGTAGCTTCTAAACTTACGGCGTCCCGTTCGTCCAGAAGAGACTTGTTTGTTTACGTCGAAACACGCACAATGATCATCGCGGCATATTTGTAGCACGCGCGCGATTTTGTTTTTGTTATCTCTCTCTCTCTCTCTCTCTCTCTAACATGGCTGCCGCTCTAGCCCCCGTGCTGCCTAAAGCCGCACCTCTGACTCGACGCGCCACCATCTCTCGACCTCTGTAGCACGCGTTCCCGCGGGAGAAGCTTGTTTTCGAAGCGAGCCGGCCGATTCTCGGAAATCTCGGCTGCCGGCTTCTGTTTTCCGCGGCTCGCAACTCTGAATTTTTCACGCACTCTGATGACTTTCTGTGCCTTAATCGTTGCGACGGAACGTATCGTATAACGCACACCTCTTAAATTCTCTGAATCGCTGCGATTTCGAGTTGCCTCTGATTAAATTTTTATGCACCGCGAGCAAACTCATCACCGGCACGTAAATTCACTCGTGAATTCTCTATATGCATGCACTCGGATTTTGATGTCTCGATCGTCGCGCACTTTTCTTTCTCTGAACACTCGATATCTGCAGCGCACGCTCCGCGGGAGAAGTTCATGTTTGAACCGGCCGTTTCTCGGAATTCTCTGTTGACGGCTTTTATTCTCCGCGGATTACGACTCTGAATTTCACACTCGTTTTCGTAATTTTTGTGCCTCGTTCGTTGTAGAAAGAAATGCACGCACTCCGCGGTCTCTAAAAAATTTACATTCGCGAGCCGTCTCTGAATTTTCAAAAAACTCGCATCATAAACACTCCCGTGAACGGTACGTGATTTCACTCGCGAATTTTATTCACACGCGGCGCGGCATTTTCTCTGACGCACAAAAAAAACTTTTACTCACTCTTAATCTCCTGAACCTCCTACTCTGCTCCTCTGACCTCCAAAACCCCACAGAAGAAGGCTCGTGTCCACAAAAAACTTTTCCGTGGAAGCGTGGCGTGGGCCGATAACCTGTTGGAGTGGATCGTTTGGAGGGTGGCAGGCACAATAAAATACTCACAAGTACACACAATGAACTTTAGTTTATTTAACCAACCTCTGATGAAACTCTGATTACACTTTGATATAGTACTTAATATAAAAATCAATCGAAAGGGAAAAGGCGCTCCGTAGCGAACAATGTCTCTCGCGAGAATGACGGGGCGTGCGACGAGCAGCGGCTCGTCGGCGCTTTCGCACCCGAGGTTGTTGATGCGCCAGACAGATGGCGCCTCTCTCTTGTGTTCTTCAAACTGGGGCTGCATGAAGCCTTATATCGCCAACACTTTCTAGCCTCAAAATTTTGTATTCGTTAAAAGTAAATGTACTACAGTATTATATCAATTATTAAAGATGCATCAAAATTAAAAGAAAAAGATTTCCGGCTTATACGGAATAAATTATTCTTTGCATGTTTAATAAAAAAAATTCATAGAGCGCGCGCAGCGCTCATGGATTTGACTAGTTTTCAAAAAAGGTCATTTACGTTCTGTGTATCACGCCGGCACGTGGCTAGTGATAATGATGTTTAGCAAGGGAAGGACATTTTTCTTTAGAGAATGCCGAATTTCTACGAAGTATGATGCAATTTCAAATCTACGAGTTTTTTTAGTATTGTTTTCTACTATTTATATAAGTTCGATGCTGAACTTTCTACTAACTGAATCTGAATCACAATGCTATCTGAAAAATTGGCAGCCTAGGTAGCTGCAGACATTTCGTTGAAACATTACATACTGGATAAATGAGCACCAGCGCCAGTGCAGTAAACGCTCGACTTAAGATAAGTACAGCGGCCGCTACGCGTCGCTTCGCCATCGCGAGCTGTTTCACCCCACTAAATTGACGCACTGCTGGGTACATATATCTGCAAGCCAGCTACTCGCAACGAGAGCTCGAGAGAGTCGTCGCGTCAAGATCGCAGCCCGGTCAAAAATATCCAGTTGGGAAATCCAACTGGATTTTCCAAGAGGGAAATCCAGCTGGGGAAGAGTGGATTCCAGCTGGATTTTGGTGGATTTCCAGTCGGATTCCCAGTTGATGATATCAAATATTCCCACCCATTTTTAACTGGATTAAATGGAAATCCACTTATAATAAATGGGAATTCCTGGGCGAAGGCGGAAATCCATATAAAAATCCAGTTAAATGTTGGTGGGAATCCACCTAACTTTCGCATTTCTATTAAATGGGAATCCACTCAAAATTCTACTTAATAATAAATGGGAATCCCAGCGTGACGGCGGAAATCCATGTAAAAATCCAGTTTAATATAGATGGGAATCCATCTAACTTTCGCTTTTCTATTCAATGGAAATCCAGTTAATAATGCATAGGAATCCTGTTATATCTAGGTGGGAATCCACTTAAATATCCAGTTAAAAATGGGTGGGAATATTTGGTATCATCAACTGGGAATCCGACGGGAAATCCACCAAAATCCAGCTGGAATCCACTCTTCCCCAGCTGGATTTCCCTCTTGGAAAATCCAGTTGGATTTCCCAACTGGATATTTTTGACCGGGAGTGAGCATCGTAGTATCGCGATAGTTTTCATCAGTGAGTGATAGTGATAGTGATAGTGCATCAGAGAATCAATTTGATCACCTGCCCTTCTAAGGGCAATCACACGGCTGAACACAGTATTGTGTTATTCACCGCATCCTTCCAAACTACAAGTTCGACAACAACAGCAGCCACCAGAGAGCGGACCTAGGAGAGGTGACCTCCAAGGTCACCATGTCACACACATCGGACAAAATGGACCAGTCGGATGGTTCAACGCCACACCATCCTAAGCGAGTGAACCCCGATAATAGTGATGATGGATTCAGCGTCGTATCATCGACCAAGAGGAAGAAGGCTAGGACATCGACAAAGGCCAGGACCTCAACAAGGGCCAACAGCAGCACCACAACTAGCACTAGTAAGATCAACACACAACCATCTAACGTGACCCTTTCCAATAAAACCAAAAATTATTTTGAGACCCTTGCCAACGACAACACAGAAAAAACGGTACCAACCGGGTGCCTAAACACAAACGACACACAGACAAACAACGTGACAGACCCTAAACCTAAAAAACAAAACATTAAACCAGTGACAGTAAAAGTGGACGAATTAAACTTCCCTTACAAGATGCTCAAAGTTGTTCTCAGGAAACTTAAGTTTCCACCGATGGTTCAAACTATTGACAGCACCCACATGTCAGTTGGGGTTAGTACACTTGACGACTATCGGTTGTTACTCAAGGGTCTTGAGGAAGCAAATTTTCAATTCTCCCTGAGACGACCTGCTGATTCCACCCCCCCCCCCCTGCGAAAATTGTGAGAAGAGGCCTCCCCTCGTACACAGAAACGGATGAAATCAAGAATGAATTGATTGAATTAGGACTGAAGATTGAGGGCGTTGCACAGATGAAAAGAGGAAGTGGAAGAACAGCCACGCCGCTCCCTCTTTTCTTATTAACCATAACTAATGATGAAAACCTAAAGCTTTTGAACGAAGTAAAATCGATTAATTATTTTAAAATAAAACTTGAAAAGTACAACAAACCTAACAAATCTGTGCAATGCTTCAACTGCCAGGAATTTAATCACGTATCTAAATTCTGCCACATGCTTCCCAAATGCGTTAAATGTGGTGAAATCCACAAATCAACTGAATGCAAATTAGATTTCTCGGATAAAACAAACAACCTAAAATGCGCTAACTGTGGAGGAAACCACACGGCAAACTACCAGGGATGCCCAAGATATAAAAGACAACACGACCTAATCAAAATCAGGTCACAAAAACAAACAAACGCTAAACCTACACAACAGGTAAAAATTCATGCGCCCAGACAACAACCGCCACAAAAACAACAACAAACACAACAACATAATTACAACGCCAACACTAACTATGAACGTAACTTCCCGCGACTTATTAATAAACAAAACGCAAGTCCAGCTTGGACACACACACAAACAAACATGATAAATAATAATGATAAAATACAATCTAAAGACGCCGAAAACCTAATGAACATTATAAACGAGGCAATCGAGTTAACACTTCAAATTACAACAGGTACACTCACACTTAAAGATGCAACAATTCAAACAGCTAATCTAATAAAACAACTTTTCTCTACAGCCCTTAATGTCAGCAATGGAGCAGGAAAATAAACAATTAAAAATCTACGCATGGAACGCGTGTGGTGGATTATATGCCAAAAGACTTGAATTAGAATCCCTCTTAATAAATAACAAAATAGACATTTGCCTCATAAGTGAAACCTTAATTAAAGATAAACAAAATTTCAACATAAAAAATTATAAAACATATAAAAACAAAACTAACAGAGGCACGGCTATTCTCGTTAAAAATGACATCAGCCACTACGTAATTCCGATTGATCTTGAAAAACTAGAAGCCACGGCTATAAAAATTAAAACGCGAGGCCAAGAAGTCGCGATAATATCCACATATAACTCCCCTAGCGTAAAATTCCATAAAGCCGACTACACTAAAATCTTTAAAATAGGCCCGGTTGTTATTGCAGCAGGTGATTACAATGCAAAACACACCATATGGGGTAGTAGATCTATTAACACACTTGGCAAAAACATTAATAATTTCTGTTTTAAAAATAACCTTTCAGTTCATGCACCCCCGGAATTCACGCACTATCCATTTAACAAAAGACTAAAACCGGACATAATAGATTTTATGATCTCAAAAAATCTCTATTTTACTTCGGATGTAAACACAATTCACGAGTTAGACTCAGATCACTACCCCATAGAAATCATAGTTAACTTGAGCGCTAAATTCACCACTAACCATCCTAAATATAACTTAGCAAAAGCAAATTGGAATTCATTTCAAAATCATATAGATAACGCGATTAAAGAGCGCCAAAACGACTTAAATTCAATCGATAATATAAATCTTGCAATCTTAAATTTAACTAACTCAATCTCGGAAGCATTAGAAATAGCAGTACCTAAAAATAAAAATAAAACCGGTGAACCCCCTCTGCCACAAACAATACTTGATTTAATTAACTCCAGAAATAAAAACATACGAGAAAACCATGTCAGGCCAAATCTCCTACTAAAACTAGAAATAAATCACCAACGGAAAAAAATCGATAAAATGATTAAAGAATTTAAATGTAACACGTGGAATAACACAGTTAAAAAATTAAATATTAAAGATAACAGCCTCTGGAGAATGACAAAAGGTCTAACGCGTAAACAAACAAATATTCCAGCTCTTAAAAACGAAAATAATGAAATTAAATACTTTTCTCCAGAAGACAAAGCTAACGCATTTGGAACGCACTTCGCTAATACATTTACCCCGCATAAAAACGAATCCGAAGAAGCAAAGCTCTTCACCACAGAAACAGACCGCATGGTTTCCTCGTACTTAAACCATCTGGAAATTACGGATCCTAAATATAAAGCCAAACCATTCGAAATCAAATACTATATTAAAAGAACTAAAAACAATAAAGCCCCCGGACCGGATAAAGTCACTAATTGCATGCTTAAATATCTACCCTCCAGCGCCATAAGTTATATTACGAAAATTCTTAATGCTTGCTTCGATTTAAATTATTTCCCTACGGAGTGGAAAAAAGCAACTATCTTAGTGTTTGCTAAACCCGGTAAAGATCTAACCATGACCACCAGCTACAGGCCCATAAGTTTACTAAATACAATGAGCAAAATTTTCGAATCAATCATAATCGACAGACTTAAAGACGAACTAAACGATAAACTTCGACTCCGAGCAGAACAATTTAGCTTTAGAGATGGACACTCGACAGTACAGGCCATACTTAGACTAACAGAAGACATCACGAAAAACTTTAACTGCAACAGAAACACAGGCGCGGTTTTTCTGGACGTCGCGAAGGCTTTTGACAGCGTGTGGATTAACGGACTAATCCGCAAGCTGATCGAAGCCAAAATAAATAAAAATTTAATCCACCTACTAGCATCATATTTAAAAAATAGAAAATTTAAAGTAAAACTAAATGACGTAGAATCTAAAGAATTTAATATACGTGCAGGCATACCACAAGGTAGTCTACTCGGTCCTATACTTTTCATCATTTACATCAATGACCTTCCAACCGTTGAAGAAGTAAAAATAGGAATTTACGCAGATGACACGGCCGCGTGGGCTACCTCGTGGAGCAATCTCAAAATAGTAAAACTTTTAAACGAATTCCTTAATAAAGTAAAAAACTGGACAACATTATGGCGCATAAAAATAAATGCTTCTAAATCAGAATCAATCCTTTTCTCGCGTAAAAAGAAACCCAACACGTGATCTAGATCCGCCTAATCTAAACAACGAGTCTATAGAATGGGAAAATAAAGTAAAATATCTAGGAGTAATGCTTGATAAAAAATTAAGTTACACAGCCCACGTTAATAACACGCGTAACAAAGCAATAGGAGCCACAATGAAACTCAAACCGATCTTAAATAATCACTCAGCACTAAATATAAATAACGGAGTAATAATTTACAAAATGATAATAAGACCCATCTTAACCTACGCCTCGACGATCTGGGCCAACACAAACAAATCTAATTACCAAAAAATACAAACGGTACAGAATAAAACACTCCGCACTATTTTAAACGCCCCTAGATACACTAAAAACACTCTAATTCATAAAGATTTAAATGTAGAGTGCATTAAAGATTAGATCAAAGAAGCCGGCAAAAACTTCTACAACAGAATTTCGGAATCAAAATATCAAATCATTAAAAACCTAGGCAACTACGACTCCGACGCAAGAGACAAATACAAGAGACCTAAAGACTTTTTGCATACAGATCCACCCACATAAATCCTAGTAAATAACGCAAATTTACGATGTTTCAGATTCAACAGATCCCTAGCCAAGGACAAATGCAGACACACCAGATTTACCTTCTCCTTACTAATCATTTTTCTTTCAGGATCACATCAAGAAGACGCACCTCATACACTAAACTCTCTCTCTCTCTCCTTTCACGCAAAAAGAGACGCAGCGACGTTATGCTGGCGGCTGATATTCAGTGCGCCTCAAAACCGCAACGAATGCCTGACCGGACCGGCTGGCGGATGCGGCGTCTCCCTCTAGGTGAATCTTTTTCCTCTAAAACTTCCTGCCGCATATCACCTTTACCTACCTATATAAATTACTCCTCTATTTTTTCTGTCTAATAAAGTCATTCTACGCGTCTCAACAACTAACTTAAGATAAATGGGTTTTTACTTCTAGCGAGGTTTTTCCCCATTCTACACTCCACATAGTAGTCCAGCCATACAACCGTTTTTGCTCTATAACTTCTGATAGTGTGGATATCACAGGGTAACGCACAACTTCCTCTTTTTGATTTCCTTCTTTAAGGAGAGGTAACTGGAATCGCCCAGGCTCCTCCTACGTGGATTCATTTCTACGTAAGGGGCTCCTGGACGGTGATCCGGGCAGGCTGTACCTCACTGGTAGAGGGCGACGGAGGGGGCCCCCACCATCCCTTCTTTCTTTCTTTCTTTGACTGGCACTAACTTGAATCTTTTTGCTTGGAGAGTTCCAACGGGTCGTTCTCTCCACGGGCCGAGAGCGGGTCCGCTCCTCGGTCCGCATAAATTATTCTAAAGAGAATATTTATATTTTAAATACTCGTAGCCGAACGCAATGTGTAATAAATGCACAGGCTGCGTAAACGAGTGTTTCGCATCACTGGTTTCGCTGTATCTGTATAATCAATGTTATAAGTACGTCAAACTCTGTATCAAAAACTTTAATGAGAGCTTAAATATTTGTTTAATACAATCAACACGTGTTATAAAAAAAATAATTTTTTAAGTACATTTTAACAACACAATTTTTTTCTAGACCTTTTATTTCTTCGAATCTCATCTATTCAATAAGCACTCTCTGCAAATGATAATAATTTTTTTCATGACTGTACCAATAATAATATTGTTAATATAAAACTTTCTACGAAAATATAAAATAAGACAAGTATAGACGTTTTTTCTGTATAATCTATTATTTTCTCTTAAAAAGTTGTGAAATCTATCTAAAAAAACATTTTAAAAAAGTTTAAACTAAGGCAAGTATTAGTTCCTCTCTCCCTCCCTTTCTCTTCCTCTCCCTCCCTCTCTTTCCCTCCCCTCTCTCTCCCTCTCTTACTCACTCTCTCTCAACATTCGTCAAACTGAGTACCAAAAACTTTAATGAGAGCTTAAATATTTTTTTAAAACAATCAACACGTTTTTTAAAAGCTAATTTTTTAAGTACGTTCTAACAACACAATTTGTCTAGTCCTTTTAATTCTTCTAGTCTCATCTATTCAATAAACTCTCTCTACAAATGGTAATAATTTTTTTCATGACTATACAAATAAATATAAAACTTTCTACGAAAGTATAAAATAAGGCAAGTATAGACGTTTTTTCTGCATAATCTATAAAAAACAGCACAATTTGCCTAGTCGTTTTATTTCTTCGAATCTCGAAATGTATTTAAATTTGTTCATCTTTCTGTACAAATTAAACACAAGATAGTACTGAAATCAATTTATTGTAGTCAAGTACCCATAAGTTAACTTGACTGACTGTTGAAAATAGTATACATCTATATTGTACGCATGAATATATATATACAGTAGGTATGTGTGAGCGCGCGACTGTATCGAGAGCGCGCAATGTCGTATGGGTCCGAGTGTAAACATGTACCTCTCCCCTTCCTAGAGTGTGTGCGTGAGCAAACATTAAGTCTAAGTCGAGAGGCAGCGAACGATACGCTGCTCTGTCTCTCTACTGCCGCACGCTGAGTGGAAAGCACCTTGCGCGAGTCGCTATGAAGCGCTCGGATTACCTTTGTACTGAAACTGAATAAACCAGTCATTCTTTATATATAAAAGTGTCTCTCCTTATTGATATTACCACACCTCAACACTGACATAATACAACTTTTCATACCTACTTATCAAACATATTCAGCCAGCGGACATAAAGTACTACTTAACGCCCAAGAGACATAATAGCTCATATACAGCTCTTACAAAACGTTATAGAACCTACGCACTTTACGCCCGTGTGGGCAAAAATTATTTCAATTATATAATATTATATAAGTACATTCAAATTTTTCATTGTAAAGCAAACAAACGAAAGTTGTGAAATCAATTACCGATAGTCAAATAATGCAAACAACTCTCCGAAACAACTGTATAACTGTTCTCAGAACTGTATTCAAATTTGTTCATTCTTCTATACAAATTAAACACAAGAAAGTACTGAAATCAATTTATTGTAGTCAAGTACCTATAAGTTAACTTGACTGACATAATAGAACTTTTAGTACCTTGCGTGTAAAATTACATTTTACGCCCACGTTGTATCTTCAAAAATATTCAGCCAGCGGGCATAAAGTACTACTTAACGCCTAACAGGCATAATAGCTCTCATACTCCTACAAAACTTTATAGAACCTACGCACTTTACGCCCGTGTGGGCGAATATTATTTTAATTATATAACTATTATGCCTTCTTTTTATTTCTAAAATTCATAAGAATTTTTTCAGATATTTACGAAAAGTCAAAGCCTATATAAAAAAATTACATGGTTACCCCACATCACCATTTTTCATTATTCTTTCTCAATTTTGAAATTTCTATAATATTACGCATCTTCGGAGGACAATAGAAGTCTATAGAGCTGCTATAGCAGGGGTGGTCCTCCAATCTTCCATACATACTTGGCGGGCCCGACGGTTTGCAGTTTACCGGTGGGCTTTGTAAATGTAGAATACTAAATTTTTGCATAAAGTCTACTATAAATAATTACATTAGCACTAATTTTTAATTCATACCATTTAAATATAATATCCCTACATGTGCAAAATCTCATGATTTACTTCCATTACCCAAAATGTTTTTCCTTGTGTCCGTCTTTTTTAAGCGGGAATGAGATAAAAAATGCATATAAATTTATAGTCTACTCAAAAGTGCTTTTTACTAACCATTTTATAAGCCACCGATTTTTTATCCTTTTCCCACGTGTAAATATCATATGAGATTTCATATGAGTATTTCAGACATCAGGTCTCATATGAGATATGATATATGTGATGTCATCTGCAATTTTATATATTATGGGATGTCATGATATCTCATATGAGATCTCATATGAGAAAAACAGAGTAATACATTCAATACGTATTAGTATTTAATATGTAGAAGCAACCTATTTATTCATTTTATCTGACCTGTAAACATATGAAAATGACCATGTCTACACCTTAAACTGCAAACCGTCGGGCCCGCCAAGTATGTATGGGAGATTGGAGGACCACCCCTGCTAGAGTAGCTCTAGACTTCTCTTGTCCTTCCTAGATGCGTAATATTATAGAAAGTTCAAAATTGAGGAGGAATAATGAAAAATAGTGATGTGTTGGTAACTATGTAATTTTTTTATATAGGCTTTGACTTTTCGTAAATACCTGAAAAAATTCTTATGAATTTTAGAAATAAAAAGAAGGCATTATAGTTATATAATTAAAATAATTTTCGCCCACACGGGGGTAAAGTACGTAGGTACTATAAAGTTTTGTAGGAGCTGTGTGAGCTATTGGGCCTCTTGGTCGTTATGTAGCACTTTATGCCCGCTGGCTGAATAATTTTAAAGTTACAACGTGGGCATAAAATGTAATTTTACATGCGAGGTACGAAAAGTTCTTATGGCCGGTACTTGACTATAATTAATTGATTTCAGTACTTTCTTGTGTTTAATTTGTATAGAAGAATGAAAAAAATTTGAATACATTTCTGAGAACATAGTCATACAGTTTTTTGGAGAATGGTTTGCATTACTTGACTATCGATAATTGATTTCACAACTTTCGTTTGTTTGATTTGCAGTGAACAATTTGAATGTACTTACATATAATTTTTTGAGCATACATTGACTCAAAGAAGTAAAAGACTTTTTTACTACTAGAGTTCGACACGCGCGCTTCGCGCGCTGATTTTCTTTTTTTTTTTATTTTGCTAATAATTTGTTAATAAAGCTATCAAAATGGTCAAGTATTTATGCAAATACATATATGTGGCTTCTAGGAATGACGACGTAACTACATTTTACGTGTTTTCGAGAAATTACTGTTTTAAAATTTCTGTCATTCATGAGTATCTACATAATGTACCTTGTGCATTAAGGTACCCAACTCTCAGCCAATCGGAGCCAATCTTCGGCTTCGATGCTTAGTGGTGAGCAAATTACATGCGTGGACCTCATATCCCCTGACTACTGGGGTTTACAAGTTATTTAAATAATCGTTTTGCTTATTTTTTTATGTCTACATAACTCCCTTACATGCGTGGACCTCATATCCCCCGCCTACTTGTACTAATACATGTTTCGTAATTATAGTTTCAAAAAATTCTATTTTGTAATAGTTTGTTAAATAAATAATCCGGTTTAAATTAATTATTTGATTATTTTTGATATCAGATTCGTGATTAGCAACCCCAAAAACAAAACATAATACAGTTCCGTAATTATAGTTTCAAAAAATTATATTTCTCAATAATTTGTTTAAATAATTTTGTTTAAATTCATTATTACATTATTTTTTATATCAGATTCGTGATCACCGCCTATAAAAACCGCAAGTTTGTTGTATTTTGTGTCTCAGATTGAGCTACATTTGAAAGCGGTAGTCCCGAGTATAGTATAATAGGAGCTACATTTAATATTTGTCATTATAAAGTTAATTTAATCTAATAAATTATTTTGTGATTGTAACTTTTATTCTTGTAATAAAATATATTTAAATTGTAATTTTGATAGTTAAAAAATAGTTTATGTGTATCTATATAGGAGTTTTAAAAACTTTAGACAAATATGTATTGCATTTATCCAATCTATAACCCTATAAATCTATATAGATGTAAAATGACCGTCTTAAAAGTTTTGGTCACGTCATGAATTTTAATTTTAATCTAAGTTTTGCTATTAAAAAAATAGTTTAAATATAAAAAGTTTATTTTAAGAAATATACGATACGAGTTTTAAAAACTTTAGACAAATATGTGTTGCATTTATCAATATCAAATCTGTTAAAATGGCGATAAGCGTCATCAGGAACTTGACAAAGTATGGTCATTTGCTTCATATTTTCGACGGTCTTGCGACGGTCTTAAGACGGTCGCATGACCGTCTTATGACGCGCGTCACAGTCACGTTGCATCTTTGCGCATGCAACACGGCGCAACATCTAAATGTATACGCCTCTTTAATATTATTATATTACAAATGCAATAATTACAATAATGTAATATACAACAACATGTCAACATAATACAAAATACAATTTACATATTACTACAATATCTGTATTCAAAACTTAATCTAGTTCGCATTTAAAACTCTAGTCCCTCTAACTTTAGCAGACGCAATTGACGCGATTCGAGATTTTCGAGATATACTTCGAGATTTTCGAGAAAAAATCAACATGGCGCCGAACATGTCTGGTTGCATTTTATATAGAGGGATAGTATTTATTTGACTTCTTTTAAAAAATCAAAAATATTATTTTATAGATTATACAGAAAAACTTCTATACTTGCCTTATTTTATACTTTCGTAGAAAGTTTTATTAACAATATTATTATTTGTATAGTCATGAAAAAAAATTATTACCATTTGTAGAGAGTGCTTATTGAATAGAAGAGAGTAGAAGAATTAAAAGGACTAGACAAATTATGTTGTTATAGAATGTACTTAAAAAATTAGCTTTTAAAAAACGTTTTGATTGTTTTAATAAAATATTTAAGCACTCATTAAAGTTTTTGGTACTCAGTTTCACGGAAGTTGAATGAGACGGAGAGAGAGGGGACGGGAAGAGAGAGAGAGAGAAAGGGAGAGAGAGAGTGAGAAAAAGTGAGAGTGATAAAGGGTGGGAGGGCGGGAGAGACTAATACTTGTCTTAGTTTAAACTTTTGTAAAATGTTTTTTAGATATATTTCACAACTTTTTAAGAGAAAATAATAATTACACAGTGTGATAACATTATGAGGGTTTATTATAGTATAGTATATTTCTAATATCATTAGTAAATGATAGTATTGTTATTCACAAAAGTTTTAAATTTGAATGTTTCTTCAAGGAGTTCAAAAAATGATTACATTAGTAAAATTTGTTGAAATAATATAATCAAACGCGTATATTCTTAGGTATGATGATAATTTAACAATACTATTAATTATTGTAAAGTCATATGAAAATATCATTCTTTTTATGTTTTCAGTTTGCAGGAAAAACTTATATACACACCTTATTTTATACTTTCAAAGATTATTATTAAGAAGACAAATTACATAAATACTAAAGGGATCGATATTTTTTTGAACAAATTAGATCTTAAAACGAAGCTTTTAGTTCATATTTTTATAATTTTTTTTCAGGGCATATTATAAGTATTTTCATTTTTTGGTACTAGAAATTGATTATTAAAGCATTAAATTAGTTCTACTATAAGACTGCTATATGATAATATCATTAATTATTTTTGTAGCTTCACAATTAATTATTGGCACCATGAGCCAATAATTAATTATATTATTCTCAACACTTGGATTTGTTGAAATTATCACTAGAATCCGGTCAAAAATATCCAGCTAGGAAATCCAGTTGGATCTATGTCACATGGGAAATCCAGCTGGATCCGGGTGGATTTACACAGATTTCAGTAGATTAGATTAGACCACTTGTATTAATAACCCATCATTGCTACACGACTTGTAAAATGTGAGAAAAAAAGCTTTCTCGATATTCTTTTATAGTAGAGATATAAGTTCTTGAAATTATTATTGAAACTACTTAAATTAATAACCCATCATTGCCACAAATAATCTTGTAAAATTAAAAATGCAACCAGTTTATGAACTAAGAATCACTGAGAATAAAAGCTTTCTTGACATTCTTGTATAGATTTTGTCTAGAAGAATATTTACTAAGAACTCTGAAACATTTTGACGTCTCCCATGGTGAGAAATCATATATTAGATTAACTGAGCACTTTTATTCGTTGAAATTTTCACAATAACATATCATTTTTACTTTTTTCAGTATTCTCATGTTCATTAGGTATAATCTTTTTATTGGCACTTGAATAAATATGCACAGCACTGATATCGACTAAGTTTTTTGAAGATGACAGATGCTTTTTAAATCAAGGCTCAGACCAATATTTCAAATCAGCATCATAAATTATATTGTATATTTATAACCTCACATGTCACTCAGCAATATTTTCTTCTATGCAAAAACTTGTTATGAAAATTATGAGCCTCATAGCACATAATTATTCAATAAACACTTGTTCTATTCTCAAAACATTTGAAACTGATTTTTAATAGAAGTTTTAAAATTTGATTATAAACACTTCATGTAACACGGCATACTATATTTTATTTATTATCACACAAAACACTGAAAATTATATTGTATATTTATAACCTCGTGTATCACTCAGCAATATTTTCTTCTATGCAAAAGTGTATTATGAAGTTTATGAACCTCATAACACGTAATTACTTATTAATACATACTTGAGCTATTTTCAAAACATTTCAAACTGATTTTAAGTAGAAGTTTTAAAATTTGATATAACACTTCATGCAACACATTTTACTGGTATTTTATTTTTTTATATTATGCAAAACACTGATTAGATGCCATTTTTTAATCACTATGTTATTTATTATCTATAGCATTTGATTATATGTGCACTTCATGCAACACATCATACCGGTATTTTATTTTATTTAACACAAAACACTGATTACATGCCATTTTTTAATCACTATGTTATTTGTTATCAATAAAATTTGATTATATATGCACTTCATGCAGCATATCATATTGGTATTTTATTTTATTTATTACACAAAACAATGATTAGATGTCATTTTCTAATAATCACAACATTTTTATTATCAATATAATTTTCAACTAGATAGACGATCTATGAAAATCACAATTTTCTTTTCTTATTTTGAAAAACTTACTTCAAAACATAATACTTCTTTCGTACTTTGAGTCCAATACTGTCTAAATAAACATCTTAGTTGTTGTTTGTTTTATGTTTGATTCATTGAAAGCAATGAAACTGTCATTTTCTTCATTGACATCCACGTACTCTATTTGCCCTGTCAAATATGAAGACAAATTTTTAACATTCTTCTAAAATTATATCTCATATGAAAAATTTTCATGTTAAGAATATATAGATACATCTTGAAAAATATTGTGTCGTAAATAGTATTTGCCTGCTCTTCCATAATAATATTGGTTTGGTTTTTCTTTCTTGAGTAGTACTATATTCTTACTATCTTCTTTAATATAAATTATTCTATTCTTAAGCGTCTGTTCTTGTATTAAAATAATTTTTTCTTGTCCATTAATGATAAAATAACCACCAGGGTCATGAAGGCACTCGTTCATTTTTGCTAATTCAAAATTACATTTTTCAGACAGTACACAATTAGAACTCAACATTATTGGCTATATTACATATATCTCCATATTTCCACAATGAGTCGAAAAAAATCTTCTGGTATAATATCTGTAAGATAATAATTGAATTCTTCTTTGTTAAAAAATATTTTTTAATAGTTATCTATTTACTTGGTAATATCCTTATATTTTCTGATATACTCTGTAAAAATAAAAACAAGATTTCACAAAGTAACAATACTTATTATAAACTTTATTGAATTAATAACTTGATAATAAAAGTTTGCTACTTATCTGATTATAATATATTGCTATTGCCCATTGATATTCACAGCTGCTTACATAGGTTATTTTCCAATCTACTTGAAGATTTAAAAATTTCTTGAGACTCGTGGACATGCAGAAGATTCGGTTAGCCTACCCTACTTTTTTGATGAACTTGAATAATTAATAATAATTAATGAACTCTTCTTTGTTAAAAACTATTTTTTAACAGTGATCGATTTACTTGGTAATAATCCTTACATTTTCTGATATATTCTGTAAAAATAAAAACAAGATTTCACAAAGTAACAATACTTATTATAAACTTTATTGATTTATAACTTTATAATAAAAGTTTGCTACTTATCTGATTATAAGATATTGCTATTGCCCATTGATATTCACAGCTGCTTATATAGGTTATATTTTTCCAATCCAATCCATTCCAATTCATCCAAAATGAAATAATCTGTATCTGTATGTATATATATATATAAATAATAAGTACTTGTCTAACTAATAAAAGTTATTTTCCCCGTTGATTGATACACATAATTCTTCTCATAATTAGTTGATTTCTTGAGATCTTTGAAATATATTATTATTAACTAACTCACTAAATGATAACATTTGTATATAAAAATACTGACATGTTATATGTAAGGTTAGGCGTCGACCAGATACGGGTGTGTATATGTACTATATATATATAAATATATATTATATAGATATACAAGCGTAAAATAGACCGCAGCCGGAAGTGTCGTAAGAGCTGCAAACCGGATATCTGAACAAGGAGAAGAAAAGTTCGGAAAGGAAACAGCACATACAAAAATTCAGCTCTCTATATCTTTTGAACGAGATAATATTTTTAAATAAAATCTTTTGATTTGAGTAGAGTAATGAAATGGCTTTCGATTAAGAGGGATATGTTATATAATAAAAACTAACGCAATATACGCAAAAGCGCATTGAATTTTTCACCCCGTACACCCATTTCAATGTATATGTAGCACGGGTCGCTCCTTTAGGCTTCTTCTATAACTTGCCTTCGGAGCGCTCCCGCGCTCCTTGATAATATATATCTAACGGTGAATCCACATTAACGTGTCCGAAGCTGTGCGCCGTGCGCTTTGCGCTCTACCCAAAAGAAAGTGTTGTTCGACATCTATGTAACTGTTATCTATGTTTGATGTATGTGCTCTGTTCAATAAGAGACTACGTCTCTTTCGCTTTATCCTGTGGTAACAAGTACGTAGATATCGAACAACACTTTCTTTTTGGTAGAGCGCAAAGCGCACGGCACACAGCTCCGGGCACGTAATGTGGATTCATCGTAATAATAATATATGTATATCTCGTATACAATCATTGAAATTTATAAATCTTAAATATCTGAATTAATTCTCGCAATCGCGCTTCTAAAAAAAGCTGAAAGACTTCGAACGTCAATTTCCTCAATAAGCTGTCGTGCGGCGCCACCCATCCTTCAGTCGGAAATGGTAGGGAGAATGTACATAAGCGCCGCGCTGTGCTGCGCGGTTCTCTGCTTGCGCTGGTCCATAGTTCCGTTTCTATATTCCATTGCTAATGGTACAATTCTATAGATCTATGTCATACATCTATCATTTTCATGGTCATGATCATGATTGAAGCCAAAATAAAAAAAATTAGAAAAATGTATAATTTCATTAAAGTTATTGAAATTGTTAAAAAAATTAAGAAAAAAGAAACAACAATCTTGCAGAAGGTGGTGGGTTCGACCACATTTAGCAATACCTCAAAGAAATATTCATAGTGCTTATAGCACTTTATTTAAATATTTTGCATTAAAGGATCATGAAAAGTTTTATAGATTTATTAACATGAGTTTTAATCAATTTCATCATTTATTTGAACTGGTTAAAGGACATCTCATTATCGCCTAATTCCATCTTATTCATCAATAGCTTCATTTTCCAATGTTCTAATCAATTTTATAATTCATAGTATATCATATCAATTGGGTCTTGTGTTTTCTTTCTCGGCTTAAAATACTTTTGTTCTTAAACTGTCCGTCATATAAACTATCCCTTCATTTATTTAACTTTTCATTTTGGAGCATATACACATCGTTCGTGATTTATAAATATTATAGACATCCAACTGCTCATTTTTTTGTAAGAATATACGAATGGAACGGAACGGCAGAGCTAAGCTTCAGGGGCCTTTCTACATATGTGTGTTCTGTGTGTTCTGTGTGTTCCCGACAAAGACAGATAGATCTGTTCCGTTTATGTAAGATAGAGACAGACATAGAGAGAAGTTGTCTAGAACAGATAGAACACACATATGTAGAAAGGGCCCAGGGGCCTTTCTACATATGTGTGTTCTGTGTGTTCTGTGTGTTCTGTGTGTTCCCGACAAAGACAGATAGATCTGTTCCGTTTATGTAAGACAGAGACAGACATAGAGAGAAGTTGTCTAGAACACACAGAACACACATATGTAGAAAGGGCCCAGCGCAGCGGCAGCACGGCGCAGCACGGCGCGGCGCAGCGCAGCGCGGCGCTTATGTACATTCTCCCGTACAAGAAAACAAGGTATGGCATTCGCATATTTACTCAAGCGAACCAATCATAGGCGAGCCCGTGATTACGTCATATGTTGGCGGGTTTTTCAAATAAAAAATTTGAATTGAAAATTATTTGAAGTAAATAATTACTAAAAAAATGTATTTTAAATACATATTATTACGAAATAAAGAAATAACACATGAAATTATGAAATAGTAAACTAATAGATGTAAAAACATTTAATGTATATATTTATTAATAAAGATACATATACAAAAATATTTTAATAGTTAATTACATATTTTCGCCATTTTTTTTGCTTTTGTTCTCAATTTATTTAAAAAATAGTTTCTGTTTATGAGTCTTAGACGAATATAAGTTCTAGTCCGTACACAACATAACAATGCATCATCTTTAATAAAATCATTCTGTCCATTTGTTAATTTTATGCGAGTTAATGCAGCCACTTTTTTGAAGATTTTTTTTCTGAAGATAAATTAATGGGCCCATGGAATGCCGAAAAACTGTCCTCTAATACTTTTACTATTGATATGAACTCATCTGATGGTTTGATAAGTCCACCTTTTGATAAATGGAAAAGTAAAATATCTTATATTTTCATCTTTTTGTTTTGTAGTTTTTTTTTTGCAAAACTTTACGGAACAAGTTGGCATTTTTACGAAAAAGCAAATACGCCAATTTTGGAATAGATAATACTTAATTGCGCCTTTTTTTAATACACTTATACACTCAACCTAAAATGCCTTTGCTCCAAAATTTTTGTTTTTGTGTATTACACTTTACTATAGTTTTGCTGTGGGGAGAATGCATAAACTATAGTTTATTCCGCCATATTTGTGACGTCACCACGGGCCTGCGCGAATCGGACGAAAATACGTCTGCCTAATGGACATACCTTGTTTTCTTATACCATGGAGCGTAGAGTTTTGGTGAAATCAACTAGCGGCATGAGTATAGCGCGCGAGTTCAAACAGTAAGCGCACGAGTAGGCGGGTCAGGCGAGGTCCAAACATACAATGAAGTTACGTAGACGTGCGAAACTAAACGAGACAATTATTAAAATTACTTCTAAACCCAAGTAGGTGGAGGACGCGAGGTCCCCGCATGTAAATGAATTACGTAGAACTGCAACACGATTATTTAAATAATTTTTAAACCCAAGTAGCCGGGGGATACGAGGTCCACGCATATAATGGAGTCATGTAGACATGAAAAAATAAGCAAAACGATTATTTAAATAATTTTTAAATCCAAGTAGCCGGGGGATATAGGGTCCACGCATATAAGGGAATACTGTAGACATGAAAAAATAAGTAAAACGATTATTTAAATAATTTTTAAACCCAAGTAGCCAGGGGATATGAGGTCCACGTATATAAGGGAGTCATGAAAAAATAAGCAAAACAATTATTTAAATAATTTTTAAACCAAAGTAGTCGGGGGTTATGAGGTCCACGCATATAAGGAAGTCATGTAGACATGAAAAAATAAGCAAAACGATTATTTAAATAATTTTTAAACCCAAGTAGTCGGGGGATATGAGATCCACGGTATAGTATCGGACTAGTAATCAGAAGGTCACTGCCAAACTGAAATGGGGATACCACTGTTTATTTACAAGTTGGTGGTCTGAATGATTTGCATAATTACCGAAGCTCTCCTATTTTTCGTTGTTTTATTTTTCCAATTTTTGATTTTTCTAAATTATGTTTGTCTTTTCAATGTTTTTCGATTCATTACAAAGCAGGAACAATTGCTTTGATTTTTAAGTATAATTCACTACAGCTTATTCACTTATTCACAAAAGCAACATTTTAAACAACATATTATTCTAAAACAACAACAAAATTTCGTTTGATTAACATCTTTGGAATTTGCTAAGTCAAAAACATTAATTGTTACTGTTGTAACACGTACAGTGTAAACATACATTTTATAGCAACAATTGCTATATCAAGGAACGCGGGAGCGTTCCGAAGGCAAGTATAGAAGAGCCTTAGGACGACCGCGTGATGATATACATTGAAATGGATGTACGAGAAATTCTATGAGCTTATACACCTATAGCGCTAGTTTTAACTATATAACATATCCCTCTTAATCGAAAGCCATTTCATTGCTCTACTAAAATCAAAAGATTTTATTTAAGGGGATGTGAGTACCGACGCTATTTTTCAAACGAGCATAACTCACGCAAATATCAATAGAATTATCCAGAAAAAAATCTGCATATAGTGTTTGCGTGTACGGAGCGCTTGACAGCCGTCTTTTTCCAAATAAATGTTTGAATGTTGATTTAAAAAAATATTGAAATTAGGGTTGCACATCCCCTTAAAAAGATTGTCTCATTCAAAAGATATAAGGGACTGATTTTTTTTTTGTCGGCTTTCCGATTTCTTAACTTTCTCCATGGTATTCAGCCTCGCATCCGGTTTTTCCCGACTTCCTGTGACGTCATATATGTTATGTATATATACACATATACAATCACCAGGAATTAATGGCCATGAAGAGTTAAGCAGTAATAATGGCCGTATAATAATAAAGAAAAACAAGAGAAAGAGAAAGATAAAAATATAGATAGAGAGAGAGGGAGAGACGAAGAGACATAAACATATGTATATTTTTTATTATGTACAGTATATATGTTTATTAGTACATAACCTCTTTCTATGTATATACCTCTATATATGTATATACACATACATATAAACATGAACATAATATCTGTGGCTTCCCGGAATAACGACCTAACCCACTGTACGTGTTTTCGAGAAATCGACGTTTTAAAATTTCTGTCATGACACTTCATATGTCTAGGTGGCGCGCTTGGTAGTTTTTTACCTCTAGGTATTGGAACGCATCGAAATGCGTGGTCTAGATCTCTGGGGTGGCCGATGATGGAGTCTAGGTTGTGCGCTCCGTAGTTTTTTGCGATTAGATCTCAGGGTGCATCTAATACGTGGTCCAGGTGTTCGGGGTAGCCGATGATGATGTCTAGGTGGTGCGCACCGTAGCTTTTTGCATTTATATGTCAGGGCGCATTTTACAGGAAGTCCAGGTGTTCGAGGTAGCCGATGGCGATGTCTAGGTGGTGCGCTCCGTAGTTTTTTGCATTTAGATGTCACGGCGCATCTAATAGGAGGTCCAGGTGTTCGGGGTAGCCGAGCATGATGCCTACGTGGTGCGCACCGTAGTTTTTTGCATTTAGATGTCACGGCGCATCTAATAGGAGGTCCAGGTGTTCGGGGTAGCCGATGATGACGTCTAGGTCGCGCGCTTGGTAGTTTTTTACCTCTAGGTATTGGAACGCATCGAATGCGTGGTCTAGGTCTTTGGGGTGGCCGATAATGGAGTCTAGATTGTGCGCTCCGCAATTTTTTGCTATTTAGATCTCAGGGTGCATATAATACATGGTCCAAGTGTTCGGGGTAGTCGATGAGGTGCGCACCGTAGCTTTTTGCATTTATATGTCAGGGCGAATGTAATAGGAGGTCCAGGTGTTCGGGGTAGCCGATGACGATGTCTAGGTGGTGCGCTTCGTAGTTTTTTACCTCTAGGTATTGGAACGCATCGAATCCGTGGTCTAGGTCTTTGGGGTGGTCGATGATGGAGTCTAGATTGTGCGCTCCGTAGGTTTTTGCGATTAGATCTCAGGGTGCATCTATAATACGTGGTCCAGGTGTTCGGGCTAGCCGATGATGATGTCTAGGTGGTGCGCACCGTAGCTTTTTGCATTTATATGTCAGGGCGCATTTTATAGGAGGTCCAGATGTTTGAGGTAGCCGATGACGATGTCTAGGTGGTGCGCTCCGTAGTTTTTTGCATTTAGATGTCACGGCGCATCTAATAGGAGGTCCAGGTGTTCGGGGTAGCCGAGGATGATGTCTAGGTGGTGCGCACCGTAGTTTTTTGCATTTATGTCAGCGCGCATTTTACAGGAATTCTAGGTGTTCGAGGTAGCCGATGACGATGTCTAGGTGGTGCGCTTCGTAGTTTTTTACCTCTAGGTATTGGAACGCATCGAATGCGTGGTCTAGGTCTTTGGGGTGGCCGATAATGGAGTCTAGATTGTGCGCTCCGCAATTTTTTGCTATTAGATCTCAGGGTGCATATAATACGTGGTCCAAGTGTTCGGGGTAGTCGATGAGGTGCGCACCGTAGCTTTTTGCATTTATATGTCAGGGCGCATTTTATAGGAAGTCCAGGTGTTCCAGGTAGCCGATAACGATGTCTAGGTGGTGCGCTCCGTAGATATTTGCATTTAGATGTCAGGGCGCATGTAATAGTAGGTCCAGGTGTTCGGGGTAGCCTTTGACGAGGTCTAGGTGGTGCGCTCCATAGTAGATTCATTTTCTTCGACAGTGGTTATTACATGCAAGATCTGAAGTATATTTGTGCTTTGAAATGAAAATATAAATATTCAGATAAGTAGCAAACTTTTATATAGTAGAAAACTGTTATTAATATAATAATAAGTATTGTTACTTTGTGTGTGTGTTCCAATACGTAGACGCAATGCATTATCTAGACTCCGTCATCGTCTATCCTGCGAAGACCTAGCGCAGGTGCTGAACGGTTTTCATCCATTAAGCATATCTTAGTTCTAATGCTAAAAGCGTGACGTTTTTATCGATATTTATAGCTAACTTTTTGCCAAAAATGAACCATATTTTGAAAATCTAGCTAATTTACAGGTAGATTATGCTTAAGATTTCTTCTAGGGTACCTAGATAAAAATTCTTTATATTTTAAGCTAAAAAGAAAAAAAAAAGAAAAATGAGCTCCAGACGGTGCCCTTAAAACAACAATTCCATCGTCACGCGGACACGACCGTCACCCGAACAGTAATAAATCGGGCTCTCGCTGACATTATGAATCGGTGCATCACGATTCACCACCAGCGCCACTCCTGCAAGCGTTCGTCGTAGGTACTTATCGTGAGCTCGTCGAGAATGGAAAATCTAAAGAGTTGAGTATGCAAATGCAGCGGCCGCTACGCGTCGCTCGATCATCGCGAGTCTCTCACCCGATCATAATTACCGCGCCGAGGGTATAAGTTCACGTACGAGTCAGCGACTGGCATTAACTTGAATCTTTTTGCTTGGAGAATTCCAACGGTTCTGTCCGCATAAATTATTTTAATTATAAAATAAAAGTATTTAAATTTTATTATTTTAATCAATATTATTTTTGATTCTTTACACGGAGAGAAATTTTAGAGTAAAAATTACCAAGGTGCCTTGGTAGCGCATGGATAGACTGTCAAAAGCCGTGTTATTCCCAGGTTTCTAATACAATTTATAAGTTTCCCAGGAAAAACTATCATAACCACTTAAAAAAAATACCAAATTATCTGAATAAAAATTACCAGACACACTGGTAAAAATTGAGATCTAGTCATTTTTACAAGGTAACCTAAGAATTTTTACTAAGAAAACTGATAAATTTTACCAAATAACCTGGTATTTGTGTACTCGCGCATGCGCACTGCGCATTATTGTGTTTCAGAAGATTGATACTAGAGGCGTGCGTGACGTTAAAATGAAAACAATACACATATTTTCAGTAAGTAATAACGGCGATTCAAATGACTGTTGGTAACAGCTTCCGTGGCGCAGTCGGTAGAACGTCGGACTCTCAACCCAAAGATCGTCGGATCGAATCCCGCTTCCGTAAAAATTTTTTTTTAGTTTAATGTTTTTTCATTCTTGTTTCTGTTTCTATTTCTATATTAAAATACTATATATCCATCAATATGGATAAAAAAAGTTAATTTTTTTAATTTAAATTAACTAAAAAAAAATTTTACCAAGGCACTTTGGTAAAAAGTTTGAAATTGTCAGTCTATCCATCCATTACCATAGAAACTGGTAATTTTGTCTCGAATATTTGTAATTTTCACTACAAAATTTCTCTCCATGTATTTCAATTTTTTTAATTTTAACTTGAGTAGGAGCAAAACCTGTAGAAATTCCATTTATTATAATTGGTCAATTTTCATCAATTTTTTACTTTTTATATTTCATTTTAGCACCTTTAAATTCCAAATTAATTGATTCAATTATCTTTAATTATAATTAATATATAAACTTACACACACAACACACACACACGCACGCACGCACGCACGCACGCACGCACTCACGCACACACACATAAATTTAATTAGCTTTAAAATATAATTTTGATTTCCCAACCCCAAAAAAAAATTTTTTTATTTAATTTTTTTTAATATTATTTACTTGAAATTATTAAGATTTCTTTTATTCCTAAAATTCAAATTAAAAACTTTAGCCGAACGTAATATGTAATAAATGCACAGGCTGTGTAAACGAGTGTTTCGCATCACTGGTTTCGCTGTATTGGTATAATCAATGTTATAAGTATAGGGTGACTGTATCAGTATATGGATGATTACCAGAAGACGGCCAAATTGCTGTTTATTGAATTAAGGTAGTTATATCCCAAGATACAGATCTTGTAGAAAATTATTTTTATTTTACTTATATAAGATCTGATAATGTGAGGGATTATAGGTGTTAAAGGATTAGAGTTAATTGTAACGCGTACGCGAATTAAGGTAATTTGCAATTCGAATTTGCCGCGCCGAGCAAGCATGCACGGTGAGCGCGCGCTCGCGCTTTGACTGTAATAGAGCGGTCTCACAACGCGTTATATATCTGTCGTATATCTGCGGAGCTGCTTTCGATTTAGCAAGTCAAGGCATCCATCTTGACATGCGCTACCGTGCGAAGTGAACGTCAGAACGTGCCGACTGCTCTCTCACGTTTTCTGTGTCCGCGCCGATATTTTTTGAGACCGTGAGCGGGATAGTGAGCGAGGAGGCAGCGAGCCCGCCTGTCGACACGACTAAGCGAGTGCGAGAGAGAGAGAACGAGAGGCATCTACTACGAGAGCGACGGAGAGAGAGAAGAGAGAGAATCGAGTGCACCGGCTGCTCCTTCGGTGGTGAGTCCTCTGGTCTTCTCTCGCGAATCTAATGTAAAAGGCCTGCACGGAAATCGCCCCATGCAAGATTTCTGTTCTGTGTATACGAGAGGGTGCGTGTCAGCCTGCCGTAGGTACTTTAAGGACCTTGACAGCTAAAAAGGTATAGAACTGATAGAACACAGGCGTCTGCACGGTACACAAGATTAGCAGTGGTTAGTATACCTATAAATATGATGAACAAGATCCAGATAATATATTCTATATTCTCTGCAAGATCTTCTGTGTGTGTTTAGAGCTATATAGATATATCTAGGGCCCTTCCACACTGGCGTTCTGTGCTTGCTCTGTGTATGTTCTGTGCATGTTCTGTGCTCCGACGCACTTCTGGAACATGTGTGTAGTTCGCCATCTACATGCCTATGTATTCCGTGGTTTAAGAAGTGTAGTACAGATTGCGTCTGATACACTTCTTAAGGTGGCTCATGCGTTTGGTGCCGTATCAAGCGGGGGGGTCCAAAGTTTAGACGACTCACTTGAAAATTGAAGTCAACTATAGACGTGCTCAGTTTCGATATAAGCTACTGCAGATTGTGCAAAATTTCGAAATTCTAAATTACGAAAATCATATTTTCGAATGTAACAATTCACCTACTGTCCAAAACATCGAATTTCATTAATAGAATTTTAATAGGGATACAATAAACATATTTCGAAATAAATCATTAGAAACAAGTTATATTTGCTTTGAAATCGTATTGATGAAATTCGATGTTTTGGACAGTAGGTGAATTGTTAGATTCGAAAATATGATTTTCGTAATTTAGAATTTCGAAATTTTGCACAATCTGCAGTAGCTTAAATCGAAACCGAGCACGTCTATAGTTGACTTCAATTTTCAAGTGAGTCGTCGAAATTTTGGACCCCCCCCCGTATCAAGTCAGGGTTCCGCAAGGGGCTTCTTTATTATTGCCAAATTAAGTTAACGTATTTTACGTAAATTTATTGTAAATAACTTCTAAATGTTCAAACAAAAAAAAGATTTTATAAATAAGTAAAAACTTTGCTAATTTGTCGCTACATTTATATGACTGGTCGCAGTGCGCATGCGCAGTAGCACATTTGTAACGTTTATTGTTAATATCTTTTTTGTTTGGTCGTTAACCTATAATTCTGATGATATCATTAGATTCTTCACAAAAAAATCTTTAATTTCATGTATTGTACATTAAAAACTGCTTTTTTACAAGTTACTACGAAGCAATAAACTGTTCATTCCCATAAGGTTATGTGTTAAACGTACCTATTTATAAACTCAGTTTTTTCGATAATTTGGTCGTTGACCTACAATTTTCTTAGTACAGATCGAAAGTTTAATGTCTAAAGAACATATTTGTTAAGTTTAAGATATATCTGCTTTTTTATAAGAAATCGCATGAGCCACCTTAAGGGGGTGCCATAGCCGTATCATTACCGGCTGAGCAATTGGCACTGTTTCAAGCTTATTAAAAATAAAATACGTAAAATCATAAAAAATCAAGAGAACACTTTGCTGTGGTTTTGAACGTTCTATCATCCAGTAAAAGTTTGAAGTCGAAATATTAAGTGGTTTTTGCAAAAACTTTAAACAAAACAAAATTAGGTTTCGTTCAAAGTTTTTACAAAAACAACTTGATATTTCGACTCCAAACTTTTACTGGGTGATAGAACGTTCAGAACCGCAGCGAAGTGTTCTCTTAATTTTTTGTGATTTTACGTATTTTTTCTTTAATAAGCTTGAAACTGTGTCACATGCTCGGTCCGTAATGGTAGGACTATGCCACCCCGTTAAATCAGTATCCCAATAAACACTAGTCAACTTTTAGATATCTCCAATTCTTATCTTTAAAAGTCGTCTCTACAAGTCATCTAAAAGTTGTCTTTTTGATGCCTTTTTAACTTTTAGCCATCTCTGCATCTTCTCTATAGAAAGAGTCCGTTCGAATCATCTAAAAGTTGTCAATTAGAAAACTTCAATAAAGTCACTAACTTACGCAAAAAAAATTATGTCTGTAGTGCACTTTATGAAAGATGACTTTTTAAAATTCAGTTTGCATTTTTTAAAGTTGCCTAACATAGTCCTCTAAAAGATGTCAATTTGATGGCTTTAAGAAAGTTACTGCAGTGTACTAAAAATGATGTCTTTAAGAACGCATATGAAAGATGACTTAGTAAGTGTGATACAATAAGTTATCTTTTAGCAGGCTTCTAATAAGTTGGCTTTTAAAAGTAGACAAAAAGTGCGCATAGAGATATCTTAATCGCAAACGCGTGCATTTTCCGCGTGGTTTTTGTGGCTATTGTCGGTCTCGGTGCACGAGATCTGCACAGCATTTACCTGGCTAAAATCGCAGTCTAGAACGTGTTTTTTTAATTCAGTAAGTATACTATAATTAATGTTATCTTTACATGCATGCACGGAATATAAAAACAGTAATTATAAAAGGTTTAACAAAATACAAAGAAACATTTAAATGAGGATGAACCTCAAAATAGTTTTGAGTAATTAATTCTTACTTGTTCATGTAGGCATTTTTTATATGCAAATAATTATTGAACATTTTAATTATTTAAATATACTAAAATTATATGAAAAAACGCGTTTGTCAAGCCTTCCGTATATGTAAATACTGTACTTATTGTTAGCATTTTTTTGCACAATTCTATTAATATTTCTACAAGATCTTTTTCAAAAGGTATGTCGGTATTCCACATTTTGTTATCTTTTCAATAAGATTTTTTTTCTTGTATTATGAAATTTTTCTGCACTTACTTTAAATTATTTTTAGAAATGGAGTTGGAAAAGAAAAGAAAAAGAAATGAATATTCTGGAAAGACAGCATCAAGCAGCAGCAAAGGCGATAATTCTACAAAAAGAGTACAGAAAGAAAAAAAACAACCGCAACTAGAAGGTTTTATTGTGGATTCAACAGGAAAACAAGTTCCCACAGGGATACTATTTAACAAGAAAAAGCTGTCTTTAGTGGGCAGTAAGAAGATTAAGAATGTAGCAAACCACACATCAATTAAAGAGAACAGTCAAGATGCTGTCAATCAACAACAGCCAACGCTATCTACGGGCACTAATAAAATCACCTCTGTAATTACAACATCATTTAAGAAGAATGATTGCAGCATATCAAATGCTGTCACTGTTAAACAATTTGTTGATAAGATAGCTGGATATCTAATGGGTAATATTAACTAATTTTATTAATTTAATTAAATGTTAGTCTTATATACTACAATTATTTTATTATTGCTTACAGGTGCTAGATCAAATACTCAAAACCGAGCCAATGAAACCTCTGAATCGCAGTTGATTACTCCGAATCAGAGTTTCACCATACAACGCCAACCAACACCGCCAATTACAAGTGGACAGTCGTCTCGAGTCAAATTCAATATTTAAGGTAAATAATTGACTCGATCGATCACTTCGAACCATTTATTGTTGATTTGAAAATTCAAATCCGACGTTTCGACAGTGTTTTTGACTGTCTTCATCAGGGCTTTAAAAAGATTACGAAAATTACATAGTAACTTAGGCGTTACTTCGTTAATACCAAGCAGTCATGGTTGTACATCTATATCGAGAATGTCAATTAGCTGACATTACTCTCAGCATTGGACACATCGTGACTCGACAAATTTCAAGACAAATTCAATGTACAAAAAAGTCTGTCCGTCAGCAATTATCAGTGGAGCCTTGTTAACTGAAAATTCAATTACATTAGCGCAAGGTAAATTGGCACTTGCTTATTCTTTTTTTTTATTTATGTTAAAAATTAGTTTTACATTAATTTATTTTTGCAGATACACTAGTGAAAGTTACAGATTTTAGCCAGCACCAAGTAACAGGAAATAATACTCTTAACATACCTGATATATACTCAGTTTCTTTCAAAAACAGTTCAAGATTTACCTCTGGACAACTTATCCCTAATCAATTAGATGGATCCTTCGTACCCATAAACCAAATTCTGAATATGATTAACAATATAGAAATAGAAGAAATACTCAATAATGTACATACCATCGAATATGTATGTTCCGATATATGTAGAATCTTCTAATAAAAATCAAAGCCAACAAGAAATATCAAATAGTCAATCAGGTAACGTTAATTTGCTTTTAAAAACAATCGAATATTCTTTTATTTTACAGATGCTTATTACAATTCTGGAATTGAGGCTGGTATTCCTGAAGACGACAAAGATCATCATACGTACCTAGTGATGATACTGACTGTACTATAAGTAGTGATGACGATGCTGGCTATAATGATGCTGGCAATAATAATTCAAATAATGGAGAATCCTCATTCGAAAACCGTATGTTGGATAATCAACAAAAAAATCTAGATTTTCCGAATAATGACAATGCCACAGAAGCTGGAATTTTTGCCTATTAACAACACGGGTTTATTAAAAGAATTTGATCAAAATCTGACTAAACGTGATCTAGAAAATGTAGAACTACAAATACGATTTGTAATACTAATTTATATTATTTTTTAAATGATAATATTATATTTGAATTGTTTGAACAAATAGAAATATATTATTAATATTTTTATAGAGAAATAAAATTTTCAACTGTGCAGAGTTGGAAATGAAGAAGGCCGTTGCCATGATTTTACCACAGATTATTACCAATGAATTAGATAAAAAATTGGTATGGATGATCAAAGTCGAAGGAAAATTGCCATTCAAAACTATCACTTTCCATCAATTATAGCAAGTAAGTATTCATTTCAAAAAGTATACTTTTATATTTTAGCTATCTAAATTAAAAATATATTTATTTTTTAAGGTCTATTTTCAACAAAATATACTTGCACAGAATATCGTGTTAAGAGCAGAATAAAGATTTGGCTCCAAAAATCTGGGCATCGGATAAGAGCAACCAATATGAAAATGGAAAGGCAGGCAGCATTACCTGATTAAATGAAGACCGATAAAAGTGTGTTAATTACTGATAAGCAAGATATTTTAAAAAAATTGATAACGTTTAATTTAATCGTAAAGCAAAATGTGATCATAGCATAGTAAGAAAGGGATGCCATTTTTATTTCAAGTTTAATTTAAGATTGGACAATTAAATTTGATCAGTATTACATATTATATTGATTATTATAACAGATTTATGTGATCGTATTATCATAAGAAAATTTTTAATTTAAAACTTTAATTTAAAATCTCTTAAGACTTGGATCAGTATTCCATATGCCTGCGTGTTCCATATGTTTATTATGATTTATTAAATAAATCACCTATTATTTACATTATTTCTTATAATACTTATTTTCTGTGAAAAAATAAAATAACTCGCACAAAAGGAAACGTATGTATGTATATACATAGTTTTGAGTATTTTATTGTTTATGATTTTATGATAATCTTACACTTAATTACGTTTCCTTTTGTGCGAGTTATTTGATTTTATGCTCAAATTTCAATAATATCCCGCCCAAAAATGATTTCGTGACCCACATATTTGCAACAGTATGGGCAATATATTGGCAATATATGGGCCACACTGCCCACATTAGTGCAGTATATGGGCAATATGTGGCTCCGGCGCCTAAGCTGAATATTGGCCATACTGTTTCCCATATCATGTCCACATTAGTCCCATATTTTTTTTTCTTCAAGTGTGGGATACATATAAGTATTATGTGAGAAAACTATGGCCCATATTCGGGTGAGACGCCGGAGCCACATATGGCCCATACATTGCCCACAAATTTTTTTTTACGCGGGATCCTATAGAAGAATCCTAACTTCTAAACGAAAGCATAAAGACGTCTTTCAAGACCGCTTAAGGTGGTTCTTTCACGGGGATTCCCAGTCAAATTAGTGCTAAATGAAAAGGTTACCTAAGATTAAAAAAACCATAGTTACTAATAATTATAGTTTAATCTAATAATAATACAATAATACTATAAATATAGTGTATTTAACATGATTAAAATAATTTTTTTTTTAAATGTCGATATTTTAGAAACAGCACAAACAATTATTGACAAAAAAATCCCCATCTTTTTTGTTTCTTAACCGATTTTAATTATCAAGGTTTCATTTTATTCTTTAAGTAATTTCACGAGGACTTGCCCAAGGAAAAATTCAAAATTATTCAAAACCCAGAAAGTTATAGATAATTGTTTATAAAATCACGAATGAGGTTGTAAAAATAATTATCTTCAATTGGCTATAACTTTCTGGGCTTTGAATAATTTTGAATTTTTCCTTGGGCAAGTCCCCGTGAAATTACTTAAAGAATAAAATGAAACCTTGATAATTAAAATTGGTTAAGAAACAAAAAAGATGGGGATTTTTTTGTCAATAATTGTTTGTGCTGTTTCTAAAATATCGACATTTAAAAAAAAAATTATTTTAATCATGTTAAATACACTATATTTATAGTATTATTGTATTATTATTAGATTAAACTATAATTATTAGTAACTATGGTTTTTTTAATCTTAGGTAACCTTTTCATTTAGCACTGATTTGACTGGGAACCCCCGTGAAAGAACCATCTTAAAGCGATCTCTCGGGCATCTTTGGTAAGCGTTACTAACAATATTTCTCTCTTGAGAAGTGCTTTTTAAGTCGACTTATGAATGTCTTTACAGATGGACATTAGAACACTTTTCGGTCGCCTTTCGGTTTCTTTAAAGAGATCTCGGAAGTTATCTTTTATCTGGAAAGTCATCTAAAAGAGCGCTTAAAGAAAACTTTTTGTTTATTGGATACCTATACGGAGTACATATAGACACGTAGATGGCGAACTACACACGTTCCAGAAGTGCGACGGAGCACAGAACACAGCACATAACAAGCACAGAGCAAGCACATAACGTCAGTGTGGAAAGTGTCTAACCAATGCTAATCTTGTGTGCTGCATGATATATTTAGCCATAGGGGAGGGCGGGGCACGTGTGACACCCTAACTTTGATTAAAAATAACAACTAAACCGTGTATTATTTCAAAATGTACAAAAACGGAATAATTAGATCAGAAAAAAATAAAATAAAATAAACTATTAACTTTTTTTTCATTTTCTTTTAATTATTGATAAAATACAGAAAATAAATTCTGAAAAAAATGCTCTACGTGCCCCACCGGCGGGTGGATTATGGCACCCGACGGGGCACGCATGGCACGGTCAAATTTAATATTTTACTATAGGTATTTTTCAATTCTTTTTTCCAGTAATTAATACTTTAATAATTATGCCATAATAAAATTTTCAAAAATCAAATAATTAATCAGTCTATTGAAAATTTAAAATTTTATTTTTATTAAGGAACATAACAATTTTTATTTTAAAATAAATTATTACATTTTAATAAATGATTTTATATTATAAATTCCTTCTTATAAAATATGATCACAACATAATACTTTTGTTTGATTAACAAATTATCATTATTATTACAATAAGTTTAAATTTAAAGATTTCGCATCATTTTCATCTATGTAGCATATTTGAACTACCTGACCATTGAAAAAGGCAGTTTGAGTATCTACAATTGATTCTTCAGGTATTACTTCTCCAAAGTAATTTTCATTATTTACGGAAGCTGAATTATTATTAACAATGGATAAATCAAGCTGATTTGTGTTTAAGTCTTCAAGTGGCTTTTTTCTACTCTAAATATAACTTAATACGCAGTCGAAATAATCGTTATTTACTTATTAATGTAATAATTGAAACTAAAAACTACTTAAAACTAAATTATTGCACTGCGTAGTTTTTAACCCATCTTGCTCCGTTTTTGGTTTGTAGGTTACACCACTTCGCTCGGCGGCCGCCGCAGCGCACTGATACGCCCGAGTGTGCCACGCGTGCCCCGCCAGGGTGCCACGTCATGCCCCATTTTAATACCATTTTCATTTTTTAATTATATTATTTATAAAGATTTTCTGAAAATAACAAAAACAGGGCTTGAAAGATAAAAGTTGAAACTATCAAATAGGTTTGGTCTCATTTAGAAAAAAATCATTTTCTCGTTGCTCCAAGCGACTTAAAAATGAAGTCAACCTTGTTTCTAAGCACCGATTTTCAATCTTATTAAATTAAATGTTAAACATTATCTATAATCTCAAAAGTATAGAGGAAAATTCTAAAAGCATATCTAATTAGGTTCACGTAAAAATTACATTTTTTGCATTCATTAATATTAAAAATATGAGGGTGCCAAACTTACCTACCTGACACGTCATGCCCCGCCTTCCCCTATCCTCAAAAAGCCTTTTTCTGATTTTGTCATCTCCATAGTCATCGTCCTTTTTATCATACAAACAGTATCATACATATTATTGACATTTCTTCAGACATTTCCATCTTTATTTTTATAACCAAAAATGCAATGAAAATTAATAAGTGAAATGCACAAATACTAAAACAAACACTAATATGAGAAAAATAAAAGATGAATGAACAAATGACACGCGCGTGTGTGTGTGTGTGTGTGTGTGTGTGTGTGTGTGTGTGTAATATTGCAATACCTTTTTTAGACACAAGACTCTTGCCAAGGTACACAACCTTGTGGTGAAAGAAAGTATTGTTTCAAACGATTTCTAATTACAATTGGTGTTCTAATATTCAACCTTTCTTCTACAAATTCATAATTTTCATCAATTAAAGGATATTCACTTGAATCATTTTGATAAAGAATGAAATTGTGTAGTCCTATTATAGCTGTAATAATACTGTCGGTGTTACACAGTGAAAAGGCAAATGGTTTTTGCAGGATTTCCCATTTCTCGTGCATAATTCCAAATGTGCATTCAATACTCATCCGTGCTCTTGAAAGTCGATAATTGAAAATTCTCTCATCTTTAGTAAGAGGATTTTTTCTGGGAAAGCGTTTCATGATGTGATTACTGATACCGAAAATTCCATCAGCTACAATTACAAATGTAGTAGCTATATTTGACATTGGTAGTTTTCTTTCTCAAGGGATATTTGCTTGATTATTTTCTATTTTCATTGCCAAATCAGTCATCAAAAAAATGCTTGGATCGCTAACTGATCCTGAACAGAGATATACGAATTAAAAATTGTTTAGGTATTATTTTCATTAAATTATATAATGCACTTACTAAAATCACCAAGATTGAACCATGAAATTCTCCTTTTTGCATCACACAAGACCATAAAAACGATACTATAGAACTTCTTATAGTTTCTAAATACCCCTCCAGCATGTGGTGGTTTCTCTATTTTAATATGTTGTTCATCCAACGCACCAATGTGTGTGTATGTGTGTGTGTGTGTGTGTGTGTGTGTGTGTGTGTGTGTGTGTGTGTGTGTGTGTGTGTGTGTGTGTGTGTGTGTGTGTGTGTGTGTGTGTGTGTGTGTGTGTGTGTGTGTGTGTGTGTGTGTGTGTGTGTGTGTGTGTGTGTGTGTGTGTGTGTGTGTGTGTGTGTGTGTGTGTGTGTGTGTGTGTGTGTGTGTGTGTGTGTGTGTGTGTGTGTGTGTGTGTGTGTGGGTGTGTGTGTGTGTGTGTGTGTGTGTGTGTGTGTGTGTGTGTGTGTGTGTGTGTGTGTGCAATTGGGAAAATTCAATATTTTATTAAAATCTTCAGCAATTTGTAACCATTTCTGTCTGTTTGGGAATTTCACAAATTTTGGAATTAATATTTTACGAAGTACTTCACAGACTTCTATCACTAAAGCATACATTGTCGAATGGCCAATAGCAAACAGCCAGGAATCTTGTCTTGTACATCCACCATGAGCAAGAAAACTTAAATGAAAAATATTTTACGTTACACATTATAATTATTGTTCTAGCATATTAATAACTGAAAATAAACTCATACGTACTGCAATACTATTGCTAAGCGCATCTCTGGTTGTAAAGGTTTCCTTTTACTCCTTTTGGTCAATTTTATTTTTACTAGATGAAACAAACTGATGAAATCATCGAAACTCATGTGGATAAAATGATATAATTCTTCGTGATCATTTAGGGTAAAATACCTAAATAAATGCGAAAAAGCACCATATTTATCGCGAATACTAGGACGTAAATGTAGCTTTGCCCACCATCTTCTCTTTCTTTTATTCTTTAACAATTTATAATTTATATACAATGAAACTAAATTCAATAAACATTGATTTAGAGCAGCAACCTTCTCTGAAGGATTCATTCTTGCAGTTAAATTCTTTAAAATATTTTTGTCTAAGCAAAGTTTAACGTTTTGTGGTGATTGTTAAAGGCCTTTTTAAAATGAGTTATCCTCTCGATTCATTAGTCTAGGTTTGATAAATAATGAGACTAAAAAATGAATAAAATATTAGAAAAGTTAATTCATCTTATTTGTTCAAGAAAAGGTAATATCTAACCTCATCATAATCATTCTTTGATGGAGATATCATCATTTCGTTGGTTGTACTGAACTTATCACCACAAACTCTCACTGCTTTAACAACTACTTGTGAATTTTCTTACTAAAAGGAGCACATACCACTGCTCGACACAGTCTGCATTGCAAAAATAAATAAAAATTAAATTCGAGAGCAGTGGTTGTGTTGAAGCAGAAGCATCAAGTGGCTGTAAATATACAATTGATTTTATATGGAACGCCTAAAATATCTACTAAAGCAGAAGTGTAATAATTGTAAATTCACGTTAATACCTTCAAAAATTTTTGCTAGTTATACGTTATGTAGCTTGTCTTTGTTAGCAGTATACTCAAGGCTTGAAATCTTTGTCATCACATTTGTAATGTACCAGTGTTATTCTTGCATTGCAAAGGTGAAGAGAATTAAGGTAAAGAGTGGTAATTAGATGCAGTTCTTATTCTCTAGCTTTTCTAGCAGATTACTCGTTCTATAAACTATTTATTGCGAAATGTAAGATTATCTGAATCCTGGTCTGCTCGTCTCAATCCAAGCATTATCTTTGTTAATTGTTCCATCAGTTTACCTCATTTGCTTATGCAAATAAATTTTGGAATTTATTGGTGCAAAATTAAAAAAATACATTACTAGACTTTTGTCTTTACCCATAAAAATTAGTTATCATGGTTGTATCTAATGGTTCCACCGTAATAACTATACTCCTAATTGTTTCAGTTGCACCAAATATTCCTTCTCCACTTTTCCCTAACACGACACAATCTGAGCTTTGGAACATTTCATAACCCATTTCTCTAAACATTGTCTCGCATACTTCATCTTCATTGTCATCTTTGACTTCAATGAGTTCTACGGTAACTGAATTTGTCATCCAGCATAGAAATTTGTGATTCTCACCATCTTGGCTTATTGATATCACTTTTATGTATACATTGATAATTAAGTATGGCTCTTTTCTAGCAGATTACTTGTTCTGTAAACTATTCATGTCGAAATGTAAGATTATCTGTTAATATCTCTGTTAATTGTTCCCTCAGTTTACCTCATTTGGTTGTGAAAGTATGTAAAAATAAACGTAATTATTGTAGTTAACACAAGCATGAAATATTTATATGAAAACAAGAAATGTTTTTTTTTATTTGTTCAATAATAATATATATTCATTTACGTAAAAGCAATGCAAACCTATAATTAAATATGTTGTCACATGCAACATTGTTAATTAATATTGATTATACTACATGAAAGAGACATTAATTACAATTGACACTAACTTTTGTTACATAATCGGCTATTTGTCATGAAGATGATTCCTCTATAATATCCTGGCTCACATTGACCTTTTCTTGAGAATGTTCCAAGTTTTCCATGCACGGAATTGATTTTTGAGTTTTCGACAGGCAATTATGAATTGATGATGCGATTCTGATAAGAGGAAAATTAGGTTATGTGTAATTGCGATTTTATCTCAGATTGGTATTACGAGCCTACTTATTAAGGGGATGTGAGTACCGACGTTATTTTTCAAACGAGCATAACTCACGCAACTATCAATAGAATTATCCAGAAAAAAATCTGCATATAGTGTTTGCGTGTACGGAGCGCTTGACAGACGTCTTTTTCCAAAAAAATGATGAGAATTTATTTAATTAAATAAAAACCGTACTGTCGGTAAGTAGGAATCTACCACTGACCTACTTTTCAAACGAGCATAACTCACGCAAATATCAATAGAATTATCCAGAAAAAAATCTGCATATAGTGTTTGCGTGTACGGAGCGCTTGACAGCCGTCTTTTTCCAAATAAATGTTTGAATGTTGATTTAAAAAAATATTGAAATTAGGGTTGCACATCCCCTTAAGGACATTTGTGCAGGTACCTAAAAGTTCCAAGAATTAAACCTATTATTGTTGTTATCGACAGAAATGAGTTTATGAGAGGGTAGAGAACTAGCGCAAGAACAAGACGCGTCCGTACTATTCGGAGTCCGCGGAGTAAGAGAAGGAATTTCGGAGCACGTTCGCGTACATAATAGATTGTCTAGTACGCTATCCAGTCGACAGTACTTATGCAATAGAACGAGCGTAGATACATATTTGTAATTTACTAACTACGAATACGAATTATATCAGATTTGTTTACTTAATTATCAAATATATGTCGCATGCAACGCTGTTAACAGCACTAACTATTGTTGGAATAAATTAAGAAGACTTACTGATTACTCACTCTTTTCGTCAATTTCAACAAGCAGTAAAGTACTTATCGGCTCCTTATTTCACGATATTTTGCAATTACGAATCACGAACTATAAAATACGAAGACGAAGATTCTCAGCACAAAGATGATGTCGCTTTTGTAAGATGATCATTGGTAATGCTATACTAGACGGAAAACTCACGTTTTGATTCATTCAGACCACGGAACAGCTGAACACTGAACTGAACACTGAACTGAATCTATTGTAGAAAGGCTCCGGCGCACGACGCACTTCCATGTGGAAAGGACGTCACTTTTTTCCGGGGCGCTGGCAATCTCTATTCATCTCTGTCTCTATCAATGATTGGCCCCCGGAGATCGTAAACGGGAAATAATAACTAGATCTAGTTATTTTCGACCAGTTCTAAGTTCAAGGCAGAGAATTTGCTGAATTTGCTGAGAATGCAGCATAGGGATGGGGCCAGACTAACTAGCCTGATTTGACTCTGAAATACACGTTGCAACGTCGCGCTTACACTCGGTCACTCACTAAAGTAAATTCTCTGCCTTGAACTTAGCACTGGTCGAAAATAACTAGGTCGAGATCTAGTTATTATTTCCCATTTCCGAACTCCGGGGGTCCATTACTGCTCTCTATTCATCTCTGATTTTATCCTACCGATCTAGTAACGAACTCTATCGTCATTCTAAACATTTAGCGATTCGGCACGAACATTCAAATAGTCCATTACATACTTGAAACTTTGCATATCGCCGCTTCTGAATAAAAAAGGTTTACCTGGGAATCCGGTTGAAAAAGGCCTTATCTCGAAATCCGGTTGAAAAAGGCTTTATCTCGGAATCCGGTTGAAAAAGGTCTTATCTCGGAATCTAGTTGAAGGAGGCTTTATCTCATAACAAATTTGCGTGAGATAAAGATAACAAATGTTGTTTTGAGAAAATAAATATTGATTTTTCATTTGATATAATGTAAATAAAATTATAGGAAAAAATTGTAAATTAAGCTAAAATTTCGTTGTTATCTGTTGGAAAAAATATTTTTGCATGATATATACTTTAAAGAACCATTTACATTAGGAATTTAAAAATGACTTTTTTCAACCCACTTCTGTACCCTCTTCCCTTGAAAGAAAATGAGTCTCATAACGGAAGTCGCATTCTGTAAAAAATGATCGGAGGATGTTCGAACAGACCTCATTTATTAACTTTTTTATTTTAAAATAATTTTGGACAAATGTACATTAACAAAGTTCCGCACCTCCGGATCATAGATTTGGCTAAATCTTCAGAATTCCATTTTTTTTAGCTAGAAAATTAGCCCCTGTTTTAGGATTTTTTCCATTGGCTCTAAGGTCAAAGGTATAGCAATTTTTCGAAATGTCTAGGGGAAATTCGTGTCCATTTATTAAATAAGTCGATGGCTAATACTGTCAGAATTATCATGCAAAAACAAACACAAAGTCGCCAAAAAGAGCTTTAATCTAAAATTGGATTCGTTTATAAATATTAATTCTTCAGGAAGTTATAAACAAATTCGTTAGAAAAATGGGATATTTTTAACCATTTTCTTACGTTACATTCGATTGCTTATAACTTCATGAGAAATTAATATTTTTAAATGAATTAAAGTTTAAATTAAAGCTCATTCTGACTGCTTTATATTTGTTTTGTATTATTATTCTGACAGCTTTAGTTATCGACTTATTCAGGTCTCCATTGACACTTATTTCCCTTGGGATTTTCTAAAAACTGCTCTATCTTTGTTCCTAGAGCCAAATGGACAGAATCCTAAAATAGTGGCTCATTCTTTTAGCTCAAAAATAGTATTATGAAACCAGGTTAGCCAAATCCATGATCTGTAAATGCGAAGTTCTCTTCGTAATAATACTAATAATAATATAATATTGTAAGTATAATGAAATTATAAAATTTTCAAGAAGAAGACAAATCCATTGCTTTTTAATATGATTTTTCTCTTGCAGTCTAATCTTTAGTAATAAAATCTTATAGTATACGTATAGAATCGATGTATAACATTTCATTCAACTCTTGCATTTGAAAGATTCTCTAAGTCGTATTATTTTGTAGATACTAACCTGATCAAGATTGAAGCTGTTATCAAAGGAGAGATATATTTATGTTGATTCAAATACAGAATTAACTTAACCGCTAGAATGGGAATAAGAAAGGCTACATTTCTTGATACAAAGGAAATTGCAGAAGGTTTTGATTTTGAATTTACTTTTGACAACGTACCCATTAGAAAGCTGCTGATTGCAAATATACCAAAAGAAGTAAGTCATATTTGTACAGTGTTAGATAATACATTTGAAATTTTCATTTACGCAACTTATAATTTTTTTTTTAACAGGCAACACATAAGGAAATAAAAAGGAAATTTTCATATTATGGAAAAATCGAGAATTGCATTTTGAAAAGAAGACAAAAACATGGCAAAAGTTATGCCTTTGTTACATACAGTTCTATCGAAGATTCTGTGGAGTAAGTGAAAAAGCTACAAGAAAAAAATGTTTAAAAAATTTATATTTCTTGACTCTGTTTTACCGACAGAACATCGAAAAATCTATATTATGAAAATAAATATATCGAATTATGTCTTATAAGCTGATAGTTGTCCTGCGCAATGTAATAATCTATCATCCTACGCAGTTTCGAACCCAAATATCAAAGGCACTCCAAAAAATTTTTCAAACGAAATCTCGGTTATATTTTTTGAAAAATTTTTTAGGGTGCTTTTGATATTTGGGTTTGAAACTGCGTAGGATGGTAAATTATTACATGGCGCAGGACAATTATCTCCTTGTAAGACATAATTCGATATATTTATTTTCATAATATGAAATTTTCCATGGGCTGCAGGTAAAACAGAGTCACTCGTAACTACAGGAGTACTGCTATATACTCTTAATATTTAATCGTCTTCATTATGCATTAATACAGAGCACGGTCTGCTGGAGAATTGCGATACATACATATCAGAGGTCAGTATTTAAGAGTTTTACCTGCTAATTCATGGCATCAACCGGAGAGTATTGGCAATCGAAAAGGAATTGATGAAAGTCCCAAAGAACTTTGCGATAACGATGAATTAGAAAAGGAATTTAACAGTAAATGCACAATAGATGACGAGGAGGCGGCGATTCACAAACTAAACGATGATTGCCTTCTCCACATTTTTATGTATCTTTCAGTCTACCAAAGAATCAAAATAGAAAGAGGTACATATTGAATTTATTTACTGATATCAATTCACTATACAAGGCCGAATCCATCTCAAATCAGGTTGCCCGCGTATGCCTATGTCACTGATCATTTTAGAATTGAAGTATTTAAGTTCTTCTACAAAAATTATTTGACACGTATTTTTTAATTTTTTTGTTGCATCAAAATTTTATGCGTTCCGCGATGCCGAAAAATTCTGAGAAAATCCTTATTTAAAAACAAATTTTTTCAATGTTATTTTCAAACTGCTATTGTTTCACCAGTTTTTTAAGCTTTTACGCGTGTAACACATAATTTCGCTCGGTTTTAAGCCCTCTTTCACATCCTTTATGTCATTTAAAAACAAATAAAAAATGCACGAGTTATGCACTTTTTACTGAAAAATGCACTTTTCTCGATAAACCCATTTTTTGCTCAATTTTGCTTTCTCAAAGAGAAAGCTTGGTAACGGCGAAATTTTTCGACCTCGAGATTTCAATGATTTTCGATATTTCTGAACTCCCTGAGTCGAGATATGTATTTTCTAAAAAATTTCTGTGCGTGTGTGTGTGTGTGTGTGTGTGTATGTGGGTGTGTGTGGGTGTTATAAATTTGTCCGCAGCATAACCCGAAACTGGTCAGAGATATCAAGTTTATCTTTGGCAGGTATTTAAAGCTTATTTTGAAGTTGTGCAAGTTCAATTATATAGTTGATCGGAAAATATTAAGTCGGTAAAAAAAATAAAAGCAAAATATCGAAAAATCGAAATTGGTTTTGTCGCCGAATTTGAATATCGGCGGTAAGTAGGCCCATTTTCTGAAAGGCCTTGAAATTACCTATCAATCCATATTTTTGTCGGCCTGATCGGATAATATTAAGTCGTTTAAAAAAACTAAAGAAAAATATCGAAAAATCGAAAATAATTTTTTTCGGGTCTGGGTTTGGATATCGGTGGGAATTAGGCCCATTTTCTGAAAGGTCTTGAAATAACCAATCAATCCATATTTTTGTCAGCCCAATCGGATATTATTAAGTCGGTTAAAAAAAATAAAGAAAAATATGAAAAAATCAAAAATAATTTTTTTTGGATCTGGGTTTGGATATCGGTCGAAAGTAGGCCCATTTTCTGAAAGGTCTTGAAATTTTCTATCCACCCATATTTTTTTCGGCCCAATCGGATATTATTAAGTCGGTTAAAAAAAAATAAAGAAAAATATGGAAAGATCGAAATAATTTTTTTTCTTCGCCTGGTTCGGATATAGGTTGGAAGTAGGCCCATTTTCTCAAAGGTCTTAAAATTTCCTATCCACCCATATTTTTTTCGGCCCAATCGGATATTATTAAGTCGGTTAAAAAATAATAAAGAAAAATATGGAAAATCAAAAATAATTTTTTTTTGCTCTGGGGGTTTGGATATCGGTCGGAAGTAAACCCATTTTCTGAAAGATCTTGAATTACCTATCAATCCATATTTTTGTCTGCCTAATCGGATAATATTGTGACGTTGTATCCCGGCCGTTACGAAAGTATCTCGGTTAAATCGTTCGGTGTGTTAATGACCTCGCTTCAGGCTAGTGAGCCGTGAGCTAAGATACAACGTACACAACAAAAACCGGAGTCGGCGCTTCGGTACCCAGGCTATCTTCGCCGGTTACAGGGTCGAAGGCTCTCCGGGGCAGTCGTCGTTGCCTGGTCTACTGCCGATCGTGCAGGGCTAACCGCCGCCCTGATTGTCGCTGAAAAGGCATGCAATAATTGGGTAAAGGAAGGGAGCGTGTAAGGCGCGCAAATAACTACAATCTTCGTATGCATATAATAATGTGAATTCTTTATTCAGCCTCACCTTCGAGCGGTAATTAGCCGCGAGCGTCGGGAGCGCGCTCGCTCTTTCGCGTTGACGCGCCGAATAATCTATCGCGTTTTATCACACGGAAAGAAATTTGGTCCTAAGCGAACTCGACGGAAAAAAAAATGGTCCTCACCGACTTCAAGTTTCCGTAATGTAAGCGTTCAAAAAGTATTCGAACTACAAGATTGCCAATATGTACGTAATGCAGTCTGATTTTGGTATAGCTATAGCCCAATAAAGCGTCGAACTGTGGCAAGTCAATGTTGGGACTCTGAGGAGGTCACCTTCGACGTGCCTTAACTCGACTTTGGGCGTCTGAGACGCCGATTGTTGGGATTGCAGCAGTTCAATATTTCTTGAATTGTAGCACTACCAATTTCTACGTCAGTCATTTCGTTTGTTGCATTGCATTATGTAAAAAGTTTTCGAACTCCTGTAGGACCAAATTTTTTTCCGTGCACAAGTCGCGCCTTACAATAATTCGCGCTTCGGCGCTCGCCACGCGATATTCGCCGCGGGGGTCTGTCTGTCTGTGCATGTGTGTGTTCATACGCCTTCGCACGGCGCAGCTTTCCGCAAGAGGCGAGGGGCTTGGGGCCGTACGATGGAGGCCTAAAGCACCTCACGTCCGCGATCGCGATAGAGAGAGAAAGAGATCAGGCGACGAGTGTATCGTCCGCCGGCGTGTACAGTAAATTAACTCACGGGGCTTAGGTGCTCCGGGGCGTTACGCGTCGGCGGGCTCGGTGTGACCGCGGTGGTTCCGTGCCGGTCGTGATCGCCGTCGGCTTGGCGAAGACTCGCGGGCTAAGAAGTGCTGAGCCACTGCGCGCAGTAGGTGCGCGGCCCTTCTATGTCTCCTCCGACGGCGGGCAACTCGGTGCGATACGACGCCGAGCGTCGCTTTCGGTTGCAGACGGCTCACGGGAGATGAAGGCTCGGTAGCTGCCCCTTCTCCGCGATGTTGGCGTCCGGTCGATTGACGGAGTTCGCTAGGCCACTCGCCATCCTCGCCTTCGCTCACTCTCTGCCTTGAGCTGGTGCGGGCGAGGCCGGTTGTTTGGTTGGCGATCTCGGCCAGACTTTTTTTCCTCCCGCGTCGGCTCTTCTTCGCTGCTTCGATTTTTTGACGCGTGTCTCTTTCTCTCTCTCTGTCTCTCTCTCTAATCCCTTTGCTATTTCCACCTCTTACTATGAATCGTACTTACGTGTCGCTCGCGTGCAGCTCCTGCTGCCTCGCTGCTCGCTTTGGCTGGCCGTGTCATATTGTGAGTATGTGTGTGTGAGATTTGCTTCTCGGGCAGGTGTGTATGTTTTTGTCACAATATTAAGTCGGTTAAAAAAAATAAAGAAAAATATGGAAAAATCGAAAATAATTTTTTAGGCACGACCACTTCTCGGGAGAGCCTTATAATTTCACCAGAGCGAAAATTGTTTGACTTTAAAAGCTAATAATTTGATACAAGAAAAATTTTTCCAGTCAAAATGAGTGCGTTTTACGCGTTTTCTATGATGTATGTATGTCTGTACGCCCGTATGTACGCAAGTTCCTCGATTATCTCAATGAATTTTCAACCGATTCCATCGGGATGGCGGGAAAATACTCCTCTAATTATATTAGAGAGATCGATGAAAAATTAAAAAAATGCGAGCACAAAGAAATATTTCAAAAAATCGATTTTTAACCTTAATGTCTAGAAAAATTATTTTTAGGCTAATATCTACAGGCCTATCTGCTAAAACTAATTAAAAGACACCTTTTTTCTGTTGGGAATCTTTTGCTCCGAGCAATATTTACCAACACAAATGCGAAAAAACGTCAAAAAAGGTAAAAAATGGACGATTTTCGACTATAACTCAGCAGGATTCAACTCCTGTTGAGTTACACTTATAAAAACTATTATAAACGCTAAAATATACATAAAATGGGCGATTTTCGGCTATAACTTGAGAGGATTTGATTTTACACAAAAATGTTGAATGTAAAAGTTGTAAATTATAATGAAACAAAACGTTTTCCTGTTTAACATTTCATATACAATCAATTCCTAATGAGATAATGCGATAAAATCAATTTTAAACGCCTAAATATACATAAAATCAACATGATGAAGTATTTTTGACTAGAGCGTCTCAGGATGTAACTTAACGGAAATATGGTAATGTAAAAATGTAAAAATTTTTAATTATAATATAAAACAAAACTTTTTTCCATTTAACATTTTCATGTACAATTATTTCTGAATCATCTAAACGTATAAACATGATTTTTTAAAGCTTCAATACACTTAATATAGTCAAGTTTCGCTTATTATTTAACAGAATACGATTTGACACAAATATTAAATACAGTAGCTGTAAATAAGATCGAAAAAATTAATAAAACATTCTAAAGTTCATATAATTATAAACAAGGATTGACTTTCAATAAAACTGTTAAATACGAAGGATATAGATAACGTTTAAACAAAACTTATTCTCAATTGATATTTTTATGCAGTCATATCTGGATTATGTAAACCTAAAACACGATTTTTAAGGCCTCAATACAACTAGTATAGTGAATTTTCGCTTATTATTTAACAGAATTCGATTTGACACGGAAATATTCGACACAATAGCTGTAAATAAGATCGGAAAAATCGACATGACATTCCAAAGATAATATAATTACAAAAACATAATAATAAGATACAAAATTATATTTGATTACAATATTTAATGGAATCAACACATTGGAAGAATAATTGAAGAAACGAAAGATCTACTTTCCTTGTTTTACAGAAAAGGAAAATATTATGCAAACTAAAACGTTTTTGATACTATATTACATTCTTTTGAATAACATTAAAAATTATGTGACAATAGCTTAGGGTGGTTTATACATGAATAGTCTAAGACCATTACAAAATTTACAAAAATAGAATCTTTAAAATTAAATAAAAAAAAAATACTTTTGTGATTGAAAAATGCTCTAATATTGAATAATTATTTTGCGATGAGTCCGTTTTCTATGATTATGAAAAATAAAAAGTATAAGATATCAGAGACTAATAATTAATATCAAAAATAAAATTATACAGATACCAATAAAAAAAAAATAAAACAATAACTAACAAAAACTTCTACATAGAAGCTGTCAGAACTTATAATTCCTTGTCAAATGATTTAGAGAACTTAGTATGTAGTAGAATTAACATTAGAAAAATGTATAAAAATTGGGTTAGTAAGTATATATAATTATGTTATCTTACTGTTTTGATAACAAATTTGAGAAATTTGATATAAGATTACACAGCTTAACCTGTTAACTATGTTCACAGGACCTAAGCGATTAAACTAAAAGAATCAAAATTGTCTAATATTATATAAGAACCTGTTAAAGTAATATCATATTTACAAAAAAAAACTTGTGTAATGTATGTTCTATAGATTTTGTAATATGGTAAATTTCAATGTATAAAGAATGCAATGTATCTAGCTGACTCTGTCAGTCTTAGTGTGGTAGAAAACTATTAAATAGGCAAGTGTCACTGAGAAGTCTGCGAAATACATAATGATATATTTTAATACAACAGACACCCTGAGGCGAGTTCTCACACCCTGACCAAACTTAGAAATTAATCAGACGAGCTAATATTACCAGCGACAACTACCTACCCGTATCACATTTAACCACACATTTAACAAATTTAACACATTTATCACATTTAACCACACCCAGCACTTTCATGATATCCCCCAGTTCCTTATTACCTATACCTATCCCCTCACACTCTAGAGCACTAACACTCGAAGGTCACTGATAGAGCTGCAGAAATAGCAAAATATGGCTGGACGGTCTAGGCTGCCACTACTCCACGGATGCCAGTCTGCTGAGAATCATCTAACAGCCATCCACTATATCAGTAACTCCACCATCTGGGAGGAAAGTACTGACAGAGACCGTCAATTGCGTCTCAATGTCAGGGACTGCCTCAGCATATGAAGCACATTAATAGCAGATCAGCCACTACTCTGGAAGGCAAGTGAGAAGAGTTGGCACCTAAAAACCACATATGACTAGTAAATAGATGACACATTACCATAAAACATTACCATAAAAAAGAAACGTCTGCAGAAATGGTTGTAGTTCACTCGCTGCACCAGCTATCTGTAACAACCAGAGGGGAAGGACTAGTGGAAACCTTCACTCGTTTCACTGCTGGAAATAGCTCCAGCCTGAGAGTCGCTGAAGACACAAGCAGCAAATTCACTGTACACATAGTCATCCGAATAAAAGCCAAACATGAAAAGTTGAGCACCTAAAAACCACATATAGCTAATAAATAGATTAGCCAGACAACATTTCCACACCCAAGAAATAGTCTGTAGCAGTGCTCGTTGTTTATGCTCCTGCTGCCAGATACCTGCAACAAGAGAAAGTACTATCAGCTCACCCATCAGAGAGGTTAGGAACGAGAAAAGGCTTACTAATAAATCTGCTCTGGCTGTTGACACACTGCATTCCTGTCTCCGACAAATTATCACCAACCGGCGATTGGCGAACATGATGAAAGGGACGAAATTCACCAGGGCGGCATACTACAGCAGCGGCATACAGCAGCCGCTGTCATCGCTGGGAACGCCGGGAGCTAGACGACGCGATTGTTGACATCACACACGTATCATGGACACACGCACGTGCGCGCCACGCCGCAGTCCGCACTACTTATAGGGCTAGAGCAGTAGCAGAAAGCGCGCGCGATCCATTATACCTATAGGTATAAATATGCCAATATATATCTTAGGTATATACACAGGGAGCGCTCGCGGTCAAGCGGGTCGCATGCGTTTTTCCAATGTCGCGCAGCCTATATAATCGCGGTAGCCGTTACGGCTGCTGCAATAGTACTCATGCACGCAGCGCTATATGCCAGGCTGCCGTTGCCGAATGCATGAGTGTTGAGCTTTTTTCTTCTGTTTTTCTCCTTTTCGCGGTATTAGTGTATGTGTGCATAATGTGCCGCGAGTATTTTTTCGTAATTGAGATTGTAAAGGTATATGCAGTTAGGAACACCCGCGAGCAGCTATAAGAGTCCCCACCTTTCGTTAAAACTGTATGAAATTCAATTTTAATGTTTTTTTATTAATCGAGAGCAATGAAACAATAGTTTTCCTCATATAATTCAACAGGATTTGACTATACACAAAAATTTCAAATACATAAGTTGGGGATAACATTGAAAAAAACTTTTTTTCTATTTAACGTTTTCATAAATAAAAATAAAAAGAATTTTATAATTTCGATATAAATTATGAAAACAATGTTTTTTAATTTTAAATATACCTGCAATCATGATACTTATATTCAATATTTCTATGTAAACTTTAATCATATCAATTAGTACATATTAAATTTATATATATCATAGACTATATTTAAAAATTTATCTAAATATACTTATACATGCAGAATTAAAACGCAAACCTTCTACAAAATAGAAGAAATAAATGTGTAAAAGTAAATGGACAATTTTTATTTAAACTTTACTGTAGATGTATTTATGTTTATTTTAATGATGTAAATGATAAATAAAGTATTACAATTTTTGCAATAATGAAATTATAAGGTTCTTCTCAGCACTGCGGTCGTGCCTATTATGTAAAAACGAAGTTTTTACTTAGGGAGGGGGCGGGCGACGAGCGAAGCGAGGAGCAGGTGTGTGTGGAGGCGGGGGGATGGCGTGCCGAAGGCACGCTGGGGAGCGCTGCCCCCCTAGTTTCCTCTGGGGTTTGGATATCGGTCGGAAATGGGCCCATTTTCTGAAAGGTCTTGATGTTTTCTATCTACTCATATTTTTGTCCGTTGAAATAGATAATATTAGATCGGTAAAAAATATAAAGAAAAATATGGAAAAACGGTAAATAATTTTTTTTCATCGCTTATACAGAAATTGTACTTTAGCATCCTAGAGCTGCCACTACAAAATTAAAGAAAAAAAACGCCTGAGTTAGAGGATATTTGAAATCTTCGCCGAGTTATATGGTTTTTGAAACCACTCTATGAGTTGGTGGATTTTCAAAGTCTTCGCTGAGTTGGCGGAGTTTTGAAGCAAACACCGAGTTAGCAGGTTTTCGAAGAAAACGCCGAAGAAATTTCGAAGAAATGCAATTAATTTATAAATTCAATAAATAGCATGTGACAATACCTTAAAGTTTTTAATTTGCAATTTAATAACTACTACATAACTATTTTAAATATAATTTTCTTGATCATTTTGAATAATTGTATTTATGGAAAATCAGATATGCAAAAAGAATGAAATTTTATATTAAATGTACATTTAAAAAAATTATTTGATGTAATATATCAATTTCCTTTGAGAAAGCATTCTGCTAAAGCAGTTAGCAGCGGTTTTTTTGTTGTCGTGATAAAGGACGTAAATACCTATCTAGACGTATATGTGAGATTCACGGGGTTTGCGCTGGAATAGCGATCACTAATGAGATAACACACAAATATTTTTTTCGCGCTTAACGCTTAATTTTCTCTTGAATTTCCCGCAAACCCAATTTAAATTGATCGGGAATTCGTCGAGATATCGTAAAAATGCTCAGAATGACAAAAATTCCCCTTAAAAGGGCCTGTTAAGGGGTATGGGCCTAACACCAGGGGGAAAAGGTTTCTTTAATCACAACCCTCTTGGTCCGATAGCTAAAGGCTTGAGGGCATTCTTTTACCCTGCTAGGCCCTTCGATCATTAACTCAATGATTTCCTTGAACAGCTTTATTATGAATCACAGCCCAGTTTTCAGCCAAGTCTATTTGAAGAACTAAATGATGCGGGTCTTTTTTAGCATTTTCTCTTTCTGCTTGTATAACTTTGCGTTGTATATTTTTTACATACATTCTGTGATCACCAACAACTCCACGTATGAGTTTGAAGAAATATTGATTTTTAAAAAAATAAAAAATTCAGAAGTATTGAAAAAATTTTTTATTGCAAATTGGATTTACCCACTGAATTCAACATGCCAAGATATGTTATGAAAAAAATTTACAGCCCCCTGCGATTTTCTTAAGACCGGGTTGAAATTTCACCGGTACCTCCCCTTAAGTCAAACGATAGCCATCTAGCGGACAAATGTATAAGTACATCAACTCATACAAGTAGGCACGTGTACATGTGTATTACTTACATATGCACAAAGATAAAACCCTTTATATTGACTGTTGTATCATTGACTTTATATATAAGCGTTTAGCGTGAAAAATGTGTTTGTGTGTTACCTCATTAGTGATCGCTATCCCAGCGCAAACCCCGTGAATCTTACATCTACGTCAATACGTCTAGACAAGTATTTACGTCCTCTATAACGGAAAAACAAAATTGAGCAAAAAAAATGAGTTTTTCGATAAAAATGCATTTTTCTAAAAAGTATATTTTTCAGTAAAAAGTACATAACTAGTGCATTTTTTATTATTTTTTTAAATAACATAAAGGACGTGAAAGAGGGCTCAAAATTGAGTACGGATTTTCTAGGAATTTTTCGGCATCGCTGAACGCATGAAATTTTGATGCAATAAAAAAATAAAAATACTTTAATTCCAAAATGATCGGTGACATAGGCATACTCGGACCACCTGATTTGAGATGGATTCGGTCATAAATATATTTCAGTTTTCATAAAGATTACTTTTACAGTTTGTAAGCGTTGGATGGCTGTCAGCAGGGAAGTATGGCGATCATTTAAAAACTTGGATTTTTCAGATTCCAAATTCAAACCTAATTTACGTTATACCGATTTTTGGAAAATGACATTTAAAGCTCCTTTCCTTTATCAAATTTTACATCGTTCAGGAGATTTCATTACAAATATAGATTTTTCTGGTATACATACTTTTAAAAATTTAGGCAATAATACTATAATTATGATTGAAAAATTATGCCCAAATGTTCAATCAATTAATTATGGTGAGATACAAGTAAAAGTGGCACAAGTAAAAGCGTTAGCACAGAATTGTACAAATATAAAAATTTTACGAATACAAAAACTAGATATTAATTCGGAGCTGATTATGGGTAATGTACTGTCAAGTTTATTCGCAAGAAATAGAAGTCTACAATGTATTGAACTAACTCAAGATAATTCACCTATGTTACCAATTAAATGTTTATATAGTTTGCCGCATAAGTCTGTAAACGAAATTAGTTTACGAATTCTACCAACTACCTCGATTCCTCATCTCTCTAAGGTAAATATCTTTTTTTGTTGGTACTAAGACATTCGGCCATTACATTTATGTATTTACTATTGAACAACAGATCATTGTGAAGTTTCAATCTTTGCGTGTATTGAAATTAAAATTTCCTATAAACTCGGAAATTGACTGTACAGCATTGATGACCAGTATTAGGACGCTCGCCACATCATTGACAGTCTTAGAAATGTCTGGACTTCAATTTGGCTACGGAAATGTGATTCCTGTTGCAGAACTAAGAAATCTGGAAGAGTTAAATGTAAGCAAGAGCGGCTTCGTGGATGATGAATTGTTGAAGACGCTGAGCGCGACTTGCAAGCTTTTGACAAATTTGAATATAAGCGGTTGGAAAAATATCATTTTATGTATTCCATATTTATATGCATCCGTGTTAATTTTATTTAATTTGCTAATTGCAGATTGCAGATATGTTACGAATCTTGGCCTTTCGCGTGTAGCTTCATTACCCAATCTATTACATTTGGATGTGAGTTATTTAACTGTTATAACGGATGAAGTATTTGACAACATGACTACTTTAAAAACACTTAACTGCTCATATTGCTCGGAAGTGGGTAATGCTGGTCTTATAAATTTAATAGCACTGGCGAACGATCTTGAAACTCTCAAGCTTACTGGATGTGATTTAATATCTGATGAGCTTTTCAAAGCTGCTACGGAATCAACCAAATTCAGAATAAATGATAAAACATTGACAATCGTTACAAATAAAACGGGCATAGAATTCGATAGGTTTTTGGCAACTGGTCTTTTAAAGATCACTCGTATATAAATTCAAATCTAATATACTTCAAGTATTTAAGAATTGTCTTGTTTACGATTTCGACTTGCCGCAATTCGTGTATCCTATCATTTATGTATTAAATATCGTTAGCAACACTTGTAAAAGATACACTCCCATTGCTTTTTTAAATGTGTGTAACAGCTGCTAGTAATGCAAAATAAAGCTGCCAAATAAATATACAGCCTTCCAATCTATTTTAAAAAGTCCCATAATTATCAAACATGTATAATAAGCTTGGAAAAGCTGCGTTCAGAAGATACATTCGGATTAATCGTCTCGCTTAAGGAGGTTCGATTATAGCTCTCCGCTCGCGGGTCGTAGAGAGGAGGTCCCCTCGTACCGCGCGCGCCACTCCGCTCACCGCGCACCCCCTCCCGCAGCCAACGAACTCGATCGTATGTTTACGTTTTGCCGCAATACTCGGAATCGGTGTTGTAACCTTTTTTAAAGAATCGCATCCTAAGTGTTTTGTGTTTTACCAAGGTACTTCCATAAGAACCCGTGTTGAACTTTGAAGTTGAATAATTTCATAACCGAGTTGATAAACGATCTGAAATTTCGCATACTAATAGAAAATCAATCGAAGAACAACAATATTAAGTTTTTGGAATGACGTAACCTTTTTCATTTCGGTATCGAAGCTCCTTAATCTGTGCGTGCGTTCCATCACGTCGTCCATCAGCTGAGCCAGCTTGCGAGCGCGTTGCGCATCTATATATATATATGAGGGAACGAAGAATCGACCGCGGAGGCGGCTGATCACAAGTACATGCGAGGAAATTAATAAGTAGGCGCTTGGTGGAGATATAAGTCACCGATTTTAGTACGTTATAGAGGTGTAAAAAGGTATTTTTGTGTTATTTGAATTGTAGGTAGAAACTTTTTAAGACATTTGTCTTGTGTGCTTCGAATGGATATAGTTTAAAAACTGTGCTGATTAATTTTGTGGGCTCGTTGGTGTATAATGTGTAGTTTTGGTTTTATTGGGAGTTTAAATACGGAAAATATGGATAAAATGTTTTGATGTACATAGCTTTCATACGGTACCATTAAATTATAAAAAATATCTGCATTAGTTGAATAACTTCCATTACAAAAAAGCTACCAAAATTGAATATTCGTGTTATTTAGGAGCGACGATGTCTCTGTCGGTAGAGTGTCCGATTACTAATTGTAAAGTCTCTGTCAAACTAACATCGGGTCATCACTGTTATTTACGAGTTCAGGTGATTCGAATCCCACCTTCATAAACTGCAGTATATATAAGGTCCCGCCGAAAATTAGTCACGTATAGGTTCATAAACGTTGACGTTACGTAACATAAATAAAAGGAAATCAAAACTTAGATTAGACAGTGCTATATTATGCGAAACTAATCAATTAAAAAAAAAAAAATTTAATTTGTTTAAAATATCTATTCAACGCGTCGATTTTTTCCATGCGCTATAAACTTAGCCAACCGGCGTGCGGAGTTTCGTAATGTTGACCATACGGGCATCATCGATCGCGGAAGGATTGAGATGACGAAACTCGGGCATCGCTGAGATGAGGAGATATTCGCGGAATCTCGCGTAACTGTACCTGCAGGATGACAAGAGGCATTTTAATTTCGCTTAGACGTAATTTTCGTCATGGTTGTATTATGACGAGTTTAATATCCTCACGACATCGGATGTAATTTCAGTGTCATGTGTTACTATGCAAGATCTTGACGATTATTCCAATTTATCAGTAAATGTAATACTTATTGACATGTACGATAAAGTGCTGTACGCAACGCTCAAATAGTTCCTTTTGTTGGTGTTTTTGTCGATTTGCAAAAATATCTTTTTGTTATTTTTGTATTTGTACGTAACATTATTTTGATGTTTTATATAGTTATCTATTGAGACTACTAGGCAGTAACAATCACGGAATAAATTTGGCCCAGACTACATGAAACGTTTTCTGGTACTTAAAAATCAAGCATTATATTTTTAGTTCGATCTTAGGCTGTGACTCCAATAGAGTACAGAGTGCTGTTTCGCATGCTGTACGAGTGCTGTTTCGCGTGCCATGTCGTGGCAGCACGCGTGTGGAACTTTTAGTATTTATATCTTATAGTGTAGAAAGGTCTCGCCAGTTATCCTCTGCGCATGTGCGCACCGCCAGTTGATCTCGGAACCAAACTATATCAAGAAAAGAAAGGTACGTTATGTGTGGGATCCCCTTCAAGTTCGGTTCGTGGACTCCGATTTTCTTTAATTTTCTTTAAACTAATTTAGACTAACTATCCTTAGTCTAATTATAAATTATAAAACAGTTATGTAGAAACTTGATCATTGGGAAAATCACAATAATAATAAATATAAATTTTTTTAGTATTTCTTTATTTTTGCAAAAGTAAACATAAATATATATTGAAATGTAATGATATTATACATAATAAATGTATTAAATATACATTGTAATTTTGTAAATAATTTATTATTAATAAATAAGTTCGCTTTTTCTTTCAAATCAGCTGGCGGTGCGCACATGCGCAGAGGATAACTGGCGAGACCTTTCTACATTAGATATAAATACTAAACGATCCACACGCGTGCTGCCACGACATGGCACGCGAAACAGCACTCGTACAGCACGCGAAACAGCACTCTGTACTCTATTGGAGTCACAGCCTTACCGTCCCTATAATAGAGAATATAACGTAGGCTGAGAGGAACAAGGTTCCAACTCGGGCGAGCGCGTATAAGAAGGTACCAACTCGCGCGGCTTTTAAATTTTTTAGCTGACTGTACTAATATCATTTAGTGCAAAGCTGAGTGTACTCAGGGGGTTTTTTGACTCGCTGAACTCGTTTTTTAGATCTATTTCAGTGTAGGTCTGCACGCGCATGCCCAGAAGACGATTTTCGCGCAAATCAAAGCTTTTATCGCGGATCTGAGTCTACCTAGGGAGTTTTTCGACCCGCTAAGCTCGTTTTCGAGATCTATTCAAATATATAATTGCACCTAAATGCTCAGGGGCCGATTTTTGCGCAAATCAGAGCAAGGTTTTTCGATTACGTGATTCTTTTTACTATGCTGACTGTTAAAAATAGTTATATAACAGTATAGTTATAGTTGTCTAAAATAACAGTATTGAATAATTATTGATACATCTTTGCCTACTTATAAAATTTATTTATCTTGAATACACCTGCACGGAGAAAAATTTTTGGCGTATTGTAGAGATTATTTAGTATATTTTTATCAATTATTAGTAAATTGTATTAAAACTTGATAAAAGATATAATGATTTTTGACAGTCAGCATAGAAAAAAATCACGCGATAACCAGCTGATGAAGGTGTTGCATGTGTAGACGAGACGAAACATCATATTAAATAGTGTGGCGTGGCGCAGTGGTAAAGCTTCAGCTTATGGACAAGCGGACCCGGGTTTGATTCCTAGTTGCCTCGATTTTTTTTTCAGTTAAAAAATTATTCGATTTCATAGTGGAAATTAAATGTATAAGCATAAGTAACAAGAAAATAAATGTGTCGAAAATGTAAGGAGTAAAAAAAAAAATTTTTATCATGAATTTCTTTTTACTAACTAGTACAGTAAAAAAATCGCTGCCAATTCATTGGCACGTAGCTTCTTCAAACTTAATTTACTGTTTCCTTTAATTAATTTTTAATTCCTATATTTAAAATTTAATACTTTATTTTGTACGGTAAGACTATGTTAAATGGTTTGTGACTTTTTATTTTTACTCTTTCTATTTTTTATCATTAAAAACCAATTATTATTATACAATTTTATATTCTACAAACAAAAAATTCATTGCCCACAAAAACCACAAAAAAATGATCATCACGACCAGATATTCGATATTAAAATTTTTTATACCACTTTAACCTCAAAATTACAACTTTGGTATGATTTTTCGGCGCTCGTGGTATAAAATACCGTTCGAAATGAGTGCGGAAGTAAATCATCACCTTCCGTACCAGTGTCGAAATATACTATTAATGTTTTTTAATACTGATATCTCAGAATATTTGATCAATTTGAAATTTTAACCAATTATTATAGTTATTTATTACAATATTTAGTTAAATTTTCCAGATTTTTTTAATAAAAAAGTTATTTAACAAGTACAAAAACTCAATCTACTTTTTTTATAAAATAATTTTTTTCTCAAAAACAATTGAAGATTCATTGTTTTTTACTCTCCGTTCAACAATTTGACTTAATACAAAAAATATCTGTTTCTCTGCTCGTTTGTGTACATGAGGCATTTCATGTCAACTGTCCCAGCGCGCGGCGCGCGAGCCCCAAATCCTGCTATTTCTTACTCATTTTTATGATACTAAAAAGTACTTAAAAAAATGGTTTGATATGCGTTTTCGACGTATTTTTTCCTCAGCTTTCCAATGATGTAGGTAGTTTTTTCAAAATTTTCCATTTTCATCTTCAAAAACTCTTTCGCATTCTATTTCTTGCAAAAAACATCTCGGGTACTCTTTGGAAAATATCCTTTCCTACGTAGAAAATGCTCAGCTTTCGATCTAGAGGGTAAAAAAAATATTAAAAATACACTTTTTGAGATATAACATGTTTTGTACTTTTTGAAGGTGAAAATTGAAAATTTCGGAAAAACTGCTTATGCCATTGGAAAGCTGAGGAAAAAATATCAAACAATTTTTTTAAGTATATTTTAGTATCATAAACGTGAGTTAGAAATAGCACGATGTGGGGCTCCCGCGCCGCGCGCTGGGACAGTTGACGTGAAACGCCTCATATATCCTATATAAATATTTCTCCATACTCAAAATGATAGCATTTATTTTTTAATTATGTCTATTTACGTGTATTGCTGTATTCTATATCTCTGCCAAATTTCAGAACGATTAGCTAATTTTTATATGTTTGGTCGTAATGTACAGATTTTTTTTAGGCAACGAACTCGATCTGATTATATATAAAAGCTACATCTGTACCAAATTTCAGGACGATTGGATAATTTTTACTCTTGTTATCGTGCGATACCGAAAACGCAAATTTTTTCTAAAATAATTTTTTTCTAAAAAACAAATGAAGATAATCTCTTGAAATTTTAACCAAATATAGTCTTTAATGAGTGTAATAAGTGGTTAAAATTTCAAGTCGATAAATAAAATATTTTTTGAGAAATTAATTTATGAAATATAAAAACGTTTTCCTTAATAACAAATGACAGAGTGAAGATAATTTAAATATTAAAAAAATAAAATATAGGTAATTTAAATACCTTTCAAGAAAAGTTCATTGTATTACGTAATAATGGCTGTAAGATAAAAAAAAATCATAAAAACTAAAAATTCAAAATCGCTTTTTGGTTATAAAAAAAAAAGAAAATCATAAAAACTTAAATCCATCAGGGTACCGAGTTTTTTTTCGCGAAGAGAATAGTCTTTGTCCAACGAAAATCGGTCGATTCGTTTCCGAGATATAAAGAGTTTTCACACACACACACACACACACACACACACACACACACACACACACACACACACACACACAACACACACACACACACGCGCGCGCGCGCGCGCGCGCACACGCGACACGCGCACACGTCACTCTCCCAGCGCGCGGCGCGCGTGCCCCAAATCGTGCTATTTTTAACTCATGATGTTTATGATACGTAATTTATGATAATATGTAATATGTACTTATTAGTACATTTCGACACGGGTGGGGAAGTCGATTATTTAGCTGGTGTGACTTTTTGCACGAGCGAAGCGACTGCGAAAAAGTCACACCACCTAAATAATCGACTTACGCACTAGTTTCGAACGGTATTTTATACCACGAGCGCCGAAAAATTATATCAAAGTTGTGATTTTGAGGTTAGAGTGGTATAAAAAAAATTGTTTGATAGGCATTTCCGACGTATTTTTTCCTCAGCTTTCTAATGATGTAGGCAGTTTTTCCAAAATTTTCCATTTTCATCTTCAAAAACTACGCGCCTACTCTTGAGCAAATTTTGAAAAAAATCATTTCTTATGTAGAAAATACTCAGCTTTCGATTTAAATGGTCAAAAAAAATATTAAAAATATACTTTTTGAGATATAAGATGTTTTGTAGTTTTTGAAGGTGAAAATGGAAAATTTCGGAAAAACTGACCACATCATTGAAAAGTTGAGAAAAAAATACGTCGGATACGCTTATCAAACAATTTTTAAGTACATTTTAGAATCATAAACATGAGTTGGAAATAGCAAGATTTCGGGCACGCGCGCCGCACTGGGAGAGTTGACGTGAAACGCCTCACATACATACATCCACGAAAAATAAATTTTATCAAAATCAACAAATATCGACATATATTCCCTTAAAACATCTTTTTGAAGATTTTTTGTCTCGAAAATTTTTTTCACCGTTACAAATCTTCCTCTATGAGGAAGCAATTGGTAAAGTTTATACTAAAATTAAGTAGAATCCATACTTGTTTCACGATTAACCAACAGTAATAATAACTGCAAGCGTTTTAATTAAGAATTAACATCATAATCTTTATAATTGAATACTCACTTAATTAAGACTTAATTTTTAATCTTTAATTAAACCGTCGATTAATTAAGGATTAATCTAGAATTACTTTTTTAATCATAATTACAGACATATAATATATTAAACTGAATAATTAATTCTTGATATATAATGATACGACGTATAATTAAACTCCCTCTTAATTATACGATCTAAAAATAAGTAATTAAACCTTTCGCTGATTGATAATTATATAGACTCGAACATTAATTTAATTAAATCTGTTCGTAATAACTTAATAGGATATTCGACCCCTTGAGCTTGTTTTTCAGATCTATTTAAATGTATGACTTCATGCACATGACCAGGAGATATCTCTTGCGCAAATCATAGCTTTCAGAAAGAATTTGGGAATATCTATAGTAGCTTTTTTGTCCCGACAAACTCGATTTTGAGGACTATTTAAGTATACGATTGCACGCGCATAGCTGCGAGACAATTTATGCGCTAAGAAGGCCTGGGTACTTCCCGATTAGGTAGCCTCAGATTCGCAATAAAAGCTTTCATTTGCGCAAGTCGTCCCCTCGCCATGTAGGTGCAATTATAAATTTGAATAGATCTCGAAAACGAGCTTAGCGGGTCGAAAAATCCCCTAATAGCCTCAAATCCGCGATGAAAGCTTTGATTTGCGCAAAAATCAGCCCCTGAGAGAATTAGGTGCAATTATACATTTGAATAGGCCTCCAAAACGAGCTTAGTGGGTCGAAAAATTCCCTAGGTAGACTCAGATCCGCGATAAAAGCTTTGATTTGCGCGAAAATCGTCTTCTGGGCATGCGCGCGCAGACCTACACTGAAAAAATTGGTGAAAACTTGATCTTGGCTGGTGTCGGTAATTTCCACTATTGCTAAAAATGTTGGATTCATCAACGTGAAAACGCGAATAATTCGAAATTTTGTACAGAGAGATTGAGGTAACTTCGCCTATTAAGCGAAGCCGGTGCAAACCGTAAATTAGTCGACTTATTGTTAGAGCTGCTTATTAGACAAGATCGACGTCAATCTCTTTGCCTTCCTTGTAGATATCAAATATGGAAAGTAATAAAGAGGGAAATTATGAGAAAATTAATTTTGTAATAATTTACAGACCTATAATTGCCCTTCCATGCATCATGTATCTCACTTCTTGCATTTGAAATTATCGTTACTAAACTTTTTCTTAAAGACTTATTTTTTATTTTAATAATTTTCATTTGCTCTTTTTGATCTTGAATTTAATTTTTCAATACATATTATAAATGGCATGTTCTTGTTTGTGCACATAAGGATTGTGCACATATTTATTGTGCACAGATAGCATTGGTACAGATCTATATATATATAGATATATACCAATGTTAAAGTGTGCACAATTAATATGTGCACAATCAGTATGTGCATAAACAAGAACACGTCTTATAAATTCTATTTAACCCACTAACAATTGCATTTTTTATGAATTTTTTTGAAAATTAGTTTTGCTATCGGTATTCAATTAGCTTTTTTTACTTACAACAAATTTATAACTAACAAAATTATGCATTCGTCTGTCAGCGATGGGACTCGAACCCAAAATGTTTAAAAATCTCTAATCTGTCAAAGTTACATCCTATCATAATCGACATACTGTGAGGTTTACCTTACTTAACATAGAGTCTATAACTATATCGGTGCACATATTTTTGTCAGTGCGTTGAATGGAAAGATTTTTTTACAATAAGTATTCCATAATAAATAACATTCACATACGTGCAACAAAAATGATACCGTAAGGCATCCCCATTGCTATCAAAAATAGCAAATAGTATTGTCAAAAAGTGTTATTCACGTTCTGTGAACACACGGTACGGCTGAGCCCGCTATGCAGAAACACGAAACCTCAATAGTCTATAAGACTCCGACAATACATTTCGTGGCCAAATTATGTCCCCGCCTGAACCAGAGTTTTCTAGGCGTATTTTGGCCTGCTGAATCCGAATTTCGAGGGTTTCCGGCCGAAAAAGTGAGAGAAAAAAAGTTATAAACAATTTAATTGTTTAAAAGGCCATATCTCCGAAGTGAAATATCGCAGCGAACTGAAACTTTTTTCAAAACGTTTGTTTTTTTATTTCGAAACTTTTCTTTTCTTATACTATTTTAGCTATGTCTGAGAGTTTTAAAGATATCAATGATAAACACCTTTTGGATAAGTAATGAAATAAAACGTTAAATATTTCTACGCAGACAAGTAAAATATTCACCTGAAAGCTTGTATACAAGATACAAATTAGTGATTTTTGATGGTTGCATGGACCATTGTTTTGACAATTATGCGATGGAGTATATATTTATACACTTCAAATCATAAAATCTACTCATTTTATCTAGTAACAATAGTAAGCGCAAAGACGAGAGGCTGCGCGTGGCGGCCGCGCGTGGTATAGTTAATAGCAAAGGCGCATCAAAAGGCGTTTATTGTTGATATCTTTAAAGCTATCAGACATAGCTAAAAAAGTATAAGAACAAAAAAGTTTCTAAGTAGAAAAAGAAACGTTTTGAAAAAAGTTTCAGCTCGCTGCGATATTTCACTTCGGAGATATGGCCTTTTAAACAATTAAATTGTTTATAACTTTTTTTTCTCCCACTTTTCGGCCGGGAACCCTCGAAATTCGAATTAAGCAGGCCAAATTACACCTAGAAAATTTTGGTTCAGGTGGGGACAAAATTTGGCCACGAAATGTATTGTCGGCACCTAGACTACAATGGCACATGCGGGCGCGCAGAGCATCGCGAAATCTGATAACATAGATGTACGTGTATTTTTAACGGAAACTCCAATTGAATTGCTCTTTTCCAGTATTCTCAAGTAATTGGAACCAGTTATAATGGTATTAAGGACGTTCATCGGTTGAAAACTAATTGATGGGCGAAAATTTATATAATGGATATGATAGTTCTAATGTAAAAAACGTTATCCTCATACAATTCTAAATGATTTAGCAAGATATAAAAAAAATTTAAGAATTGAAAATTTGGAATGTTGCTAGTGTAAATATTGCTTGTGAAAAAAGTACATCAATTCATTACGGAAATCTTTATTTTTGATCCATACTTTAACGAGGTAGGGCTTATCATATTCCTCATGCGATTTGAGGCAGGGCTTGCCATAAAATAATTGAGAAATTATCAGAGTGAAACGTGGCGTTCATTTGATTATAGAAGTGATATGTAAACCTTATAAACAATTGCATGTCCCGCTTCACTCCTTCATAATTTCTCACTTATTTTATGGTTATCCCTACCTCAAATCCCATAAGCAAGACCATAAGCCCTATCCCATTAAAATCGGATGACAAATAAATATTTCCATAATGAATTGGTGTGCTTTTTTCGTAAGCAATACTTACACTAGTTACATTCCAAAATTTCAATTCTTCAATTTTTTTTATATCTTTTCAAATCACTTAGAATTATACAAGAATAACATTTTTTAAGCTAATAAGCATATGTTTCTACGAAAATAATGAAATTTCAAATCTATCGGTTTTATTTTCTGGTTTTATTTTTCTAATCTTTAAGTTTCTATAACTATTTTCCAGTGACTGAATGATTCACGTTTGAAGTAGGGTTTTGTTTATAAAGAGCGAAAAGCTTTTCTAATACCCTGGTAGAAAGTTAACCAGTTCCGCTGCCTAAGCTGCTGAAAATATTAGCTAGATTTCTTAGCTATAAATAAGCCACTCTGTTAACTACAATTTAGCTAAAAACTCGCTAATTTTTTTTTAATCTTTGAAAAGTGATATTGGTTATAAATCAAGTAATTTTTCTATAGCTAAGAAAAACGAGGCCGTAGTAACGGTCTGAGGTCTAGGTGTTCGGAATAACCGGTGAACAAATCTAGGTGGTGCGTCCACCACGCTTTGAGTGTGTGTTCCAATAAGTAGGCGCAGCGCACCACCTAGACTCCATCATCGGCTATCCTGCGAAGTCCTAGCGCAGGTGCGAACGGTTTTCATCCATTAAGTATGTCTGGGGGAGAGGTATTTTATCAGAATGTAAAATGTTAGATCGGGTATTTTCTTAGAAAGGTAAAAAAAAAATTACAATATCTTACGATAGAAGGGTAAATTTTCCGAATGTTTAAAAATGTATGGTATAGAAAAATGGGAACAAATTTGGCAAGAAGACCGTAATATTTTCATTAAATTATTTTTATATAATATCTGATATCAATTTTTCGAATGCCAATCAGCATATCTTGGTTCTAATGCCAAAAGCGTGACGTTTTTATCGATATTTATAGCCAACTTTTTGCCAAAAATGAACCATATTTTGAAAATCTAGCTAATTTACAGGTAGATTATGCTTAAGATTTCTTCCAGGATACCTAGATAAAAATTCTTTATATTTTAAGCTGGTAAGAAAAAGAAAGAAAAACGCCCGTCAGTCGAACAGCAATAAATCGCGCTCTCGCTGACTTTATGAATTGGTGCATCGTGAGCTCGTCGAGAATGGAAAATCTAAAGAGTTGAGTATGCAATGCAGCGGCCGCTACGCGTCGCTCGATCATCGCGAGTTTCTCACCCGATCATAATTACCGCGCCGAGGGTATAAGTTCATGTACGAGTCAGCGACTGGCACTAACTTGAATCTTTGCTTGGAGAGTTCCAACGGTTCTCTCCACGGGCCGAGAGCTGTCTGCTTCTCGGTCCGCATAAATTATTCCAAAGAGAATATTTATATTTTACATACTCGTAGCCGAACGCAATGTGTAATAAATGCACGGGCTGCGTAAACGAGTGTTTCGCATCACTGGTTTCGCTGTATCTGTATAATCAATGTTATAAGTATAGGGTGACTGTATCAGTATATGGATGATTACTAGAAAATGGCCAAATTACGGTTTATTGAATTAAGATAGTTATATCCCAAGATACAGACCTTCGACGGCTGAGCGGAACAAAATGCTATCTCGGCTGAGGCTAACAGAAGATGCTATCTCGGCCGAGTCTCAGAGAACCTATAGTATAGTATAGAAGATATCCTATAGTCCAATATATGAGGTTACAAAAATTCATTGTTACATAAATGACTATTTATGTATTCCGAGAACCTTCTGAGAGCGTAAATAAATCAAGTGAAGATTTGTGAATAAGGTGATGCAAACTGACGCCTTGGTCGTATTTTGGAAAACTTGTTCGGTCAAAATTAATAATATTATTACATCATGTAATTAAAATACGTTTATCATTGAAAATAATGAATTTTCGTATATCATTAGCAACACTTGTAAAAGATACACTCCCATTGTTTTTCTAAATGTATGTAACAGCTGCTAGTAATGCTAAATAAACCTGTCAAATAAATATACAGCCTTCAATCTATTTTAAAAAGTCCCATACTTATCAAACACGTATAATAAGCCTGGAAAAGCTGCGTTCAGAAGATACATTCGGATTACTCATCTCGCTTAATCTGTGCGTGCATTCAATCACGTCGCCCGGTTGAGCCAACTTGCGAGCGCGTTGCGCATCTATATATGAGGGAATGAAGCATCGACCGCGGAGGCGGCGATCGCAAGTACACGCGAGGAAATTAATAAGTAGGCGCGTGGAGGCTATAAAAAGGTATTTTTATGTTATTTGAATTGTAGGTAGAAGCTTTTTAAGACATTGTCGTGTGTGCTTCGAATGGATATAGTTCAAAAACTGTGCTAATTAACTTTTTGGGCTTGTTGGTATATAAGGTGTAGTTTTGGTTTTATTGGGAGTTTAAATACGGAAAATATGGATAAAATATTTTGATTTTTATAGCTTTCATACGGTACAAATTAATTATAAAAAATATCTCCATCAGTTGAATAACTTCCATTACAGAAAAGCTACCAAACTTCAATATTTGTGTCATTTAGAAGCGGCGATGTCTCTGTCGGTAGAGTGTCTGATTAGTAATGGTAAAGTCTCTGTCAAACTAACATCGGGTCATCACTGTTTATTTACAAGTTCAGGTGATTCGAATCCCACCTTCATAAACTGCTGTATACTTATAGGTCCCGCCGAAAACTAGTCACGTATAGGTTCATAAACGTCGACGTTACGTAACATAAAATAAAAGGAAATCAAAAGTTAGATTAGAAAGTGCTATATTTTGCGAAACAAATTAATTCAAACTAAAAAAATTTTAATTTGTTTGAAATATCTATTCAACGTGTCGATTTTTTCCATGCGCCATAAACTTAGCCAACCAGCGTGCGGATCAGTTTCGTAATGTTGACCATACGGGCATCATCGATCGCGGAAACGTTGAGATGATGAAACTCGGCCGTCGCTGAGATGAGGAGAAATTCGCGAAATCTCGCCTAGCTGTACCTGCAGGATGACGAGAGGCATTTTAATTTCGCTGAGACGTGATTTTCGTCACGGTTGCATTATGACGAGTTTAATATACTCACGACATCGGACGTAATTTCAGTGTCATATGTTACTATGCAAGATCTTGACGTTCATGCCAATTTATCAGCAAATGTTATACTTTACATGTACGATAAAGTGCTGTACGCAACGCTCAAATAGTTCCTTTTGTTGGTATTTTTGTCGATTTGCAAAAATATCTTTTTGTTATTTTTGTATTTATACATAACATTATTTTGATATTGTATATAGTTATTTATTGATACTACTAGGCAGTAAAAATCAGGGTTTCTGAAGAATAAATTTGGCCAGGACTACATGAAATGTTTTCTGGTACTTAAAAATCAAGCATAATATCTTTAGTTCGATCTTATCGTCCCTATGATATAAAATATAATAACTATAATATTTAAAATTAGGAATTTTTTAATGGAACACTATTCATTGAAATATTTTTGCCTTTTTATCGATTCTTTTAATACAAATATTTGCAAAATTATAATGATAATTTTAAATACTATTTATTATTGCTAGCATATAATCCTACTAATCATGAAACTCTAGGCTTCATTTATATAGGTTTCAGAAAACGTCTCCTACAGCCTGCTAAGACTCCTTATAAAAAAGTTGCAATAAACAATTGTCCATATCGAATTTTTTTTGTGAGCTTGATATTTTATAATTCAGTTTTGTTTTTATTTAATTTTGACTAATATAATATAAAAAAATCACCACGTATAATAAATCATTCATGCAACCATTTGAGAAATTTCAATTTTGGGTACACACCATGCAAAATAATCATAGAATCTTCATTTAAAGATTTATAAAAACATTTATTTTTTATTAATTAATACGATCTCTCACAGAGTTATATACATTTGTAATCTTTAATAAGTAAATAATTAATGCTTAAAAGTAAGTTAAGTAGTAAAATACGAAGAAATTACTTTAAAGAAATTGATTCCATAAATGTATATCCTTTAAAAGCGATTACAACAGAAGTAGAATAGTATATTATTTATATTGGCACAGGCAAAAGAAACAGAAGCGTCTTGCGTATTATTCTTTCTATGTTTAAAATTTTTATTAAAACGTTATGAGAATATTATTTACAGCGGGAGGCGTTGTGCGAACGCTCAAATTTCCATCCTCGCAGACATTCCAAAAAACGTGGAATTGGAACGCGACACTCGATCAAGTTTTTCTCGAAATTCATCATTTAAATTCATGCTTCTTTTCAACAGTTCGCAATTATAACGTATAATTAATATTTCTGGGCCTTTAACGACTCTATCGAATGACATTCAACGCAATCAAAACGAGAAACATTTTACAACCACATCTACCTTCCATGATGTTGAAGAAAAGTGTTTATACTGACGCATTTTTAAAAGAAAAAATCATGTAAATTTTTTACATTTCCAGTACAGGAAAACAATTGATTAACAAAATGTGAAAAATTCTTCAACTCAATCCTCATTGTTAACGGTTTTTTTTGCTTATCCCGCCCAGGACTATATTTCCACGACACTTAAAAGTATTATACAAGTACTTGAAAAAAATCATTATTCTCTATGGATTTCTTATGGAGTAATATGCATTAAGTTAACTAAAATATAAAGGTATACCGCAACGTGGCGACATTAGCGAATTGCTGCAATAAAGCGAAAAATTTTCGGAGTTCTCAGGTTTTACCTTCCATTTCTGAACGAACAAATTGAGCATAGATTAAACACAAAAAAAGACAGACAAACCACCGAACTCGTCATCGCGATTTAAAAAATAATTTGTTCGTAATTATCTATACCGCTCAATGTATACATATACATATCCATAAAAGTTTGTTTGGTCCATAAAAAGTGCATAATTTTTAATATAGAATTCTCGCGGATTTGGAAAACTTTTTGTGTTTTTACATGCCACATATACATAACACCTTACGGAAAATGATTATTCTAACGCACTGATTGTACTACTTTTTACGTTAATAAAAAATAGCAAATTAACAAGTTGTTCCCCATTTTCTAATACTATTAGTCATTAAAGTACAATGCTTACGTAGATGCAGGTGTCTATCATCTTTCGGCAGTCAGCGATCGCGGGATCATCAAACCCAAAGTATGTTCCGCCGAGCCATCAGGAAGCTACCGAAACACTTTGATAACGAATGGAATCTCCGCCAACGCTAATAAATATTTTCCGTAAGGCCTCGCGTTTCGTTGCTTTGAGAAGTACTTTCTCCCTCAACAACAAAATATAAATCTCCCGACAATATTTATATTCCTTCCCCACGCTCGCCAATCTTGGCTGTGCGCCTCAAAGCAACGCAACTTGTCCAACCCCCTCAGTTCTTTCGATTTTCACCTCCTCCTCAGGTTTTTTAACCCCTGCTCAAGTGCGTATGATATAAATCCGAGGGTACCTACTAGAAAGAATACAATAATAACCATCGCCCCTTCGCTCTCCTCAAGAAAACACAAAGCTCTCGTTCTCATCGACGACACCGCAGTCTCGCGCCGAGTTTTCCCGCCAACATTCGCCAGCTAGTACATCAGGAATAAAACGTTCGGTAAACTCTCGTGCGAGACTCATCGTCTCTCAACAGGGGCTAAAGGCACTCCTCTTGCATCTCCCTCTCTCTCTCTCTCCCTCTGCTGCCCTCTTAAACGCTCTCGGGCACGATCTTGTCGTAGTGGAAAGTGCTGCTGGAGTAGAAGCTGCCGCGCTTGGGCATGTGTGGCGTGGCAATTTCCTCTTGCAGGGGTTTGTATACGAGGCCGCAGTTCTTGTTGTCGATGAGGCCGGGTCGCAGGATCATGGGGGTGCGGATGACGGGGCCGCGGCCACGACGCTTGGCCAGGCAGATTGCGAGGTGAGCCGCCAGGAGGAGGACGGCCAGGGTGACGAGGACGATGGTGACGATGGGCCAGAGGGCGTCGCCGTACCAGGTGCGGTAGCGACGGTACTGGCTCACCTCCTCGTACTCCTCGTCCTCCTGGTTGCTCCAGGCCGACTCGATCTTGTCATTCGTGTCGGCGCTGTGGCCCTGGCCGAAGTCGAGCTGCAATGAGATTTGGTGCGAGGTTAGACAAAGTTATTTTTCTGATGTTCAAGTTGTTTAATATTTTTAATACTTTAGGTAATTTATTTATTGAACGATTATTTTCGCCCTTTTCTTATTTTAAGATAAACAAGATTAACTAAAATAAGCGTCTTTAAAATTTGTATCGATTAAGTACGTAAGATTATTTGAAATTTATTTTAGAAGTATATAGTTTGTGAAAAAGGCAAGATATATTTTATCGCAAACATATGTTTGAACGTGTTATATAATAGTAGTAATTGCTCTATCGTAGTTACGTTTATCCTGATTATACGTCTAGCATACTATTTACAGTATACCTTAGTGAAAGCATAGAGGAATTATTAAATCCTACAAATTTAATATTTTTGTCGGTACGTTCAATGAAAAACTATGTCTACAGGTATGACATTTTTTTTTGTCAGAATGTCGAATTTCTACGGCGTAATGTATGTACAAATGCAGAACTTCGGATTTTTTGTATAGTGACACCACCGCAGCGCCACTGCAGCAAGCTTCCGAGTTGAAAGTTGAGACGTAGTCGCCGCTACGTGTCGCTTCGCCATCGCGTCCCTCAATTGAAATTAATGCGGCGCAGGTATAAGTTCTCGTACGAGCCAACGATTGGTTACGATCGATTGAAGATCGGTTTGAAGATTGAAGATCGGTTTGAACGGCTGACAGTCGTCGCGTCAAGATCGCAGTGAGCATCGTAGTATCGCGATAGTTTTCATCAGTGAGTGATAGTGATAGTGATAGTGCATCAGAGAATCAATTTGATCACCTGCCCTTCTAAGGGCAATCACACGGCTGAACACAGTATTGTGTTATTCACCGCATCCTTCCAAACTACAAGTTCGACAACAACAGCAGCCACCAGAGAGCGGACCTAGGAGAGGTGACCTCCAAGGTCACCATGTCACACACATCGGACAAAATGGACCAGTCGGATGGTTCAACGCCACACCACCCTAAGCGAGTGAACCCCGATAATAGTGATGATGGATTCAGCGTCGTATCATCGACCAAGAGGAAGAAGGCTAGGACATCGACAAAGGCCAGGACCTCAACAAGGGCCAGCAGCAGCACCACAACTAGCACTAGTAAGATCAACACACAACCATCTAACATGACCCTTTCCAATAAAACCAAAAATTATTTTGAGACCCTTGCCAACGACAACACAGAAAAAACGGTACCAACCGGGTGTCTAAACACAAACGACACACAGACAAACAACGTGACAGACCCTAAACCTAAAAAACAAAATATTAAACCAGTGACAGTAAAAGTGGACGAATTAAACTTCCCTTACAAGATGCTCAAAGTTGTTCTCAGGAAACTTAAGTTTCCACCGATGGTTCAAACTATTGACAGCACCCACATGTCAGTTGGGGTTAGTACACTTGACGACTATCGGTTGTTACTCAAGGGTCTTGAGGAAGCAAATTTTCAATTCTCCCTGAGACGACCTGCTGATTCCACCCCCCCTGTGAAAATTGTGATAAGAGGCCTCCCCTCGTACACAGAAACGGATGAAATCAAGAATGAATTGATTGAATTAGGACTGAAGATTGAGGGCGTTGCACAGATGAAAAGAGGAAGTGGAAGAATAGCCACGCCGCTCCCTCTTTTCTTATTAACCATAACTAATGATGAAAACCTAAAGCTTTTGAACGAAGTAAAATCGATTAATTATTTTAAAATAAAACTTGAAAAGTACAACAAACCTAACAAACCTGTGCAATGCTTCAACTGCCAGGAATTTAATCACGTATCTAAATTCTGCCACATGCTTCCCAAATGCGTTAAATGTGGAGAAATCCACAAATCAACTGAATGCAAATTAGATTTCTCGGATAAAACAAACAACCTAAAATGCGCTAACTGTAGAGGAAACCACACGGCAAACTACCAGGGATGCCCAAGATATAAAAGACAACACGACCTAATCAAAATCAGGTCACAAAAACAAACAAACGCTAAACCTACACAACAGGTAAAAATTCATGCGCCCAGACAACAACCGCCACAAAAACAACAACAAACACAACAACATAATTACAACGCCAACACTAACTATGAACGTAACTTCCCGCGACTTATTAATAAACAAAACGCAAGTCCAGCTTGGACACACACACAAACAAACATGATAAATAATAATGATAAAATACAATCTAAAGACGCCGAAAACCTAATGAACATTATAAACGAGGCAATCGAGTTAACACTTCAAATTACAACAGGTACACTCACACTTAAAGATGCAACAATTCAAACAGCTAATCTAATAAAACAACTTTTCTCTACAGCCCTTAATGTCAGCAATGGAGCAGGAAAATAAACAATTAAAAATCTACGCATGGAACGCGTGTGGTGGATTATATGTCAAAAGACTTGAATTAGAATCCCTCTTAATAAATAACAAAATAGACATTTGCCTCATAAGTGAAACCTTAATTAAAGATAAACAAAATTTCAACATAAAAAATTATAAGACATATAAAAACAAAACTAACAGAGGCACGGCTATTCTCGTTAAAAATGACATCAGCCACTACGTAATTCCGATTGATCTTGAAAAACTAGAAGCCACGGCTATAAAAATTAAAACGCGAGGCCAAGAAGTCGCGATAATATCCACATATAACTCCCCTAGCGTAAAATTCCATAAAGCCGACTACACTAAAATCTTTAAAATAGCCCCGGTTGTTATTGCAGCAGGTGATTACAATGCAAAACACACCATATGGGGTAGTAGATCTATTAACACACTTGGCAAAAACATTAATAATTTCTGTTTTAAAAATAACCTTTCAGTTCATGCACCCCGGAATTCACGCACTATCCATTTAACAAAAGACTAAAACCGGACATAATAGATTTCATGATCTCAAAAAATCTCTATTTTACTTCGGATGTAAACACAATTCACGAGTTAGACTCAGATCACTACCCCATAGAAATCATAGTTAACTTGAGCGCTAAATTCACGACTAACCATCCTAAATATAACTTAGCAAAAGCAAATTGGAATTCATTTCAAAATCATATAGATAACGCGATTAAAGAGCGCCAAAACGACTTAAATTCAATCGATAATATAAATCTTGCAATCTTAAATTTAACTAACTCAATCTCGGAAGCATTAGAAATAGCAGTACCTAAAAATGAAAATAAAACCGGTGAACCCCCTCTGCCACAAACAATACTTGATTTAATTAACTCCAGAAATAAAAACATACGAGAAAACCATGTCAGGCCAAATCCCCTACTAAAACTAGAAATAAATCGATAAAATGATTAAAGAATTTAAATGTAACATGTGGAATAACACAGTTAAAAAATTAAATATTAAAGATAACAGCCTCTGGAGAATGACAAAAGGTCTAACGCGTAAACAAACAAATATTCCAGCTCTTAAAAACGAAAATAATGAAATTAAATACTTTTCTCCAGAAGACAAAGCTAACGCATTTGGAACGCACTTCGCTAATACATTTACCCCGCATAAAAACGAATCCGAAGAAGCAAAGCTTTTCACCACAGAAACAGACCGCATGGTTTCCTCGTACTTAAACCATCTGGAAATTACGGATCCTAAATATAAAGCCAAACCATTCGAAATCAAAAACTATATTAAAAGAACTAAAAACAATAAAGCCCCCGGACCGGATAAAGTCACTAATTGCATGCTTAAACATCTACCCTCCAGCGCCATAAGTTATATTACGAAAATTCTTAATGCTTGCTTCGATTTAAATTATTTCCCTACGGAGTGGAAAAAAGCAACTATCTTAGTGTTTGCTAAACCCGGTAAAGATCTAACCATGACCACCAGCTACAGGCCCATAAGTTTACTAAATACAATGAGCAAAATTTTCGAATCAATCATAATCGACAGACTTAAAGACGAATTAAACGATAAACTTCGACTCCGAGCAGAACAATTTGGTTTTAGAGATGGACACTCGACAGTACAGGCCATACTTAGACTAACAGAAGACATCACGAAAAACTTTAACTGCAACAGAAACACAGGCGCGGTTTTTCTGGACGTCGCGAAGGCTTTTGACAGCGTGTGGATTAACGGACTAATCCGCAAGCTGATCGAAGCCAAAATAAATAAAAATTTAATTCACCTACTAGCATCATATTTAAAAAATAGAAAATTTAAAGTAAAACTAAATGACGTAGAACCTAAAGAATTTAATATACGTGCAGGCATACCACAAGGTAGTCTACTCGGTCCTATACTTTTCATCATTTACATCAATGACCTTCCAACCGTTGAAGGAGTAAAAATAGGAATTTACGCAGATGACACGGCCGCGTGAGCTACCTCGTGGAGCAATCTCAAAATAGTAAAACTTTTAAACGAATTCCTTAATAAAGTAAAAAACTGGACAACATTATGGCGCATAAAAATAAATGCTTCTAAATCAGAATCAATCCTTTTCTCGCGTAAAAAAACCCCAACACGGGATCTAGATCCGCCTAATCTAAACAACGAGTCTATAGAATGGGAAAATAAAGTAAAATATCTAGGGGTAATGCTTGATAAAAAATTAAGTTACACAGCCCACGTTAATAACACGCGTAACAAAGCAATAGGAGCCACAATGAAACTCAAACCGATCCTAAATAATCACTCAGCACTAAATATAAATAACGGAGTAATAATTTACAAAATGATAATAAGACCCATCTTAACCTACGCCTCGACGATCTGGGCCAACACAAACAAATCTAATTACCAAAAAATACAAACGGTACAGAATAAAACACTCCGCACTATTTTAAACGCCCCTAGATACACTAAAAACACTCTAATTCATAAAGATTTAAATGTAGAGTACATTAAAGATTACATCAAAGAAGCCGGCAAAAACTTCTACAACAGAATTTCGGAATCAAAATATCAAATCATTAAAAACCTAGGCAACTACGACTCCGACGCAAGAGACAAATACAAGAGACCTAAAGACTTTTTGCATATAGATCCACCCACATAAATCCTAGTAAATAACGCAAATTTACGATGTTTCAGATACAACAGATCCAAGCCAAGGACAAATGCAGACACACCAGATTTACCTTCCCCTTACTAATCATTTTTCTTTCAGGATCACATCAAGAAGACGCACCTCATACACTAAACTCTCTCTCTCTCTCCTTTCACGCAAAAAGAGACGCAGCGACGTTATGCTGGCGGCTGATATTCAGTGCGCCTCAAAACCGCAACGAATGCCTGACCGGACCGGCTGGCGGATGCGGCGTCTCCCTCTGGGTGAATCTCTTTCCTCTAAAACTTTCTGCCGCATATCACCTTTACCTACCTATATAAATTACTCATCTATTTTTTCTGTCTAATAAAGTCATTCTACGCGTCTCAACAACTAACTTAAGATAAATGGGTTTTTACTCCTAGCGAGGTTTTTCCCCATTCTACACTCCACATAGTAGTCCAGCCATACAACCGTTTTTGCTCTATAACTTCTGATAGTGTGGAAATGCCCTCACAGGGTAACGCACAACTTTCTCTTTTTGATTTCCTTCTTTAAGGAGAGGTAACTGGACTCGCCCGGGCTCCTCCTACGTGGATTCATTTCTACGTAAGGGGCTCCCTGGACGGTGATCCGGGCAGGCTGTACCTCACTGGTAGGGGGCGACGGAGGGGGCCCCCACCATCCCTTCTTTCTTTCTTTCGATTGGTCACTCCATCTTGGTTGAAGAGTTCCATTGGTTCTGTCCACGGGCCGAGAGCAATCTCGGTTCGTATGATTTATCCCAAAAAGAATTTCTACATTTATAGGTAGGTACTAGGTAAGTACAACGCTGCATTAGTGTGTACTTGTACTTCATACACGCGACCGCGCCATCCGCAGTCAAGTTTTTCTATCTATGACAACTTTATGTTATGGATAGGTATATTTAAATTTGTTACTACATAATACGTGATTATTCATATACTTCGGAGCATAAATAAATTAAGTGAAAATTCGTTAATTAAATCAGCTGATGTAAATCGACGCTTTGAATTATATCAAGTCATTTCAAAATTTCCTGTTCATGTAACTTATGGGAAAGACAGACCAGATACATTATTTCGTAAAAATATCTTCCTTAGAAAGTGCGTAGACTGATAGAATAAGAAAGAATAAAATAATTTAATTTAACAAATTTACGAAGATAAAGTCTTTATAAAAATATTAACACTCGAAAAATTACCCAAACTCCTGCACAATAAACAATTCTTCATTCATGCTACCACTCCAAAACCCCAAATAATCGATACCACCGACTCAACTTTCAGAATTATATCCATCTCAACTCACGTTATTGCCAGTATTAATGATATCGTCACTGAAATCGAACTTGATGAACGGTCCGGGCAGCGACGGCAGAGCAGCTTCTGCGGACTCTTGAACAGCATCGGTGGCCTGTGCTCCAGCCGACTGTCCGGGTTTCTTCACGGGCTTCTTGGGCGCTGGTCTAGTCGGTGGGCCGCCTTCCCAGGAGTCGCAAAGCTTCTTCGCGAGGTCGGTCCACTGGCTGACGGAGGTGCCACCGTCGTTGGCGTTGGCCTCGCTGGGCGAGGCGCCGTCATAGTCGAGGTCGCGTCTGATGCTGCCCATCGCACGCATGGACTCGCTGGGGGTGACGTTATTGTCGGTCAGCCACTGCACGGCCGCGCTCAGGTCCTCATCGCAGCGCAGAGCATTGCGGGAGAGGTCGAGACCTTGGAGATTGGGCATGGCGCGCAGCTCCTCGATGGTGACGCGCGTCAGGCGGTTCTTGTGCAGCGAGAGGAATCTGTGGAGGAAGAGGTATTATTGTTCATCCTTCTTTGCGTGTCACGTTTGACTGCAGAATTATAAGTATCGTAAGATAATTACAATTCAGTACACCAATTATAATAAAGATTATTTACCAGTTGCATACTGGTAAATAATCTGGTTCTGTATTCACAATATTGTTTATTTTACACAGTGAATGTGCTTATAAACATGTATGTCGGATTCCCCGAAGAACACAAATCACTCAATGCCAAACCAAGATCTCACCTCAGACTCTTGAACGGCAACCTAGCCTCGTTCCAGATCCTCTGCATGCCACAGAAGCTGGCATCGAGACGCAGGAGGTTCGGCGTCTTCAGGAAGGGTGTGACTCTCAGTCCACTGACGAAGGAGTTCATGGCGATGCTGAGCTTGGTGAGGGAGGTGGCGCCCTCGAACATGTCGTCGTCGAGCTTGTCCAAACGGTTCATGGAGAGGTCGAGCTCGCGCAGAGACGACAGCGAGCGCAGAAGGTCCTTGGGCAGGCCGGTGAGCCTGTTGCGGGCAAGGTTGAGGCGCGTCATCGCGGGCATGGCGTCGAACGTGCCGGACTCGATGAAGGTGAGGCCGCAGTTCTCGCATTCGAAGCGGTAGATGCTGTCAAGGAATAAAGAGGAATATTAGGTGATTGAAATAATAGAATTGATAACGAGAATCGTAGGACGTATGAGAATACTGATCTTTGAGAATAAAATACTAGAAGTATGGTTAGTCAAGTAGTTCTCTAGTTAATATTCACTTTTTAAGACAAATGTAGTAATGAGTTTTTGCTACAGAATCTACAGATTTGCATAAGGAAGTAATATTCTGTTTTATGTTTAGTCAGTCATAAATTCGTACTAGAGCTAAAATTCTAACACGGTTAAAATTTTTCTTTCAAAACACATCGGAACATTACATCGTCATAATGCAACGAAAAAAAAAACTTTTAACAACTATTAAAATTCTTAAAAGAATACCAAAATTATATCTAAATTCTTAACTTGACACTACTTTATAAGAAAAGTAAAAAATCCACATAGCTATCAAATTGCTTGTTATTATTTATTACCTGTATCTCTCGAACTCCTGTGCGTTGGTCCTGAACACAGGTAAAGTCTCTAGATCGGGATTATCGCTGAGCAGGAGAACCTGGAGTCGCGAGTTGGTCCTAAAATGGTGCTCGGCCAGGCTTGCTAGATTATTGTTGCTGAGGTCGAGGTGGGTCAACTGGTCAAGACCGGCGAACGCATGCTGGTGGATACGCTTGAGGTTGTTGGTGCTGAGGAAGAGCTGGTCGAGGTAGGGCACGCCGTCGAGGTCGTCCTTGGCGATGATCTTCAGCCGGTTCATGGAGACATCCAGCGTCATCAGTTTCGCTGCCCTGTTTAATCACGAAAACAACTCAATAAGCAACGCTTCTTCCTCTCTCCGTTTGAATAAATAATAAAATACAAGGGAGGAATGAGGCTGACCTGATGGTACTCAGAGTCGTGAGACTGTTGGCGGCGATGCGCAGAGTCTGCAGACCCTTGCCCTTGAACAGGTCGACGGGCAGGTCGGCCAGGCTGTTGTGCGACAGGTCGAGCTCGACGAGCGAGTCGAGGGGTGCGAAGAGGTCACGCTCGATGTTGTTCAGGCGGTTGTTCTTTAGGCTGATGTAGGCTAGGTTCGTCATCTTGGCGAAGGCGCGGCGCGGCAGACGCGTCAGCTGGTTGCCAGAGAAGTCTGGATAAACAAAAAAATTTTTGTTTTGTTAAAGAATATAATGGAAATGATAAAGTTCGTGTTATTAGTGTACTATATGGTTATTGTAAAAAGTGTTTTTTCATGTTTTTAATCTGCGCTTTGTTTGACAAATAAAAAAAAATGTTTTCGCCATCAGATATCGGTTTTCTATCTTTTGTTTGCAAAAGATAAGATAGACGCGCGCGTTGTGTTAGCAACTTTTGCGACATAATTGCTGAAAATTTATTGCAATGCAGCATTATCGTGTGCTAAGTGGGTAAAAAAAAATATCGTTTGTCTTACACTACTAACTTTGTTTATTTTATAGTGCGAGTTGGTGCTGAAGTAATTTTGATTGCCCATTTAGCAAAAGTTTTTGCTGTCTTCCCCGCGTTGTTTGATAAATCAAAAAGATAAAAAAAAATTGTTTGTTCCTGGCACATATAGCCGGTCTAATCATGATTCGCGCGCGATTACGAGCGTTATCGTATATTTACAGCTTCGTAAATTGCTTTATATCATTGATTTATAATTTACTGTGCAAATTAGCGCCACCGGGGTGATTTATCTATCCTATAAATTGAAGGAGAAAAATAATGATAAACGATGCGTTGTGCAGTTTCTAGCGCCGAACGGTTTTGAAAATTATTTATCGCGAAAATATAGTTGGAACTCTAGTGCGTAACAAAGTAGCAGTAAATACTCAATCAACAAGAATCTAAAAATTCTTTTGCTACCATAAACTATAAAATTCTCTATCTTTTTCTAAATTACAAACGTTCCAAATCCCCAACGCAAACGCAAAATTCACCCAACCACTCTGAAACAACCCTCACCTAATTCAGTGACACTGGGCGCATCGAGGAGATAATCATTGCTGCTTCTCCTGCTCGACATCAGTTTCAGCGGGTTCTGCGCGATTGTCAGCAGGCTCAGCTGCGAATTGTTCTGGAACGTATCGGGATGAATGTAGGTCAGGCCGTTGTGGGTGAGATTGACGACGAAGAGCACGTGGAGGCCGTCGAAGGCGGTGCGGTCGAGCTCGACGATCTTGGTATCGACGATGCTGATCGACTCGAGCTGGCGCAGACCTAGTTTGCGGAGGGCGTGTGGTCCCAGGCGAATGTCGCCGGCGTTCTCGATCTTCAGGTGGGCGATGCCCGAGCCAAAGTTCTGGTCGTCGAGGAGTTTGCTGCATCTGTGGATAGGCGAGGTGGGTCGGTTAGTAAAGAGTCGTAAGAGTTTGGTGAAATAAAAAAATTATTTTTATAAACAATGTAATTTTTTAAAAATGAACATTCATTATTTTTTCGAAACCTTCATTTAAAATTAAGTATAAATATTTTTTATTGCTAAGCAAATAAAAGTCGGAATTCAATAATGAATATTTTATTATTCAAAGTTAACTTTATCATTTAAGCATAAAAATCAAATTCTAGACATGTGTAAAATATTAGAACATTCCCTCGTATTTTTTAACTATAATGTTACACCCATCCGGTAACATTTTTTCAAAATTTCAATTTCAAACTATATAGGGTAAGTGTGCCAGTTACTGTACCCATTAAGGCGATGTCCGTAGTATTTAATCAATTACTATTTTTTTTTTTTTTTTTTTCAATTTTTAATCATCTTAAGACCTTTATATGATAATTATATATTCTGTGAGCAGAATAAACACCATTTTAATGCAATATTATGTAAGGAATATTAAATAATTAATAAAATAATAGTATAAACCTTTGCATCAATTACTGTATCATTAATTTAGTTACTGTGTGTCAGTTAGTGTACAGTGTTTTAATTACTGTGCCTTAGATTCTAGACACTGTATTTAATCCTGTGCCACTTAGTGCACGTTGTTGTAATTAGACTGAATGGTACAGAGTAATCGGGAAGAGATTAATTACACGATTTTAATTAAAAAAAATACTTATTTATTAAATATAAATATCGATCTTATAATTCAATTACTTTTAATAAAGCTTCCAAATCACATGTGTAGCATATATTCATCACAAATATTATAACTATGTTTTAGTAGTTAATCTTTTTTTAGGAACCCTTGTTTTATTTTTTTTCAAGCATGAGAAAGTAAGATTAGAGTAGTCTACCGCGAGGGGGCACAGTAACTAAATAAATTCATGAAAACTTGTCCAGTTACTGTGCACAGTAATAGGAACATGCCGAAAATTCGTTTTAGTTACTGGATTATATTAAATTAAACAATAATATTAATCAAAACTACTTTTTTTATTGTTCTTTTGTCAACTAGATGGATTTTATAAACATTAAGTGCATTTTTTTATTATGAAAAATGTTATTTTTATAGTTTTTCAATCACTTTTGTATAGGCATATTCTTAAGCGTTTCGATAAGAAAATCATAGAAATCGCGATGAGAAATTTAATAAATTATTTTAAATATATTATAAGAATAATTAAGTCATACGGTGGATTTAACAATAAAAAGCATGAATTGAACTGTATATAAAAATTTAGATATTTATGATTAAATATGGTTATACTCCACTATAAATGAAAATGATTTAAGGGCACAGTAACTAGCACACTTACCCTATACATTCCTTTCCTAACACTATAAAACATTTCTCGAATTTAAATACCTCGCAGTGGTGGTAGCGGCATACTGGCCGGCGCAGCGGCAGTAATCCGGGCACCCGGTCGTCACCTCCTCGTCCTCATTGATATCGTCGTCATCGTCGTCCTCGTCCTCGTCCTCATCGCCATCGTCGTAATCATCATCATCGTCGTCGTCATCACCATCGATGTCCTCGTTGACGTAGAACATATCCTCGGGCTGGATCAGCGACTTGTACGTCTGGCTGTCGGTGGTGTTGTAACTGCCGTGGGCAACCGCGGCCGTGCTCGAGTTGGACAGGGGAACGCGAACGATCGCCGCTTTCGTCGAGCTTGGCGTTGTCTTCTTCGCCTGGGCTTTGATCACTTTGGCGAGTTCCTCTTGGATCTGAAAGGTGTGGCGGATTTTAGTGCGTTGTCTGGGTGGTTGGAAAAGTTATTTGATTTAGTTGTGCACTGGTAGATATTGGCTATTTTTCGTTGCAAAATGGATAATTTTGATGTTCTTTTCAGTGTAATTATTAAATCTTTACGTGACGGTTAATAAAGTAGATATCGAATGTATATTACGTTGAGATATATGGAAATACCGTTTCATAAGAAATTTGAGAGGAAATTGATAATCATAAAGATAAAATCTAGAACCTTAATGATTTGAAGATATTATTTGTAAAATATATAGTGCATGGCTCTGTGACTCATTCATGTTAGAAATTATCACCAAAATCCATCTACGTCAGTTCTGTAATGACTTCATAATTGAATAATTATAATATCCTCTGTCTTGAAATATTAGTGAAATAAAATATTTTGTTTAACTTCTAAACGCCTTTGATGATTTGATTTTTGGTACTCTTTGTCAAAACAAACTTTTTTATATAGTAAATTTAGAAGATCAAAATAGTTTTACCTCTTAAATAGAAAAAAAAAAATGTAATTTACCGTTTTTTTTTTGCTTTAAATAATATCATATTATTTTCTTACTAAACAGATCTAAAGATTTTTTGCAGTACAGTGACCCGAATGATATTGAAATAGCCACGGTGACACATCACAATCGCCTAACGGATGAAATATCAAAGTCTCCTCAGGATTTCCGTGTCCTAGATACATGGCTTAAATGCGTTGTCTTACGTGAAGTTGCGTCAAAACTTTCGTTGATTCCACGAAGCGCGTGCGCGTGCGCGTGCCGCATTTCAATTTTGTTCCTCGCCGTAAAATACCATACGTTTCATAATTACCCAAAGTTATAAATAAACCGTTATTTAATCGGTTTCCGAGCTGTTTCGCTCAGTGCTGAGTGGGCCACTTTGAAAAAGTGAAAGAAACGACATCCGTACGGCTCTTCTGCGGTTTATCATTCTGGGTCAAGCTCTGTTAAAGTATACATTTTTCTACGTATCGGTTTATTTATGCACCGTAGGAGCGTAAAAATGGAAAAGATGACTTTTCGAACGTCCATTAAGTTGATAAATTTCGTTTATGAATTTTATCAACGAGAAAATCTTTCATAATTTTTAATGCTCATTTAAATTATTTGCCACCACTTACTATTATCGATAAAGATCGAGCATAAATTTTCATTCCGAGCTGCTCCAAAGCATCAATCAATCGAAAAGCTATTTAATGTGTGACAGCAGATAAAATAGATAATACGTCGATACATTGTCCAGTAACCCGCCCGAAATGCATCAAATCGCCAGATTTATTCAAAATATGAATAATAAATGTGTTAATTTAAACGTTGTTCTTGCTCTACTTAAAAAATTTTTTACCAAAAATAAGAAAAAAAATCTTATTAAAAATAAACATCATATTTCAAATTTCCTAATATTCCTTGCAATGTAGCGCAATACCCACTATCTAAAACTATTAAAAATTCTTATCTAATTTCATATTATCCAATATCTAACGTTGTAATGCCATTCTTATGTTATGCACAAAGTAGGTTTCCTTACGTATTGAATTAAGTCCAAAACTTTCTTATTTTTCATTAAGGTTGTCTCCAAAAGTAATAAAATTTTAAGAAATTCCTATTTGTTCATACAAGATATCCATTACGTAACAATTCCTTTCTTCCTGTACTTATCACTTCCAAGACACCAACTCCTTCCCCAACAAAATCCACTCCCCTAATTACCTTTCATTTCGTAAACACGCATACCTTCTCATTATTCGAGTCCTCATCGTCAGCTCGCATGTTCTGGACGAGGACATCCTTGGTGTCGAGGATCTTGGAGACCTCGCTCTCGGTGCTGCCGCGCGTGTAGGCAGCAGTGGCCTCCTCGGTGGTGGTGCTGGTGCTGGCAGTGTTGACGATGCTGGCAGAATTGTTGTGAGGCACGAAAGTGATGTTGTGTAACGGTTCGGGCGGTATAGCGAGCGCCGTGCCCAGCAGCAGGCCCAGTAGCAGGGCTGCCGCGTACCCCTTCATCCTCGCGGTCCTTGTCTGCAATGAGAGGTGTCGGGTGATTACGTTGTTTTGGCTTTTGCAGTTGTATGAGTGGTTGAGAGTATTATCAATATTTTGGAGAGAACCCTGGTAGAAAATACACCAACTTTGTTGGTTAGCGTGTTATAATCAAATGGAGGCATTTCTACTTAAGATTAACATCAAAATTTAATTAAGGCTATTTAAAACTATATGATTATATTATAATATTTTCACATGTATAAATCGTTATTCTTCGTCGACAATATAGCAACATAATCAATCATGATGTGACGTTTTTAATTTTCAAAATTAACAATCTGTTCGCCAACCGTTGGTTAACATTTCTACCAGGGAAATGACCTCTTTATTGTTGTTTATCCGAAATAACGATGGATAAACGCGAGTAGTGTTTTTTTTCTTTCGAGTATAGTGAAAAGACAGATTTGAACGCAAGTGAAAAGAAAAAGGGACCCGTATATAATCTCATTAATTCGAAACGCAACCTTATTCATTTTTCTCATTCTCATTCTCAGTATAAGAGCCATGAATACAGCGCGGGATGCTATTTGGTACATGTCACTCGCTTCCGTCTAATAGACTTATTACACCCGTTGATTAAAAAGCATTTAGCGGAGCTCCTTCTGTACATATATACCTACTTTCGGCCGGACTGCTGCTGAATAACTCGAAAGAAGAGAGTGTATAACCCGAGGGCCACTTTTATACACTCTTTTCAATCCCACAATTCTCTCTCTCTATACCCCTTTTATATTTCATGAATGAATAGGACCTCCTTAGCATTCCCTTTTCAAAACCGCACACACACACACACACACACTGCCTTTAAAAACATTTTCTGCATTAAAAACCACACTCTGAATTTTTAATCGTCCAATTCACTCGCATATATTTATCAACAACCTCTCTCTCTCCTTAGTTCCGCGTATACATATATAGACCGTCTCATATATCATCTCCAGTCCACCCGATTACCCTCGCACTCCACCAAACATCCTCTCCTCTGTCTCCACCTACGCTCGGTCCATCGATCACGGAATCAACAACATTCCCACCGTCGTGTCGACTTTTCCCCGAAATCCGGCGGCGACGGCGCCGATATCAAAATTCGGCGCGCGATCGTGTGTCGTGTCGTGCGCGCGCGTCTTGTCTCGGACGGGAGAGAGAGAGAGAGAAACGGGAGATCTGTCGGAACACCGGGCGAGCGGCCTCTCGGCAGGAAGTGCGCGCACGCGCGCGTGAGTGTATGCGGTGAGAGAGAGAGGAGAAGGATAATGGGATTAATTAAAGGGTCGATGGTTGAGGGAAAAGCGAGAGATTTTTTTACGAGGCGGAGAGCGGGTTTGTGATGCATTGAAAGCGGGGTTTTTGTGCTTTGCGCGAGGGGGAGAGAACGGGGGAAGACGGTTAATTAAGGAAACCGGATTGTGCAGGTTTGTATGGGGATTTTTTGGTATGTCTGTGTAGAATAGTATTTTTACAGAAGCTTATAGTGTTAATTATAATGGAAATTATATTTGTCAATAATAAGCATGATATGAGAAAATTCAGAAAAAATTTCTACTTTAGGCGTCCCCAAAACTGGCGAAAATGTTTTTTTGAAGGCACACCTTCCGGGAGCGTTTTATCTTCTTTCTTATGTCACAAAGTATACGGGAAAAACGTCTTTGTCTCACTTTTTTTTTTAAAGGTTTAAATTTTTGAAGAAAATGGCATAAACAAACCTCAGCGATTTAGCCCAGAAACGTTCTACTGAAAGTTGCAAAAAATAAATTAAAACTAGCAAGAAAGAGCTTTCATTTCCTTTTTTGCAAATTAAAAAATGTTGGTTCCTACAAAAGTTACAAGAGTTGAACGCCGAAAAAGCATAAAAATGCAAAAATCGCAGAAATCGGCCGCCCCAATTTAATCAAAGAGCATATTTATGCCTTCTCGACGTTCAACTTGAAACTTATAACTTATGAAGGAATCAACATTTTTTAATTTTCGAAAAAAAGGGAAAGAAAGCTTGAAATGTTGTCTGAATTTCCTCATACATATCGTTTTCAAAATCATTTCTTTCTGGTTCGGATTCACCAATAATATGATATAAAAAGGTTTATCGTCAAGAACCTCTCCCACCTAATAAGCAATAAATAAACCGGCAGCGCAGGCAGCGCAAGATCTAAAACCGTCGGCGATGAATGGCATAGACATCAGGTGCGGACTCCGGCGACCCCTTAATCGGATTTACACACAGCATTATAGCAACATTTAATGATACCGCAGTTCCTCTCCCATTTTTGCATCATCCAACACAATGCCTCTCTTAACCATCTATGTATAGTACTACACACAGCCGGAAAGAACGAGAGAACGAGAGAGAGAGAGAGATTGAAAGGTAACCAGCGTAACACGTTTATTGGGTGACTAACGTCTAATTCCGTGCGCACTCGCATGCGCGATATTTATGTGGCTGAAATGATTGAAACGCATGATAATAACAATATAAGAATGACGAGCCGAAGGACAGCGGCTCGCGTTAGCGGCTATATTGTGCCTGTCGTTTATAATTATACACACTCTGCCGTAATTAAGAGAATGTCGCGTGTGTATATAAAGGATATTACGATTCTCGTCGATGACATACGTATACAGAAATTTTTTTCTATAAGTAATATTACGAAACAACTCTATCTTAATCCGAACAATCAACACACATACCGTCAAAAAAAAACTATCACCCAATCATCACACCTTTGTTGTCACCGTTATCCTAACAAGATCAAACTCAATAACAAACGGCACGCGCGCGCCGACATAACAAAAAGCCCCAGCGGCGCTGTCGCTTTTTCGCCGATGCATGCCTGATGCGCGCGGAACGACCGCAGCAGCACCCCCGCAAAAAGAGACTCACGCGCGTCGCCGTTATATACGCGTATATGTACGTGATCATAATACCTTCCGCGCGTGCGCGTGTGTATAGTACCGTTGCTCATATATACGCGACTCTCTCTCTCTCCGATTATCCTCCTTCGCGCGATTCGGCGCGCCGTTATGTACGCGGGAACGAGAGACAGGGGAATGTGTATTCCTTCTTTCCTTTTTTATCTCATGTGTGCTTGTTTATTATGCGTATAGGAATGTGAAAAGAGAGAGAGAGAGAGAAAGAGAGAGGATGACGGCAGGGGAAGAGGAATATGCGATGGGAGATTTATTGATATTGGGATGCTGATATTGCGCGCCGTTTGGTATTGCAATTAAGGCGTGCGCTCGTGAGAGAGAGAGAGTCAGAGTGGGGAATGCGTAAGTGAATGAATAATGTTGAGTTAGACGCTTGTGGTGGATGATGGGCGCAGTGTTTGCGGTGCGCGCGGAGAGTGATGGACGTCGGTTGTTGTGTTTTTTTCACTCTCTTTCCTCGTCTCGCGGACGAGAAAAGTGTATAATTACAGGGTGCTGATGACGTAAGGCTAATTAAACGTTCCCGAGGGCGTCCGGTATAGTTTTTCGGCGGTATAATGAATTTTCATCGAGGTGTAAATTGAACGTGTCAGTCCAGCTGAGTATGGGTCTGAAGTTCGCATCGATGGAGTGCAACGAAATGAAGAAAAAAAAACGATTTTGCTTCATGGTCATATATAATTCTGTGTGTATATTAATTGTAAGAAATTATTTCGTTGCAATCCAACGACGCAAACTTCAGATCCGTATAGCTGAGTGGAAAGAGTATTGGTTTTTATAGCTATTTTCTTTACGTTTCGGAGCGCAGAATAATATACGTTACTACAACACGTAAAATGAAAACCACTATCCTACCTCTCGAATCACAATAAAATATCACAGCAACGATACGGCGCGAGATCGCCTCGCACCTCCTCCTCCGATTTCTCCAAACTTCGAAAAAAAAGTCACCACCACACAACTACTTTAATACACACAGACACAATTTTCTTCGGCTACGACGACAACCCACTTTCTCCTTCTCTAATCTCTCGCGCACACATACACGCGTGCGCTCTCTTATACGACGCGCACACACACACCCACGTACGAAGCAGCACACTATACGTGCACGGGTCACCGCCGGCCGAGAGACTGAGCGCGCGGCGAGCGCTATGTCTCGTGACTTCGCGGAGAGCAGCAGTGCGGAGAAGCGGGGGGAGAGTTTTAAAGGATCTGGAGGAGAGGGAGAGAGAGGAGGGATCGGGAAAGTGGGGCCCGTTCGGAGCTCGTAAAAAGGGCTCTTTGAGAGCGAGGAGACTCTCTGCGACTCGCGTCGGAGAGTTTCGGTGGAAGGCGGCTTCTTTCTTTTTTTTTTGGGTGGTTGTGCGAGCGGAGTTTTTTGTAGTATGCGTGTGTGGATATAAATGAATGGAAGGAAATTTACGGCGGGGGAGAATTGCCGTTTTGTAAAATTGTCGTAAGAATGCGGAGGAGTGTTTGTGACCGCTGTTTGGTAAATGAATAAAGGCGTTCTCGTTACTCGTGTAACTCTGCGAACATTATGGATCGGTACAAACTGTATTTTACTGCGTTACGTTATTTTTGTAACAAAGATATTTTAAAACCTTGATTCCCCGCTGAACAACCCGCCGCACGCATTATTCCATCTCGCAGCGATTCTGCAAACCGCGCGGCGCGACAACAAAGAGCGCGAGTCATTTCTCAGAGAGAGAGAGAGAGCAATCTCACGAAATGAAATTACTATATACACTCACCGCGACGACTACTTTCTTCACGCGTGCGACGACGTCGACGTTATCAGCGCGTGATGGTCGCGCTTATCGGCCGTGTATATAACGTAAATACACCTGGATGCGCCGCAGACTCCGTGAGTGGTGGCTTTCTACAGTTTGTTCCGGATACCGCTGTTTTCTCTCTTTTTTTTTTGATAATTTATTGTTTTTTTGAGGTTTGAGGATGTTGGTTTAACAAAGAAAGGATAAGGTTATACCATATATAACGATTGCATAAACGACATAGCGCGAATTTTTCAGATACCATAAATGTATAACCGCATTTCCCCCCATCGTGAGCGAGAACCCCCGTTATCTCAATACGCGCAATTATATACTTACCTATCAATGTAGCCGCGCGTATATAAAAACCGAAAAATTCGCATGACCCCAACTCTCCAGCAGCAATGCGGAAAAAATTCTCTCTCGCATAAGAATCTCTCGATCCGGGGGCCGCAATTCGATATCCGCGCTATATAAAGAAAAAAGAAATAATAAACATCGCACAGAACAACAACAGCAGAAATAATAACAATAAAAAAAAGCCGCTTTCGCTTTCGCGGCTGCGATAACACGGTATATAATATTAAGTTCACGGGGGTTCGTTGACCTCCCCGCTTGCGCTGCGTATATATACACGAATCTCACTTTGATTCGCGCCGAAAGCGCGCGCGCGCGTATGACTCCTTTTTCCTTCTTTTCAATATTCTTAATATTCGTGACGAGTGGTAAGTATCTTCTTTTTTTTCGGCAGGCGGCTATTATGGCCTCGACGACGCTAGTTGCGTATGGACGACGCGTATACGCGCTGGAATCCGATTGGTTTTGCGGATGGATCGTGTATAAAAGTGCGTATATAGGGGAGCGATTGATTATTTGGCGTTGTACGAGGGTCTGAGGGGGGAGAAAATCTCACACGTGTTTGGAAACGCGCGAAGGGGGCCGTGATGCTTTTAATTACAAAAGTAGCTAAGAATATACATCCATATAGCCGGGGGAGTCTTAAAATATACGCGCGATGCGACGATAGGTGTCAGCTTGTAGCTCTCCTCATTATCAATTTCCAGCCCGCGCCTCCGTCAGCATTCATCGCGCGTCCCCTCCCCCGAACGCGCCGCATTAAAATTACTCGTTCACTCGCATACCTTCTTTTCTTCCTCGCTATCGCGCTTGCTTGAGTATAAAAAAAGACGAGGCGAGGGGAAAAGCTTGCTACTTACTGTAGCGAGCTCGACACTGGACACGCGCGACGTTAATCCGCCGCCTCTTCGCCGAGAGAATTAGCGTCCGTAGTGAAAAAGTGCGCGCGCGTTCGCGTGGTTTTTAGCGCGTCTGCGGTTTTGATATATGCATAATCCATTACCCGTAAGGAGGTGGAGGGGAAATGAAGGTTGAGAGAAGGTAATGGAGGTGGGGGTAATCCGTTTTATTATGGTAAACAAACGGCTGTTAATGCGATGTTAAAGTGGTGTGGGAGGTCTTTTTTTGGCGAGGCTGCGGAATGTCGGATTAATGTGGTTTAGAGGTTTTGTACGTATAGGTGGGACAAAAAAGTAGTTTGGTCGACTACCTCGTGTTACAAGCTATTTTGAGCTGAATTCTAGAACTTTTATGAATTATTAAATTGCTGATTGTTGAATCACAAAAGCAAATAGTATTCCATATGAAACACAATAGAAAAATTTGGTTAAAAAAAATACCAGTACTACGGTATATTATATATCTATACAATAAATTATAACACACCGGACACTTGAAACACAACCCCCTTTATCACTTTCCACGTCGACCTCCATCTCACGTACACGTATTATACATTTAACTCTCAAATTCACCGATAATGAACCCACTGCCGGCCGCGTGTCGCCTCCTTTGCCCAGCGGAAGACTCCGGCGTACGTGAGATACATCCCCGCGAATTTCGCCCGAACTAACAATGCAGTCGGCCGATGTTGTCGTCGTCGTCTTTGTGCTTTCTTTTATCGCGCAGCCGAGTCACGTGCGCGCAGGTGCGGCAGCGACGACGACGACTATTTTATTCTTCCGTGAGGAAGCTTTACGAGCGCGTCGTCGTATAATAGTCGTCACGGATTTTCCTGGTGCGCGCGTGCCGGTGAGGTAAAGGTTTTATGGGGTGATGAAGGAGGAGAGAGAGGAGTGCATTGTGATTTTAATGCTACTGTCGTGTGTACAATGTTGATGTCGAGTGTTTGTAAAAAGGATTTTTGGTGGTCGCACGTGACGGATATATGCGGTTAATTGTTTCAATTGGAGATAAGGGAAGAATTCGCTCGCGATAAGGGTACGTATACATTCGTCGCCTAAAACTAGTGATTACGCTGGAGAATAAACATTTTTTCGAACTTTGCTCAATGGGTTCTCGTATATAATAATAACAAGCAATTTACGGCGCGATAACAGCTCGATAATGTAATTACGATTGGCTGTTTTATGCGGCGGCCGATTTTTAGAAATGTTCGTCGTAGCGATAAGTCGTGCCAGCAGAGATGAAGATTAGGTTCATTGAGCGCGTTATTGTGACAATCAATCGCTTTGACTATAAGCCAAAAGCTTTGTCGAGTCGATTAATAATTCAATTATAAGGCACGATTTCGTTTATATACATATATATGTTTCGCGATATCGCTTTCATTAACAGCGAATAATAATTATCGGTTTTTGCGCGAGTATATATTAGTGATAATAAAACACTTCTTCATTGCTATAATTAAAAGATAACTTTATACATTGCGACATAAAATTTTGATTTACGCAAATCAAACGGCAAAAGCAGTAAAGTTTGCACTATAATTATGCTTACATTCCCTGGTAGAAATCGTCGATTTCCAGCAGGGTTGCAATAACATTATTACTATATTCATTTTAATATTTTTCATCCCAATATTTCCCACATCAATTGCTTCAACGAAAAATTCCTTTCCCCACTTCTCGAACCCCATATTTTCCTTCCGCCCATCACCAAACGTCACTCCTTCTTCGAAACCTCCCAAACAAAATAAAAAAAAAAGAAATCAATCGCACTATACCTCCGCACATCACGACACAGCTAATTCCACCGAGTCATCGTCCCTGCACTGCCACTCTTCTCAACGAGGTAACTTAAAAGTCCCTCTCTCCCTTACATTCGTCACACACACACGCACACATCTATATACCGTCAGCGTCTTAAGAATTAGCACCTCGGCGCGGTGAAAAGAGACACACGTCCGACCCCGAGTGCAGCGCAAATAGCCTTCTCTCTCTCTCTCTCTCTCTCTCTCTCTCTCTCTCTCTCTCTCTCTCTCTCTCTCTCTCTCTCTCTCTCGCTATAGCTGTTGACAAAGGCCACACGACAGAGAAAAAATCTCTTTTTTCACGTATGTGTGCGTAGGGGCATAGAACGCGGGGGTAAGATAATCCCGCGGCGATTTTCGGATTTCCCATAGACGCGCGCGTGTGCGCGCGGGATTATATCTGAAGAGCGAGGAGGAACGCGTACGTGCGACGGGTAGCATACGGAGAAGGTATACTTATAAAGAATGAGGAAGAGAGCTTGAGAAGTTGGCTCAGGTGGTTTATATACGTGCGAGGGATATTGTTATACGCGTAGGGGACGAGGGTTTTTGTCAGGTACGTTTGAGCTCTATACGGCTATATTGATGACGATATTATCAATTTTACGAGTTTTTTCGTACAATGTATAGCACAAAAGTGGCTGTATATCTTCAAAAATAAGTACCATAAATATATTTGTCGGAAAAAACCATTCACAAACCCGAAATTCTCTAATTACTCGACCGCTTCGCATGTGTGTATGTATACACACACACATCACACCTACCGCTTAAAAAATATCACCCTACACCCTACACCATTAACAACCGTATACCCCCCGCCCTCACTCTCTCTCTCGCATTTAGCATCGCGCACTCGAGAGAGCCTGATAAATGCCCGAAACGCAGCTCGCCCCCGTTGCTCGCCCCCCGAAAACTTATTAAATTATACATCCCGGAGAAAAAAAATGAGCGACTCCCACGGCAGCAACGACAGCAATATTAATAATTCCCATTCATCTGCTTCCCCTCCTTCTCCTTCTCGCCATTTCGCGTACTTACACTCGTACTCTCTCTTACAATATATATATATAACTGCAGCACTGCGGCGCGAGATTTAATGCGCGCAAGTATATCCCCGGACAATTATTACGATTATTTATGTCGTCCGCTGCTCTCACAGCCGCGGCCGAACAATCGCCCAAGCAGGGCAGGTATGCGAAGGAGAAGAAGGAGGAGAAGGAGGAGAGAGAGGGATAAGGGCGAATATCGAAGGTAAAGCGGCTGACGGCCACAGAGGGTTTTTGAAAAAAGCGGGTCCTGTGTATATATATATGGCTTCCAGAATTTCGGAGCGCCGCGGCCGCAGCTGAGGAGCGAGTGACACACGAAGTAGGGGCGGAGACGTTGGGCCCGCTTGTTTGGGGAAATTACGGTGGATTTTTTTCTTTCTTGTTCAAAGGTTGTCCCGCGGAGTGCAGTGTAAATATATATGTAGAGGATGAAGGAAAGAAAGTTGGTGAACAATTTTTTCGACGTTCGATCATTCGGTTCCAGCGCTATATACATACAACGCAGCATCCTATATATATACGTAGAAAAAAGAGTTATCGAAAAATTCAACAGGAAACGCGGACCATTAAAGCTATCCCTTCCGTAATCGGCCTCCTCTCGGTATACAACAACAAAACCTACCGAGAAAAATTCCAGCGTAATCTATATACCCAACCGTACCAATCACCTCCTCCACCTCCCGTAGTTATAGTTTTTCCCCTGCTTCAGAACACCCGAGAAATCAAACTGCCGTAATGAAACATCATCGGTACCTACAACTCTCCGCGTTCCTTCTCTCTCCCCCTCTCTCTCTCTCTCTTTCGAGACAATGGACGACGCTAGCGCGCGAGCAGCGTCGATGAAAAACGAGAGAGTGGACCGGAGCGGAGAACCGCTGCTCCTCTCTCGCGCGTCTTTGTTCGCGCGGCGGCCAGGCTCCGCGCAGGTAGAGTTACTTACCTGGAGCAGCGGCGCTGTGCGCTGGGCTAAGCAGGTGGTCCCTTCCACTTGCGTGTCTGTGTGTGTGTATGTGTGTGTGAGTGTGTAAAGGGCTGGCGAGTAGTAAATCTTGGGTGCTTTGGAGAGGGCAGCGAGGCCCGAAACGTCGATGAGGGACCGGGAGGAGGTGAAGAACACGCTTGACTGCGTGTGTATGAGAGACACGGTGGCGCGAAATGATTTTTTTCGGATAAAAGAGGAGCGAGAGGTGAGAAGTATTTTTATGATGGATCGCCGGGTGGTTTGTGGCTGCGGGTTGGAGGTGCGGATGAGTGTAAGTGCTAGAATCTCTGGCCTTTATTGGGCGGTGGTTGGTGGAAAATTGAAATAGAAGTCGGTAAAAGGTTCGTAAAAAAGGTTTAATTTGGAGCAGATAATTTCAATTGATTAATTGTATCCGAAAATATCCGAAATTTTTCAAAAAGTTTTGCCGTAAACAGCTACAGAAACATATAGACATGCCCAAGGGGAAATGCATTTGTGGCCCAATACTGGATCAGTACAGTGTGAGTACTGACTCCCAGTCTTGGCCCATCACTGATCCAATACTGATATGATAAGAAGAAACCAATAAATTCTTTTAGTATAACTAGCGAAGTATACAGAACGCCGTTACTGGTCTTGTAACGTTGTGTGCGTATTGCCGGCGATGAAAATGAATAAAAATTATATAGTTTAAAGTAATTTACCTTAACATTTAGATAATTATTACTCGATTCATCCGAACTTGCTTCAGAAGAATAATTTGTTCTGCTATAGATCTAGCTGTACTAATACTGCTGCTTATTTAAGAAAAATTAATTATCATCATAGTTGCTCACATTAATTTCTTTTTCTTTAGATAAACATTCAAGTTTTACTAAAATTTATGATACATTTTTCATTTTATATTTTATTTTATTTTATTGTAATGATTTAATAAACATTTTACGTACATTATATCATTTCTAACCTCCGATAAAAAATCTCCTTTGTTTTCATTTTTAATGGCTGGCTTTCTACTTACAGTTATCGCTTTCTGAAGGGTTGCACTGAGAAAAAAAAAAGCAGAAACAGCTTGAATCTCCAGCCAAAATAGCCGGAATCGTCGGGTAGGACAACAAAGGTTAGAATTGCCCGAGCGCTCGGGTAAAAACAGACTGAGCGACGTGCACACGCACAAGCATCAAAGTTCGCGTGACCTTTACTTAAGTTGCTTCTGCCCGACTCTCAAGCAGAAACTGCTTGACTGTTGACTCTCCGGCAGACGCTGACGGACTCTCCAGCGGTTTTAGCTCAACGTACTTCGGCTATGCCCCCATGTCTGACTTAAGTTAACCTAGCTTGCTTTTTTTTCTCAGTGTGGTTATTAAACTCAAAGAAGAACTTTCATAGACAGCCTTTTGCTCTTTTCAACGCTCTTGATTTTTTTACATAACAGGAGTTTCTGTTGCTATAAAAAACGTTTATGATGAGGTTTAATAAGTATTGTTGAGGTAGTAAAATTTCAGTAAATACTGAAGAAGTGCCGGCATATATCACTATTCCAGTACTGGTATGCAATACATAAATCTGTATATTTGTCAAACATCATTGGGCCAGTATAGTTTTTCTATACCGGCCCCATTCTTATATCAATTCAGTAATGAGACAAGACTCGGTCAGCATTGACTTAAAATTATGTCTTTCAGTACAGAACCAGTAACGGCCCGTTCTGTCACTACTGTGGCAGTTTCCCCTTGGGGACCACACGGTGCGGATAAAAAAAAAATTCTTCAACTACCCTATTACTATATCACCATCTTAATAGTTATTAAACCCATTTGCTCAAAAACATTACCCACAATCTCTATTCACCATCCACCCCAACTCATCTGCGGCCTCACACGCGCACATTCCATCTCCGTGGAAATTCATACACCCATCGAAATTGCCTCTTAACGTCGATCCTATCGACCGCGCATCCATCCTTTAAAGAAAAAAAAATCTTCGAACAATCAGATACACCGACGATGGGAACCCGCTTATTATTATCTGGCGCGGGAAATCACCGGCCTACCCCGAAAAATGATTACATACCGCGGGCCCTTTTAGGGACTTTTCCTTTTCTTCCTCACCCGGCGGCGGCGCCTTTGCCGTTCTATAGGCGGAGTCATCGTTCTGGTTTTTCTCCCCCTGCGCGGAAATTTTCGGATGACGAGCGTCATCGTGCTTTAGATACGGTTCTCCTGCTTTTTGTGGTCGTTAGCGGGCAAGTGATTTTGAATTATGGGGGTTTTATGATAATTGAAAAAAAAGAAAAAATGATCGTGCAGTAAAATTAAGAAAATATTTAGAACATGGCGAGCGCATATAACAGTGCGTAAGAACACGTCATCAGCAGCATGGGCGAATCCACGCATCCTGTATATGTAAAACTATTATAATGCGTTAGAAATGACGTGCATACGCGCGCTTATACGTACATATATATACAGGAACGCAGAAAAAAGTATCGGCAGCAGCGACGGCGGCAAGTATTCATTTTGTTATTTTATCGGCGCATTAAAACGGCAATAAAGTACTCGCGGAGGCCGTAAATTGTGCCCATTTGCGGGAAACCCAAGGCTCGCCCCGTGCGTTTTAACATTGCAAATGTATATCTCTGCGGCCGCGGTAGCAGCAACGCCGCTTATGTGGTTTTACAGAAGTTTTTCTACTGCGAATATCGTATACACGTATAATATACGTACGTTCTTAATTTTATACCAAAAACGCACCGGTTTACCCACACACACACACACACACACACACACACACACACACACACACACATCGGCGCGAGAGATCGCCGCGCGTCTTTTATTTAGCGGCCGCATTAATATTTACGAGGATTCCGAGGAAGAAGCGAGTAGGTAAACACGATGGTTTTTTGCCGCGCGAGCGAGTATTTAAATATCCTTTAAACGCCAATTAATATTACTACGACTCTGCACGGCCAATTACGTCAGTGACAAAAACTAACGTGCACCGCGAAGTAGAACTCGCCGCTTATATATTTTCATGTACATTATACCTATACCTACCCCGCAGGTTTACATTTTATTACAACAATAATTACGCCATCACCGTCGTATATACTGCAGTCGGGTAAAACAACCAAATCATATTTGTACAACACGCTCGCACAAACGCCTGAATCAGCTTGAATCCTCTCTCCTACACGAAAACAACTTATATATATACGTGCGCGCGACCCGAAAAAAAAAAAGAAAAGAAATTTCTCGAGCTCCCGTTTCGCGCGTCATAAGCATAATTTCGTGTGGTGCTCACTTACGCAACGAGCGCGGTGCAAAAGCAATTAGCAGCAGTGTCTGTATACGCGCGCAAGCTGCTGTTGTCAATTTGCGCACGCACGTGTCGCTGGGGGAGGATCTGGATGAGTTTATTAAAGGTTTATGCGTCTGCAGCGGGGTTCTGTTATAAACAAAAGGATCGAAGAAAAGGCACGCTGAGAAAAAAGTTGAGTAAAAATTATGAATACTTTTGTAAAAATTACTATACTTTCTGGTAAACTCAAAAGATTACCACCGGGCTTTATAAGAAATTTTGCTAGAAATATAGGAAAAATTAACCATAAGTATTGTAAAATTAACTGTAAAGTATTATGTTAATTTTTTGGGGTTTTTTACAGTCTGTAGTAGCTTTATCAGACAGTAAAGTAATTATTCCAAAACTTTTTTCCTCAGTGCAGCAGAAGAGAAGAATAATTGTACAGTTTTGCAATATAGAGCAAACGCGTACGCAGGGTTTTATCGCTTCGAATTTTGATGAATAATGGGAACGAGGGGAGTCGGGTGACCGCGCTATAATCCTTATAAAGCAAGAAGCGCGCGGCGACGGCTAGAGTTACTATTATACGCGGTGGTTATTTTATTGCTTATTGCGTGGAATATCAGCTTCTATCGGGAGAACGGAAAATTATCCGCAACGACACGCGTGTGTGTGTGGTGTTATTCTGCATGCGAGGCGTATATATGCATATTCAGTGTAGCCGTAACAGAAAAGAAGAAAAATCATTTCGCTGGTATACTGACGTAGGTGGACGGTATTTTTTTTCTCTCTCTAATACTCGTAATGAAAAAAATTCCAAAACCCTATACCTACACACACGCGTACAAAAACCTTATCACTCGTGGATGATGCAGTTATCTGCTACTGGCAACGCGGCGGCATACATAATATATATCGAGTGTTTGCCATCTTCTCTGTCTCTCTCGCGCTGTTATTTGTTTTGTCTCGACCGCACGGAGCCTGGCTGCATTCCTGCGCGCGCGAATATCGTCTCTTATCGGCGATGATGATGATTTTTGCAAGCGTACGAGGATTGCAGGTGTGTAGTGATTCGTTGATTGATTCGTTGGCTTCTAAGTGTAAACGTGATTTACTGTTTACCACGGAGCATTGACAAAAAAAAAAACTCGTTTGTCAGACGGAAGCTTCAAGTATACATTCGTATAATTGTAATTTTGAATATAAAGAAATGCGCCCTACAATCCCAGACAAAAGATCCGCGCACCGAGTCACTTCTTTTTTTTCCTTATATATTCCGACAGCTTTGTCTTCGCGAAGCTGAAAAAATAAAGATGTTCAACAACGTGAGTAACGGGACCGCGGATTAAGTCATTTGCATTATCGGAATGACTAATTATATATATTATACGCGCGCGCACGCGTGAGATTTACGACCGAAAATTTTTGCAGCAAGACAATTACTGCCTCGTTTGTATATATCTCTCCCATCTAAACCACACTCGCTATATATACATATTTTTTTTCTCAGGGCTTCGTGACTTTGCAGATCCTCTCTGTGCCTCGAGTCGCAACGGTAGCCCGCCGTCACAATTAATATAAGTGTGCAGCAATGAAAAAACCGACGTCGCCATAAAAAAAATAAACTCTCAGCAGCTCGTTCAATCGGTATTCAACCGGCGCGATAAATCTGACAAATCGCAGCTAAACTCGCGCGCCGCCAATCCATTCTAATTTATCGCGCGCGCGCTATATACACACACCCATATGCGTTTGTTTATTACAACTCGCGTGGCAGCAGTGATATAATTCCATTGTCGCCGCGACACTAGACGCACTCGCTCGTAAATCAATCGACGCCTTTTGTCTCTCCTGTAGTATATTACATAGTAGGTCGAAGCGTATATATACATAATATAAGCGCGGGCCTAAACCTCGCGAAGGCCGGGATTTTTAACAAGGCGAGCCGCGAGACTCGTCTTCCCATGATGGCAACAGGCGAGCGACGCGTTGTATATGCTCAGCGAAGAGTTTTTTCTCTGCGTGAGTTCTGGGAAATGTGCGTCGAGGCTAATTGAAAAGCTAATGCGGCGCAAGCGTTAATATAACCGCGGCGTTGTGCCAGTCCGTCTCTGATAAGAAGAGCGTACATATGCGTTCGGGATGAACGATTCGAAGCCGAATGTTGCACACGAGGAACAATTCGGTTATTCTAAAAACAAAAACTCCCACACGCAGCCTTGGCTATGATCTCTTTCCTCATCCGCGTACAATAATCTACATCCAGCCGCAAATTTTCGCAGGTGCGCGCGATCGCACACTTTTCCTCTCTCTCTCTCTCTCTCTCTCTCGCGCTATATAAGCGCTAAAAATAGCCGTGTCGCGTCGACGCCGATCGCGGAAACGACATAATATACCTGCGCTGCACGGTTGCGCGCAAGCGCGCGGAAAAACTCAGGGCCGCGCGGCGCGTGTTGAATTGGAGGTGTGATGCAGTGCGCGAGGCGCTCGGTTGAGCGAGTCATCGACCGTGGCGAGAGACTGCTATGCTGACAATGTGCGTCTCTGTGCGCATGCGCGTTTATAGCTGCGAGAGGTCGCGATCGCGTGATCGTTGACCCAAGTGTGTGTGTGTGTGTGTGTGTGTGTGTGTGTGTGTGTGTGTGTGTGTGTGTGTGTGTGTGTGTGTGTGTGTGTGTGTGTGTGTGTGTGTGTGTGTGTGTGTGTGTGTGTGTGTGTGTGTGTGTGTGTGTGTGTGTGTGTCGGAGATTTTGGGAAAGAGATCTCTGATTTGGAAATGGAGATTTGACGGGGTTGATTGATTATTTTGCCAAATGAAGAATCGTTTGTGGTATTTCTTTTTTTTTTTTAGCGTGAATTGTTAGTTCTCGCCGTCCGATTGTGTTTTTCCGTTCTCATTGTCGTAACGGCAACCATAACAATAAGCGAATATTGCTGTAGTCATATTTTACAAACAAAAGAATTAACGGACGAACTGTATTTTTTCTCGTTTCAAGTTTGATTATTATCTTGAGAAAATTCTTACGCTTTGTTTATTATATTTTTCATTCGAATAAGTGTAAAAATTCTAACAGAATAAATAAAATTCATTATACTTCAAAACAGCTAATCACGCTACAATGCGAAACCTTTTCGAAGTTTATAAATAGATTTATTAGACATAAAAAAAGAAAAATACGATCGAGTCATTCTGCATTATGTCACTTAACTGAAAATAAACGCCACCGATATCAGCTGCTATAATTTTTGCAGGACGCGATGTACTCGCTTGTGTACTCGCGTGCGATCAGCGACATTCATTTGACACTTATCTCTCTCTCTCTCTCTCTCTTTTGGCGCGAATCCAGAATTATCGATAGGAGAGCCGAGCCAGCTATCGTGCATTTTGTAACTGAAACTGTTGACATGTCAGCCTTACTTCATCGCGTGCGTATATATGTATATATTTTGTAACGCCGAGGCAAATGAATTTTCAAACCTCGTATCTATAATATTTTATATACTAAACATGCCGCTTATAACTTACTGCTTATAGGATTGTAAGTGTCCAGCCACGACTGCAAATCTCACCTGCAACAAAAAACCCTAAAATTACAAAAAAATTCTCAAAACCCACACACACACATCTTCCTCTCTCTCTCTCTCTCTCTCTCTCTCTCTCTCTCTCTCTCTCTCTCTCTCTCTCTCTCTCTCTCTCTCTCTCTCTCTCTCTCTCTCTCTCTCTCTCTCTCTCTCTCTCTCTCTCTCTCTTTTCTATTAACCTTCTGCAAAAACATCTCCGCTCCATAAAAGAAACAAAAAACACGGCACCGCTAACAATTTGCAATTATTCCTCTCTCTTTCGCCTACTCCTTTTGTCTCCCGCATATATAAGCGGCGTGTACAATACGCGCGCGAAGGACGAGGATCGCGCACTACTACGCGAGGCAGCTGCTGGCACGAATTGTCACCGCTGCGCGTATATATAATGATACGCCCACACGCGGTGGTCGTCGTTGTCTTTTTTTTACGTAACGAAAATTGAAGAGATATCGACAAACGCGCGTGAGCGATGTCGGTGTGATGTGTTGTGCACGTGACGAGGTTCCGTCGTATATGGGTCTGAAGTTTGCATCGTTGGAATGCAACGAAATAATTTTTTAAGATTGATTAAAGTTATTAAACAATGGAAATTTTATCTAAACCTTCGTTTTAAAGTTAATTTATACTATAAAACACTAAATCTACACGCAAAATTAATATTATTTAATATAAACGTGAAACAAAATGATTTATTTTTTTTAATTCGTTGGACTCCAACGTTGCAAACTTCAGACCCATCGTCGTATTGGTATATATAGCAGCCGATGCGCCGGTTTGTACACATTTTTTTTCGTTAGGTTGCGAGTATAAATATGTATGCGATGATTAAGATATATTATTTGATTTAAAATACACTCTTACAGTGTACGTGTAATTAATTTTCTTTTTTTTTAAATTAATCAACGCGTTCGAAAGCCGCCCATCAATACTCATTACCCTCTACCATCGACGGCAAAAAACTCCAAATTGAAAACTGTCGCTGCCGCGACGACGAGGCGCGATGATTAACGAGGCTCTCAATATATTCCAGAAAAAAAAAGCTGCAGCGAGAGAAAAACCGCGTGCACTGACACATTCCGGACTTTTACTTTTCCTTGATACGTCGCTCATATGAATCAACGCACACCTCGCCTCGAGAGAATTAACACAACAGCCATTACATTGAGCAACGTTATTCTATAGAATCTTCCTCTCTCTCCGCTCTCGGGAAACACTCTTCACTGCGCGCAAGAAAGAACCCCACCGAAACTCACACACACAGACACTTCCTCGTCGCTCTTTTCGCATTCCACCGCGCCGCGCCGCGCTACAAGTGTCATTGGCACATGATATGCGTGTGTGGGCGCGACCGAGCGCCGCGCGCGAACCTATCGCTCTCGGAATGCGAATGCTTATGTGTGTACATTGTGTGTGCACAGAGAGAGCGCGTGGATATATATATATTTACGCAACGTTGCGTTATATATACGAGAATGTGGTTTTCCGAGCTGCCCCGCTGATATGTGGTGTGTCGTTGAGGTTTTATTATATATAGAGAGAGTTGGGTATTGTGATTTAGCCTGCGTCAGTGTGAAAAGTAGGTCTTGATGCGTGTGGGTATAGGATTATGTAAAAATGGGTCGCCTTGACGAGCGATTAGGACAAGTTAGAATTTTTAGTTGTGTGTATGTATGTGATTATGAAGATTGAAAATCCGATACGATCTCTGACGTTATTGAGCTAAAAAGTGTGAGGTTTAGCAGAGCGCACATGACGCAAGTGTGTATTTTTTTAAATCTCCGAGATTTTTCGAATAAATTGCGTATACTCTTTTTTACCTCACATATATGTAGGTATAATTTCATTAATCAAACAATTTTCCTGCTCAGTACGTATAATGAAGAAGAAAAAAAAACATATATTTATTTCGAACTCACGGATGAGCGCTGAATTAATCTTATCAGCTTATACGAAGTGGACATATTTAAAATTAAAATCAGATATTTCCAATTATACGAGAGTCAGGGATTTCTTCTTCCACATATCTGTCTAAAATAATTAAATTATCGCCGCTTCACAAAATTTTACCTACTTTACAACAACGATTTACATTAACGACGTATAATATGCTAATGCACTAGGAAATGTCGCCATTACCATCAAAAACCCGAACAACTCACTCTCCATCGTTCTGCATCGACGTCTCTGTACGCGATTTTCACACGAGAAACCGAACGGCGATTCTCCGTACCAATATAACATAACGATTATACGCGAAGCATCGTGCTTGGATATGTTAGTTTTCTCGTGAAACTCGGTACACAATGAATTTTTATTACGAATCGATCGAGCGGAAAATGCGTACATTCATAGTTAGATATATTTTTCACGGAATGCATAACTTGTTTGGTCACAGGGATCTACAAGCTCGTTATTTATCATTTAAGATTAAGACATTCACGTTAAAATTATGTACCATTCCTATAACACTATATTATACCCGCTCGCGCAATATACATTTTTAACTCTGACATCACGCCTCGGCTCCAGGATGATCTTGGATTTTCACGCAGGTGAATCAGGCCGGCGCGTGATAACGGCTCCACTATCGCGCTGTTATTTTTCGGCGCGTCGAGTCTAATAAAACAATGACGCACCGCGTTTTTATTGCTCTTAATTCCGCCGAAGCGTATAGGGTATAATATTAAACGGCCGGATTTTCCATTATACATTATATTATATATAGGTATTTTATAGTATCGAGTGTTTCTCGGTTCACGTGAGAATTAATAACACCCCCTTTTTGCGGATATAACGCGCGCACGGGTATCTCCTAAAACGTTAACCGTGTTATATATCGATCGCGCACACATGATGCCAACTGGCATTAGATCCGATAAGATTCCACCTTATCTGACCAATTAAGCCTCGACTCTACACGTCCGTTCCACGCAGCTACACCCAGAAGCAAAAATAGAAAAAAAATAACATTCCCACCATCGCCTTTTTTCCACATATACACTCGACTTGACTACTTTCCATTAACGATTTTCATCCGCCAGCTCGCGTCTCACTCACGTCGTGAAAAATCCTGCGCAGGATCCATCAAAGGCAACCTACACACAATGCGCACGAAGAAATCCCCAGAAGTCGAGGAGAGACGTCTGTGTGCCTCTCAATATAAATTCCTTTTCGGAGCCCCTCCGAACAACACAATCGCTCGGCGTGTGTATAAGGGCCCCCGAAAAAGGAACATATATAACACCGCGCACGGTTTTTGTGTAAAAGGAGAGCGAGCGAGCCCGCGCGAACATATACGAGAGAATATATATACGATTCTCCGAACGCGAAGAAGGAGAAGAAAAGACGCGAGAGAACAGGAAGTCTCTCCTTTGCGCCGCGAGGGGGTTAATTCGACGTTATGCACCGATCGTCACGGTGTAATGACAGAGGGAGAGTATATATACATGCTCTCCTTCGCGGATGTAATAAGGTGATAGCGGGGTGCGTACTACACACGCGAGGAATTTAATTCGATTCAGTTACATGGAACTATATCTCCGTAGCTCTCCGCGATCGTGAAATCGAACGATTTTAATTGGGAATGCCTCGGGCAGAGAGACCGACCGACGTTCTTTTCCCCCTTTTCTTTCTATATGGGACGCGATCGATTATCCGCAGCGGAAAGAGAATTAATCCGATTAAGGGAACCTTTCGGCGGCTCTTTCGTTTTTCCAGTCTCTGAGTGTATTATATACGTATAATAATAATAACGGTTGTCTCTCCGCGCTTAGTCAAATTCACATTCCTCGTCCAGTATAAAAGTCCACCGAGCGCATTTATATATATATGACGTCTCACTCCGGACAGATGAAAACTTTAGCGCCGGTTTTCCGCTCGAGATTTTTCGTACATAACGCAGTCCCCGCGAGTCTCGGATTGTGTGTGTGTGTACGTAGGCACTTATATATACCTGCGAGCGCGCTGCTTTCACGAATAAATTAGCCGGAGATTTATCGTCCACCCACCGCGCGAGAGAGGTAAGTATACGACGAGTCTGTCCTCGAGGGAATTAGGGATATGGAAAGCGGCGGTGCGCGGCGGAGAGGAGAGAAAAAAAGCACATCTTTCTCGCTCCGCGCGCTTGGGTTATATATGTCGGGGCCGTTTCACGGTCGCGCGCGCGGCGCATTAGTTCCGGTTGAGAGGGACCATCGCGCGCGATGTTGCCGAGTGTATATATAATGGTATAGGTGTAGGTATAGGGTTCTGCTTTACCGACGCAGCTCACGGGATGCTGGGTGTGATATTCGATAAAATCGTAAATATATTTTTCGTTAGAAAAGCTTGATACGATCGCTACATTTCTATCGTGGTCTATGTGACGAAAAAAAAAAAATTCAATAACAGCTCCGCGTGATAGCTCCGAAAACAAATCCCGCATTATACGCGTACATCTCCTAACGACCTACTCTCCCCTACGCACACATTCAATCCCCATTACCTATACTACACAACGACGAAAAGGACACGACGCTCCACAATATATCTCATTATCGCATCTGCAGCGCGGCCCCCGCCGTCGCATCTGCGCCAGCAGCAGCAGCATGCGACATACATATTTTCTTCCCCTGCCCACTCTTCTGCGTGTGTGTATATACACACGCGTTATATCGATCCTCCAAAAGTGGAAAATCCACACTCGCCATATGGCGCGTATTATATACGTTATACACGCGCGTACGTATAACGCAGCCGCTGAAACCCGATAGACGATCTCGCCTCCTGCGAGCGAGCCGGAGAGTAAAACGACTCTAGAGCAGCCGCAATCTCGCTTTTATTTGCTCCCGATGCTGTGCATATACTGGCCGCACCGCCGTAAGTCATATTGGAAATCGATTTCGCGCGAGCGAGCGAGCGAGCGAGCGATAACGTAGGGACCCGCGCGACTAGTTTCGTTGTTGTTGCTGTTTTTCTTTTTTGGGAGGAGGAGGCTTGTTGGTCTGATGCGATGAGGTTTAATGCGGGGTTGTTCGCCATGTTCGTGCGCGGAATTTTCCAGAGTAGGTATATGGTGCAGATGACGATGGTTTGTGTTTTCTTTATTCGGGGAGTGCGTGTATATAAATTGCGTCAATTTTCCAAGAGTTAATTGGTCACTATCGAATTTCCTTGGGACAAGTGAGATTTTTGATCGGAGAGAAAAGAGTGTTCGGGAAGATCGATCGCGCTTGTAAAATATACATTAATTTTAATGGAAGAGGGTAATTAAACGGACGGTGCAGATATGATAAGTAAGTGATTTGACTTTCGAGGAGAGAGTTTGTGTTATTAAATGCTCCGTAAACAAAATACGTGCGTGTTTTAATTAGTTTATGCAATACGATAAAAGGGAGTGGAAAGAGTTCGATTCGAGGACCGAGTATTACTTGCAATCACGTATACGGCATAAAGTTTTACTGAAGCCAGTGTGATTGTGCGTTTAAAATATAGAACCACCACGAATTACGATTGAAAGTCGAGCTCCAAAATTCTTGGAACATTTAAAACCTATGCTTCTCAACCGCACCGTTCCGATACACGATACGCGTCTTCAAAGCCAATGCGACCCTTTCCCATCTTTTCAGCCGCGCGTATCCTGTAGTTTGTATACATATATATACCGGCGTCACTCGAGATAACGACGCCCATTAAAAACCCACTGAAACCGTCAAAACACACGCGCCTGTAAGGAACGACATATGCTATACGCGACGCGTTTCTCTCTTTCCTGCGCTCCTCCGCACGCAGAAATCAACGGGAAGAGAGAGAGAAACAGAGAAAAAAAATTCCTTCCCGTCGGAGCGCGCGAGTCGGCCGAATTCGGCGGTCCTTCCATTGTCGCGAGCTGCGCTGCGGCTGTGAGAAACGGAACATATGGTTTCCGCGTCTCTCGCAGTGACAAAGGATCAGGTTATAAGAAGAATAAGTCGAGGAGGAGGAGGAGAAGGAGGAAGGAGAATGCGAGACGAAGAAAAGAGAGAAAGAGAAACGTGGATGCGCATGCAGACGCGTGGAATCGTTGTATAAGACTTTGAATTTTGAGGAAACAATGGTGGCCGAGGCGTGTGTGTGTGCGCGTGTATAATACATATAGGCGGCAGGAAAATTAGCAGAATTTTCCACTGCTCCTTTCTATGTACGAGAGCGTTATCTCATTATAGAGGCGGTAAGCCTCGCGCGAAGAGTTTATGACTAACGCGCGTGCGTCGCGCGCGATCGAGGTATAATAATAATAATTGTACGATGGCGCAGCGTTCTCTCTCTTTCTCTTCTCGATTTAATTTAATTGGTCAATTAGCGCGGATTTTTGCTCGTTTTGCTGAAAGTGAAACGGAGGGATGGTATAGAGATGGTAATTTTAGCGGCGCTGTATGATGTCATCGTCGAGAGGCGAGGAGGTATTTACTTAAGGATCGTGCGGTCGTATTTTCTTTCAGCGGTTTAAAAATGCGAATCGACAGTGTGTCAGACAATAGAAGCTGTTATTTTTTTTTTATGCATTTTATATTTTATCTTTAATAAGATAAATTAGTGTTCATTAGAAACACAGAAATCTGTAAACGTTTTTAGTAAAACAGCACTTCGCGAGAGTACACGAATGAAAGATTTATTAGCACGGCGCCAACGAAAAATTCCAACGGAGAAGAACACGTTTGCTATACGTATTTAAAGCCACTATACGCACTCCCCTTCTTACCTCCGAAAAAATCGATCCAAGAAGCAAGCAAGCATATAGGTGTGTCTAATCGATCCCCGAGCCTCCCGATATATCTGTCTTATTAACGCTCCTAAAGACTGTCGTCAACAGGTGCTCTCACCGCTGCACTCCGTTATACCCGCCAGAAAACGAACCTTATACCTTTCGTTTCAAAACGAGTTCCACGTGACATCCTATATCCCCCCCCCCTCTCTCTCTCTCTCTCTCTCTCTCTCTCTCTCTCTCTCTCTCTCTCTCTCTCTCTCTCTCTGCACTTTGTTCAAGAGTGAAGAAAAAAACAACGCGAGCGCAAACCGAAATCCCCGCCGCCGGATTGATACGATCGCCCGTATGTATGACAGGTAGGTAGTAGGTATAGACGCGCGTTCCTCCGCAACCTGTTGCGCGCGCGCGCGCGAAGTGTCGGCGCATTCTTTCTTTTTTTTTTCGTCATAAGCAAGATTAACACGCGCTTCGCGCGCATAATTTTTATTTGCTACATAAGTATTACAATAAATTATTTTATTCATTTTTTTATACATAATGTGAAAATTAAATCACACCTGTTGTTTTATTCATATTTTATACATTATTTAAAAATATTAATACTTTTTAATCTTAATAAATGAATGTAATTAGAATTGTGTCATAAATTGGTGTAATAATTTTAAGTTTTAGCATTAAAAATTAATTAAAGGAATCAGTAAATTATATTTGAGGAAGCCACGTGCCAATCAATTGGCAGCGTTTTTTTTTCATGAAATATTAAATAAAGAATAAAATCTGAACATAATATTGACCAAATTTATTTCAAAGAATCTCTTTTACTTTTCATCTTAATTCTCGAAAACTTCTTTTTGCTAAAATTAAAAATTTGCTTATTGTTTAAAATTTTACCGCCCAATTCAATAACTAATCTTATTGTGTTTTACTTCTGGCCATTACGTTAACAAACAATTATAATGTGTTATTTATTTTTTAAGCTCCAACCAACATTAATTTAATTATTATTTATTTAATACTGTTCACTTTAATCATTTTCATTCCAATAAATAATAATCATCAAATAAAAATGCATATTTAATTTTAAATTCTCGCACCTTTTATCCAAGAGCCAATCACAAATCAATCTATAGAGCACGGAGCGAATTTTTCGGTAAAAATTATCGTGAAAGTTTGGAAAACCTGGAATAATTGAAGTGGTTGGGAAAAATTACCCTGAAAGTCCGGTAAAAATTACAGGGATTTCGCTGTAAAAATTCTCTCCGTGAGGCTTCACATCTTCCGGTCATCACTTTTTAAAGAAGGGATTCGAGTGTGTTGTCGGCGCTGCGCGCGCACATTAGTCACGCGGCAAATGGTTTTATGGGGTGCGACAGATTCTTCTTTTTTTTTTCTTCTTCGTATTAGGTATACGATGCAGAGATTGTAGGAATTTTACGGCTGTTCGGGGGAAATGGTCGCGTCGAGTATTCCTGCGTGTGTGTGAGTTATTCCAGGAAAATATAGGGATTTATATAGGGGATCGTCTGGTGTGTGTATACGGCGGGATACGCCCCGTGATGGTTGGGGAACGTGGATTTCGGGTGATTTGATTTTCCCATGCGTAAGTTATGGGCATGTGGGGGGCGGTTATTTGGAGCGGTGAGCTGTAAAATTAAAAATAACGCGTAATAAAAGTCAAATAAAACTCTATGCTGCCTTAGAAGAACTTAAGGTGCGTTCTCGATATTTTTAGCGGTACTTAGTTTATTAACATTCTTCAAAAAACTATACATAATTAACTTGAAAAAAAAAAGCCTCGTCTCTTGTCCACAGTCATTTAAAACCTATAAATTCCCGACCAGCACAAACACATTTTTCTCTCTCTCGCTCTAATGACTTTTGCAAACCCAAACGTCTCGTTCTCATCTACGTTCGACTCTCCTAATTAGTCACGCGCTCACTCGCTAGCTCGCGCGTCACCTTCCGTGGTACACGCGACTTTTCCAATACCCTCCTCTCGCGCAGGTATACACATACACACACACACACAGAGAGAGAGAGAGAGAGAGAGAGAGAGAGAGAGAGAGAGAGAGAGAGAGAGAGAGATGCGGCGCGCAGTATATTTATTCCGTAAACCTGCCATCATTGCTCGTAAATCACGCGGCGAAACACCGCCCGTCTACCGGGAAATTTCGCAGCGGCAGCGGCGATGATAACACCGCGCGCGCGAGCTTATCGCTCATTTTCTAATCATCCGCACGCGCAGTTATCGCGAGATTTTTATACCTTCGCGGAATGCGTATATGCGCCTGCGGAAACTGTATATAAGATGGAGCGAACAAAAACCACACAGTGAGAGAGATATATATTTCGATCGTCGATGAATGCATGCCCTTCGTGCTGGTGGAGAGAGAGTGAGGAGAGGAATGTATACGATGATGATGATTATGATGATGATCGTCTCTCAGGAAGTCGTGAATGGGACAATTCCGACGCGAAATTGTCAGAGAGCGAGCTCGGATATGTCGGATTGTACAATAAGAGCAAAAGTGGAAGAGCGAGAGAGAGAAAGAGGAAATGAGTTTTAATATATCGGTAATGTAGAAATGGCTGTGTGCATGTGTGTGTTTATGTGTGGCTGCCAGCGGTGAGGTAGATGTGACGGGATGTTGCGAAATATACACGGCGAAATTAAGCCGATGCGCGATTAGACTGTTAATGAGGGAAGGTGTGGAAATCTGGATATTATCGTGATCTCGCGCGGAGATATGACTGACGCATCGGCGGTTTTTCTACATATTTGTGACGTTAAAGGGGTCAGACACTTTTAAAATAACGAAAAATCGATTTTTTTACATATTTCAGTAGAAAAACACTTGTAGAATATGTCCCAATTTGTTTTAAAGCATTATCTATTTTTGTTTTGAGAATATGCACAAAACACTGATAAAGCTTTTCATTTGTTTTTTATTCAAAAGACATGTTTGCCCTTGTATACATATTTATATAATCGTATATTTTCTATTAATTTTGTTTTCATTTCTCTGTTCTTAATGTATTGAAAATTTTCTCTACATACCTATATATACTTTAAAAATCCAAAAATAATATTTAACCATTACTATAAAGATAAAAAATAAATAATATAATTTATGGGATTTTTGACAAAAATAAAATATTTGAATTTGAAACTTATAGCAGTTAAGTTGGCACCGTGTAAACCTGACATCGGCAGCCATTCACTCATTTATTGTAACGTATATAAAAGTCTGCAAGCATCAGTGTAAACATGCACAGGTGTCATTTCATATAACCATCTATGATATCAGCACTTTCTTTATACAAAGTGTTGTTTTTAGTTTTCATTTTTACATTCATGAACGGATTTTGGAGTAAACATTTAGTGTATAATATGTGAAGGTATATTAGAAAAGTTTATAAAAGTGTAATACAAGTGTGCAGTGACAGTTGAATTAAAGTTTTAGAAATAGCTTTTTAGTACTTGAACTTTTATTGGAAACTTTATTCTTAAAATAAAAGGGATCGATACTAAAGAAAAATTAACTATACACACTGACTCTTACAAAAAACATTTAGTGTAGAGATTCAAATTAATTTTCAAAGGAAGCAAAAGATATGCTATTGTGCAGAAAAACATTATGGAACCTTTGCTTCTGTCAGAAAGCCACCATCATCAATCGTCGTCTGAATCTCACTATGATATAATTGACATTTATATTCTGAAGTCAAAACTTTTATGCACTGCAATAAATATACATTAGTCGTATTTTCTTTATTAAGTTATAATGTTGTATGTGAAAAAGAATAATGAAGGAAAAGTAACAAAATTCACCCTATCAGATATTAAAAGAAGATCAATAGGAGGGGTGCTTCTGTAAACATTTTTTTAAGCATTTGGCTATGGCAATACTAGCTTCGAAATATGTATCAAGGATTTTGGATTATCAACACATTATACGAGTTACCTAAGTATATAATTACCAGATATGTGTGAAAAAGTTTATTAAAAACATATAGATACAAAAGCACCAAGGAAACTTTATGTTCGACCACTAAAAAATGCTTGACTGACCGATATGGCTATGGTTGTTGCTGCTATGTATGCTCATAGCTTACAAGCCTGAAGGATCGGGTACTGAAGTATCAGAATATTTGTTCCAAATATAAAAGATTTTAAGCTAAAAACAATACTTTTTTTTTATATTCAGGCCAGAGAGGGAGTTACAGAAGAAATAAAGATGTATTTTGATAATTTTATCTTTAAGGCTGTTTTCTACATAATATAAAATTTTGGGCTCTGCCGTCGACTCCAGGTCCAGGAACAACTGCATATATTTTGATGGGACAGGTCGTAAATCTTGGTATTTTATATGACTATTGATTGAAGTGTCCTATGTATCCAATTTATTTGAATAAATAATTTCTTACGGTCATAAATTGCTAAAAAATCTGAATTTCATTTAAATTTAAGTGAATTTAAGTTTTCTTAAAAATTTTCTTTGCTTCAAGTCTCTTAATTTGAGTGTCAGTGTGAGGTCTCCAAACCGAAGATGCATAGGTTAGCTTAGGTAAAACTAAAGTTTTGAATAAAGTTATTACAGGCTGTGGATTTTTGAAGTCTTTTGAAAAGCGAAGTATAAAACCAAGAGATTTGCTAGCAGAGGCATGTTCTTGTTTGTGCACATAAGGATTGTGCACATATTTATTGTGCACAGATAGCATTGGTACAGATCTATATATATAGATATATACCAATGTTAAAGTCTGCACAATTAATATGTGCACAATCAGTATGTGCATAAATAAGAACATGTCCTAGCAGATGAAGTGATATAGACTATATGTTGTACAAATGTGAGACGATTATTTTATATGCAAATATCTAGGTCCTTAATGCACGACGATGATTGAAGAGAAGAATTGCTAATTTTATATTAAAATAATATTTTCCGCCCTTTAACCTCAAAAAGCCATCTTAAATGTCATTTTGCGGCCTCGGACGGAAAAATACGTTACTGAAACGTGGACGTAAGAGAATTTTTACCTCATGCGACTTTTCGACCTCGCTTCGCTCGGCCGAAAAACGTCGCATGAGGTAAATAATCCTCTTCCGCCCGCGTTAGTAATATACTATAAAAGTTAAACGTAGATTATTTACAAAATGAAATTGAGATACATTTTTCCAGATTAAAATTCATACCATTCAGATGACACCAGAGACTGATAGAGCCAATGTCTTTCTGTAAGTTGGAGGCGTCTAGGGGCAATCTGATAGGCATAAAGAGCTTTAAGTCATCGGCATACAGGAGAAATTGAGCATGATTGATGTAAAAATGAATATCATTGATATATAGAATAAATAATATAGAACCAAGGTGAGAGCCCTGTGGAACTCCCGAAGAGACGTGGAAAGCAGCAGATTGGAAGCCAGAGACACGAACGATTTGAGAACGGTTTTAAAAAAAGGAATTTAACCCGTTAAACGCAGATTCTCTGATACCGAAATTCCAAAGTTCTCATAGTAGCCGCTTATGATTGACCACATCAAAAGCTTTCGAAAAGTCCGTGTGAATGGCATCAACCTGGTGCACGTTATTCAAAATTTCGTTAATAAAGTTTATGTATAAAAGTAGATTGGTAACAGTAGATCTACTCTTGATGAACCCATGCTGTTGCTCAATAATTATAACTAAGAATTTATCAATTAAAATATCAGAAACAATGTGATCTTTAGAGTTTTGGAATTACACTAATTATAGAGATCGGCCTGTAATTGGTTACAGAGTATTTATCACCTGATTTAAAAATTGGGTGAATAAACGATAATTTCCAAGATTCTGGAAAGTAACCAGGCTGCAAAGAGTTATTTATAAGCGACAGCAGAGGGTCAACAAGGTTAACTGCGCAGTTTTTTTATAAATGAAGCTGGGATATTATTAGGACTAGAGTTGCAATTATCTTGAAGATTATCAATGACAAAAATTACCATATCTTTGGATAAAATCAATAACAAATTTTTTTTGGGTCTCATTTTATCACAAATTAAATATACTTTCAGAATATTACTTCTACATATTTCTAATTCTTGAAATTTATTTTTTTCAAATCATTTTATGAAGAAAATTTTAAAGTTGTCTGACCCCCTTAATGCCATTAAAAAAGAATAAAGTCGACGTCGAATTTGTGAGCTTGTTTCTGCCGTAAAAAGAGTCTCGTTTCGTGCAAAACGACTTTTAGGCTGACAATTTATACAGCCCCTATTATTATAAAAAAAGTCATACCATCAATAAACTCATGTACTCATTCTCACTTATCATTCCAACCATCATCTTCAAACCTATGTACTATCATTCCCAAACCAAACAAAATTTCACGAAACTATTTAAAAAATATCTCCCAACCACCGCGCAAAAAGCCGATCACCACCGCGCAGCGCTCTAAAAATCCCTAAACAGATCGATAACGAGCATCTCCGCGCAGCCGTGGGCAAAAACTCGCGGGCATCCGTCTCTGGCACAAAAAGGACCGCGCGCACGGCGCACGCGAGTGGTATAGTCCTCCCCATCTCTAGTTCCCGCGCCGCGGGCCCTGGCGCCGCACGACGACGACGAGGACGCGGCGACACGGGGGACGACATGCGCGCGCGGTGCAAAAAAAGAAGAGGGACACGACCAAGAGAGAGAGGAGTCTAGTTCCCGAGAGAACGAGGGGGAAATGTAAGAGAGAGAGAGAGAGAGAGAGAGAGAGAGAGAGAGAGAGAGAGAGAGAGAGAGAGAGAGAGAGAGAGAGAGAGAGAGAGAGAGAGAGAGAGAGAGAGAGAGAGAGAGAGAGAGGAGGGAAAGGGTAATGGCGAGGGGTCAACGGTTCGCGGATCTGTGGCGACGGAGGGTGAGGAAAAATGCGGGTGGATTGGTTGCCGGGGAATTTGGAATTTGGGTTTTGTGTAGTTGTGCAGGGAAAATCGTTTTATATCACTATTGGAAAAAGAAATATTAGGATTTAAAATGGACATGATTATAGTCTGTCGTTTGGGAATATTTTGAGTTTTTTGTACGTAAAATGAATAGAAAATATATATTTTCTAAATTTCACATAAGTGTTCATGTAAAACTAAAACTACTGAACATTTTGTATACATATTTCACTCAAAACCTAAATACTGTTCCCATTTATACTACACTGAGAAAATGTATATTTAAACATGACCAAATATAGGCATTGTAACAGTTATAATCCCATGTTAACAGTTAAGTTATCATGTTCTCATAAACAATTTCAATATGTTACCTGAGAACATTGATATTGTAATAGTTACAATATGCTTAGTGTAGTAGTTTTTGAATCTAATGGCCTATTTTTTACCAGGATAATGTTGTTTTATAACAAAAACGTTTGAAATAAAAACATCATTTATTTTTTTACACCAACGTTTCGGACATTCGTATTGTTTATCCTGATGAGGGACATAAACAATAAAAATGCCCGAAACGTTGCAGTAAAAAACTAAATGGAGTTTTTATTTCAAACCTTTTTGTTATATAACAACATCATCCTGGTAGAAAATTGGCTATTAGATTCAAAAACTACAATTTACAAGAACTTCTACCATTAGCTACTTTCAAATCTGAATATGTCTATTAGTTAATATAGATATTGTAACTATTACAATATCACATTTTATCCTTAAACATGTCAAATAGTTGTATTTCAAATAGATAAATATGCTAACAGTAACAATATTCTCCTCTCAGTTTACATATAAGCAATATTTACCGGGTCGTGCAAAAATGACAATCGCTCAAAATATCCGCTCATTAAAACTTTTCCAACCGACTTCACTCTATATATATGCACTCGTACAACAATACACTCCTCGTTCAACCAGCGAAACCCTGCGGCCGTCTCTGCAAATTTGCCCGCGCTTTCTCCTCACTCACTAACTCACCAACCGAGAAAAGCGCCTCGCGCGAAACCGTTACGTAAACGTTGCCCGTCGTCGCCCAGCAACAAAATTCTCCTCGCCTTACTCTTTCCAGCCCGCACCTACCCATATACACTACACTTAATTAACCATCATCTCTCTTTCAAAATCCAGCTTTCGCCCAAACTATCCGCTGCACCATCCCCCATTGTCTCCTACTCTATACACAATGTACCTTTGTCAAACGTTTCTTCTCCTCTCTCTCCCCGTCGCGCATTCCCGCACTTCCTCCAACACGCGACCACCTCTGCACATCGGAAAAACTTTTCCAAAACAGCGCGCGTGTCTGTAAATTCCTTCGAAAATCTCGACGTTCACGCTTGTCTCTCTCTCCCCGTTGCGTCGAATTATTGTCAAAGCAAGGTAACGACCCTCCGCGCGCGTGGTCCAAGGACCCGAAAAGACTCCGCCACGGGCGGTCCGTGTTTTCGAAACGCGCGCGCACGGGGAGTCCGTAAATTACCATCTTGTCACAACTCGGGTAAACGGCGCGAGTGACTTCTTTTTTTTGTTGTATTTTGCGCGCTACGGGGTTATACGTTGTTCTTCCGATCGTCACCGTTGCCGGAATTCCGGGGATGAAGCTGTGCGGGCCGAGGACACACGCGCGAGGTGTGAGGTATAGAGAGGGAGGATACAAGGGTAGTTGGGAAAACACGGTGGTCGTGGCGATGAAGTTGCAGAAAGTTAGAAAATGAAAGGTGTGCGGTGTTCGAGGATCGTATAGGAGAGGTGGTAATTAATCGTGAGATACGGGGAAAATTTGAGGAACATGAGCGCATATATTGTAAGATACGAATATTGTTAGGTGTATAAGCATATATATAGTTTTCGAAACTATTCAAGTTAATAGTGTACAGTTTAGCAGTGCTATTCTATGTAATACTCTAACACAGAGCTATATGATTCATTACAGCCTGTTAAAATAACTTAGAGAACTTTATCTCAAGCTTAGATCATGTTTCCAATACATTTTAACCAGAGCCCGAGAGCGCTTATGAAAAATCGCTCCACCACACAACGACCACTCAAGATAACAAAATCCCCGCTCCCATAAGGCTATTAACAGACTCGGGGCCTTTAAATGACAAACCGTGTACACGAACTCCTCTTATTGTCCCTTTACAAAACTCCTATACACTCCCCACTTTACACGCGCGCGCTCCTTCCGACCGATATTTAAAAATCCATTATATCCACGGCGTATACTGCCACGACACCATCCACGAACTGTATATTAGAAGAAAAATGGCTCTACACCACCGCCGCCCTCGCGGAATTTGCGTCGCCACGAGAGAGACAGTCATTGTCGATCGACGCGCGACTTCCGCCTTCTCTCTCTCTCTCTCTCTCTCTCTCTCTCTCTCTCTCTCTCTCTCTCTCTCTCTCTCTCTCTCTCTGACTTAATGGGATTATGCTAACAAATGGTTCTCTCTCTCGCTCTCGGGTTGGAGTTTCTTTCGTCGCGCGAAGGGATTACGGAGCTGAATAATTTTTCATTGAGAGATACACATGGCACGAGGATGCAGGCATTAGCGTGATGAGCGAGTTGTTGTTTGGTAGAAGCCGAGAGAGAGAGTGTGTATGTGTGTGTGTAATTTGTGAGTGACGGAGTGGTGCGATGATTGAAATTTTGGTGGGTGGGTATATATACGAGATAAATGGCGTGGTTGATGAATGAGAAAATGCATCCCGTGTTAAGGAGATTAAGGTCGGTCGGTGTTATGTTGGGTTTTTTTTTTTTTTTTAATTTCAAGGTAAAATGAATTATGAAAAATGTTTTTTTCAGATTTCGCCATACTTTGAAAAACAAATTGAGATTAGAAAATAAATGATGACTTGGAAGTTATCGAGAAAACATATGCGCGGCCTGAATACGCGAAATTGTTTAACAAGTTAAAATAATGCTACGTTGTTATACTTAGCGATAAGCTATATAGAACATGTAAAAAAACTGAAAATATTTAGTATTTCAGTGACCAATCGACAATATTTACATTCCTTTCCAATAAAATCGTGAAATAAAAAAAAAAAAAAAATAACCAATCCTAACCGCCCGCCTAAAACCACCGCACTCCTTTATACCTCGTACTATATAAGAACTGTATCCCAATGCCATTTCCGCGCGCAAAAACTACTCTTTTAATTCACTTTTTCCTCCTCCTCCCTCTCAAAAAAAAAAGAAACAACCGCACAAAGTCGACAATCTCGAGCGCAGAATCACGCGCGAGGCGACCCTTCGCCCGCGATTTCCGCGTGCTATGCTGCTTACAAGCCTCGCCGCTCGCGCGCCGTGATGTTCCTTATTCAAACATTAGACGACTCGACGGCCCCCATATACCCACACACAACAGGAAGAGAGAGAGAGAGAGAGCGCATTGTTGTCCGCTCTCGGGATTTTTCGCGATGCACCATCTCTCATGTATATTATATACACACGCTTCTCTCCTATATATGACCCATACACACTTGCGCGCGTATAGCAGTCGAGATCTCGACTTTCTATCTCTCGCGGCCATGCACCGCGCGCGCGAGTTTATTCATACGAGAGATTTCGAATTGCACATTTCGCGCGAGTGCAGCGAGCGAGTGAGGGAGGCAGCGAATAATCTACAATTTGTCGAAGCGGGCGCGAGATGCGCACGGGAGTGTGCGCGCGCAGCTGTATTATTTATGAGGTTATAGGAGGGGAATTATTATGCGCATGCTATTGAAGTTGGAGAGAGGTGAGGAGTACAGGAGATATATATATATAAACGAAAGCGTTTTAGAAGAGGTGGTTTCGAAAGCGCGAGAAGGAGTGGAAGAAGAAGAAGCTGTAAAAGTGTGGCTATAATGAGGCTTTTCCGAGTGGTAGAAATTTAGCTGAACGATACGGTTGCCTGCCGCTGCTGCGTTGAAAAAGTCCTTCGTTTTACTTTGAAATGAGGAGCTCGGTATTTTTTTTCTTAAGCGAGGCTATAAGCGTAAGATTAAGCCACCGGTGTGTATATATTATAGATATATACTTGAAAGCTTATAATTTTGAGGAAACCGTCGTCGTAAAAATACACGAGCACGCGTGCACGTTTATTTTTCCTACGCTTTTTATTATACGCTAATAAATTCTCTCTCTTAAAAGAATGATGACGGAAATGTAAAGCCAAAATAAAACCTTTGCGATTGGTCAAGTCCATTTAAATGGAACCCGTGATTGGTATGCAGTGACGTTAGCTATTAGCTTAAGAGTGCTCTCTACCTAAATCCCAACTCCGGAATAGATCGCAGCGCCCCCATGACTTCATTTACTTATTTTCATTAATTTAAGTGTACTTATAAATTTTAAATTAATCATAACTCAGTTTTCCCACGTGTAAAAGTTAATAAGGATTACTTTTAAACAAGTTTCATAAATTTAAATGAATAAATGAACTTGTATTTTGTAGAGAAAATTCAAACGTTCAGTGGACACTTCTGAAAATGACTCCAAATTTTTCTCTACAAAATACAGATTTATTAATGGAATTTAATTTGGGAAAACTCTTGTAATCGTATCTTTAATACTAATTACACGTGGGAAAACTTTATTTTTACGTTAATGTTGCCCCAAATTTTTTTAATTAACAAAAAACACTTTTGATAGTAGGTGGCGTTCCAATCGGGGTAGAGAGCACTCTTAAGGTCTTAACTGATTCGTCCAAATAATTATGAATATTTAAACTAAAGATGTAAGTTATAAATTGTATTAATGACTTAAAGTTTAACATTGTATAACAAAAAAGTATTATTATTTTGTCTGTAGTTAACAATGAAGGACTATGAAAACTGTTCTAAATACCGTTAAATTTCTAACCTCGAAATCTTTATATTTTAGGAATAAACTAAAATAAATATAAATACAATCCAAGTTTTAATAGAAAATATTGGATGAATTTGTGTATGTTAAAAAATAAAATGAATTTTAAATTCACAATATTTCAATATTAATTGTATAAGAGGGTGAAGCGAAAAGAAGTGTGACACGCAACGGTGAACGACTTTTTTCACGATCCATCAATAATCCTCGTCTCACTCGCCCGATCAAGTTCTAAGTATAGCCTTGTATATATACCGGTACACAATACTCGTTTGTTATACAGCCGCAGACAGAGCAAGCCGAAAACAAAAATGCTGCGTGTGTCGGGGGGGTCGACACGATGACTCACCACGCGTCGCGTCAATTTCGGCCGAAAAAGGCGCTGTATACTGTTCGCAACGACGGAACAAAAAGGAGTATATAAGTATACACACAAGCGCGGTGTTATTTTTTCGAGCGGAAAGGCCATGAGCTCGCGCGCGCCCGGCGCCTACTTGACGATTCTCCGCGCGGTCATTTGACTCGATTACTATATACCGGAGAGGTTCTATAGCTATAGATAGAGTAGCGCGGAGGTGCGATGGCTTTTGTTCTAGTGGAGGCGAGGAATGTTGCGGGGAAGTAGGAGGTGGTCGTACGGATAAAAGAGTTGTGGTTTGTGCAGAGTGTATAAAGTCGTTATTGTTCGTTATATAAGGTGTATATATATAGGGGAGAGACGTTGTATTGTGGCAAATATTGGAGACCGCATTTCTCGGCTTTTTACCGGGAAGGGAGAGATATTGTTTGCACTTTTGATTCCTTATCTCGAGTTGACACGCTCGCACTGTGTAATATCTATTTCTGCACTTGGCGAACTTTCGGTGTGTGCGTAAGGTAAAATTCCCAATACTCGGACACTTTTGGAGCTCATTTTTAAACGAACGATGATTTTAGAGCCAATAACGCAAATTATTCATACTTTCAACGTCTTACCATTAACTTAGGGCTAATTTTACTAATTTATGCAAAGAAAAAGACTCTAAGATGTTTTTTTTTTATTCAAAAATTAAGTTCGAAAAAATGTAAACAAGACCGCAGTACTCGGACGTCCTATATGTCGAGTTGAATGCAATACTCGGACATCGGTTTGCCGCAGTACTCGGACATATGTTTTTAAACGTGTCCGACTACTGCTTTATGCGAATTGAGTCGAACGTTAATCGAACAAAAATTTGCCTATACCTTCTTCTGAAACACAACCTCGATAAACTTTTAATTGATTTTGTGACGATTGTAAGGTCTGAATTAATTCAAGACCGATTTTACTACGTAACTAATATTATAATGAATACAAATGAACCATTTTTTTTTAATCAAATTTAAACGATAATAGTGGTTTTTTTACTGCTGACCCGAGTACTGGTGTCAATTTTCTCTTTGCCCGGGTATTGGGTATTTTACCTTATACGAATTTTTACCTTAGTTATATTTCGTCCTCTATATATGTATTAGCTCTGTACATAAGCAAACTCTAGAAATTTCGATAATTACGGTAATTACGCCGAACCACGTAACTTTGTGTACCCATAATCATCGCTGTACATATATATATCCAGTTACCGCGTAACGAGCGTTCCGCCTATGATCCGTACCGCCTCTATACTATATCTCGACCGCTCTGTGTAGTTTTCCCGATAATTAAGCCTCTACCGTGCGCAGACCAACTAAATTCCCATAAAACTCCCGAAAAATACCCCAGATACTCATCTCCCCTTCTGCTCGTAAAAATATTCAGAAGTCACAAGTGTGTCTTCAGTGCATACATTTCCCATTTCTTGAGAAAAAAGAAACCCGTTTCCCGCGCGCATTCCCAAGCGCACGGACACTCCCGAAAGCGCAATTAAGATTCCCGCGGTCCCGTGCTGTACATACGGCGCTGGTATATACCGTATGTGTATATAGGTGCCTACGCGTCGTTAATATTCATACGGGCGTAGTGTCGTGCCTAGCGCCTTTTTGCGCTAACGCGACTGCATCGCTGCTACGTGGTTGTGTGTACGTAAGGTGAGTGATAAGTGTATGTGGTTATCGTGGAAGGTATGTGTCTGTGTGTGTGTGTGCACGGACGACTGGGATGATGGAATATTCCTGTTTTCACGAAATAGGCGTGTGGGTGCGGTTTTTAAGGTTTTTGTAGAGAATTTTCGGTCAATCCTATATGTGTATGATAGATACGTGGTTGAAACGTATCGTTTAAATACCTGCTGTTTGTGTACAGGAAAATATTGCAAAAATTATTTTGCTTCTTTTTTTCTTGCTAAAAGCGGTTTGTAACGTACGATTTGAATTTCAAATCCAAAGTTCCAGTTATTAGCGTATAGAAGAAATTCTTGTAGAATTATGGATGGTGAAAATAAATCCATAAATATCTGAACCTTGACGGCGATATATTTAGAAATTTTGACGAAACCCCTTTGTCAAAACAATGACTGCATTGTATCTCGTGTAACTCTTAATTAACGGCGATTAAGCTCACCTAATCGTGATGTAATTTTTATTCAATAAACTTGTTATGACTCTCCGTATATGTGCACAAATTCGAGTAATGATACACCTCTTTTACCGCAATGACTGCACACTTTTCTAAGAAGATTACAATGTTAACCACAAACGCGCGCATATACTGATTGCCACAGGTTTACCCGAACAACAATTGATATTTTACGTAAGACTATAATTATTTATAGCGCGCTCACCTACTACCTGCCTTGTAATAACCCGTATTAAAAATTCTAATCGATATATGAATTATTAATCCAACCTATTTTTTTCGCCTCTAATGAGCCTTCGAGAATCATTTTTTATTGTAATCCTATACTTTTAGATACCCAACAGCAAAGGTTTAATCAAGTACAACCTTCTTAGCTTACATGCACATGGTTTCCTTTCTAAAGAAGACAAAAAAAACTCAAAAACTCATTTATATTCGGAGCACAGTAGCATTTTGCTCGTAAACGCGACACATACGATGACACATCGCTTTATCTGCGTTTTGAATAGTATTTTTCAACCTTTTAAGATGCTTTCGATTCAACGCGTTAATTTCCATTTCCACTTTATTCCAGTACACTGATGTATAGTTACAGCAATATCGTGCACATATTTTCAATTCTCAAACCAGGCACGTCAGTGGCTTTATCCACCGTCGTCGCACCTATGTAAAATTAGTTCTACATTGCGCTAGTAATCTTATCTTTGATTATTGAGGTTACTGATAAACAAGGGAATTTACACCGCCGGTGCTGCTGCGTTTGAGAATTTAAATGACAAATTACGCTGCCTCACCGGCTACAAAAAATTATCCTCTCCGCCATTACTTCAGGTAAACATTAATAACACATGACTATGTCCGATACTTGCAGTATGTATTACACAAACTTACGCACTACAGAGACGCAATATGGCGTCAACCGCGCGCAAGGGATTAGCGAACCGCGACAACATGGCGCCGCAGCTGTATCTAATACAGTCTACATCATAACGAACTTATATCTGCAAAAGGCATTAACAATAATCTTTCACTTTTAAATTTCCGCTAAAACTATACGCGCGTTAAACAAACTCTTCCCCAGCGTCGAAGCCTCGATAACGATCGCTCCTCGCTGGATGTCGAAGAGGTCAGCGATACTTAATAAAAAAAGCCGACGGCACCGCGAAAAATCACGTATGGTCTTATCGAAGCGATGCGATCGATAAACTGATTACCCGGCGTAGGTACAACGTCTTATCGCTGCTGGATTTTCTCTCTCTCTCTCTCTCTCTCTCTCTGCGTATACGAAATTCCGCGCGGACGTTGACGATACGCGTATATGTATAAATCAACGACGCGCGTAATACTTACTAATGAGAATAATAATTTCTTCGACGCGAGACGACGACTTCGTCATTGGGAAAGATCGTGGCGTGGATTGAATGGCTAATAATTGCAACGGGAGAAAGACAATTGTCGTCCAGCCGCCTCGTTATCGGTTGTTGTTCGCGAAACTGGCGTTCTTGTAATGTTTGACGCTCTCGGTGATAATTGATCGCCCATTGTATTATTAAGAGAGGCTTTTTTTATTATTATTGGATCGTAGAGGTAGATATAACTGTTGGAAGCCTCATTTTTAAATACATTGTCTTTTAATTTTAATCAATTTCGTTGTCTCCTTGTCGATCGGTCGGATAACGGCATTCTTTGATGTAGATATACATGTACACGGAGAAAAATGTTCTATTAAAAATTACTATGTTTTATTGTAACCGGGGGACAGACTTGAATTCTTAAAAAAATTACTATGTTTTCTAGCAAAAATTGCTATGTTTCTAGTAATTTTTACTACATTTATAGCAATTTTTGCTATAAAACATAGTAATTTTTTTAAGAATTCAAGTCTGTCCCCCGGTTACAATAAAACATAGTAATTTTTAATAGAACATTTTTCTCCGTGTATACATAGGAAATCTTTATTGCTCTTTATTTTCAATCGTTTAACATTAATTGTAAAATTATGTTTAGATATAACCGAGTCCGAGTTATTATTGTTTTGACATCTATTTTATGATATCCTGGTAATTCGTGTTTCCGATTATCTCTATATATGCGTGTCGGAAATAGAACAGTTTGTCATACAACTGATGATCTCAGCAAAATGCACACACACGCTATTATTTTAAGGTGGCTCCGACGCAATATATATGTATATAAATATACAAATTTTTTTTACGATGCTTACTTCACATGTTATAATTCGAGAAACAATAAAGTATGGTAACAAAAAAAATTTCTTTCAAAGAAATTTGAATATTGTTAAAGAAGATATCGCCAATTGAAAAAAAAAATCAACAAAACCAATAAATCTTTTTCATTTTTCATCTGATTTTAATTCCTTTTTCAATTTCAGGGGGAGGTAGCGATATAAAAATTGAAAAATGTTTAAAAGCTGCAAAGTTATAAGCAATTGTTTGTAGATTTGTGACTGAATTTTAGAAACAATTGCTTATAACTTTGCAGGTTTTGAAAATTTTCCAATTTTTATATCGCTACCTCCCCCTGAAATTGAACAAGGAATAAAATGAGCCTTGGAAATTAAAATTGGATGAAAAATGAAAAAGATTTATTGATTTTGTTGATTTTTTTTCAATTGGCGATATCTTCTTTAACAATATTCAAATTTCTTTGACAAATTTTTTTTTACTTCAAAAACCCTTGTTTCATATTATATTGTTTCTCAAATTATAACATGTGAAGTAAGCATCGTAAAAAATTCCATTGGGTTTCCGTTTTTCTCATTCAATTTTAAACTTTTGAAAAAAAAAAACTCTGATACGTTATAGTTCTTTATTAAACTTAAAACGTGTCAAAGAGTTTTTTTCAAAAAGTTTAAAATAAACCTTAAGGTGATGTGATACCCACGCTATTACTCAATTCTGGGTTCCCGTTTTTCTCCTTCAATTTTAAACTTTTTGAAAAAACTCTTTGACACGTTTTAAGTTTAATAAAGAACTATAACGTAACAAAGAGTTTTTTTCTTAAAATTAAAATCTGAATGAGAAAAACGGGAACCCAATTTTGAATAGTAACATCACCTTAACTATAAAAAACATTATTAATCTAATCCCGTTCTTAAATTCACCTACATTACGTCTAACCAAATTAGTACAACACGAGTTTAAAATTATATATACACTTAAGAACTAAAACTCCCGATACTTATTCCCGAATTCGATTAAAAACAGCTCTCCGAAACACCCGATACCCAAAAGCGCGCTTCTCAATCCTCTTATCTACTTTCACGACATGCGCGTGCGTCTTCAAAAAAAAGAAGAAGAGAAGCCGCGCGTTGCCACACCTGCGTTAGAAAATTTTATTCAGTTTGACGGGAACCCACTTGAACACGACGATAAAAAGATGCAACTTGCCGGAGTTTTATCTGCACGCGCGCGGAGAGAAGAGACGATTACGAAAGAATTTCGTGCACTCGTGACCTATACGGCCCCGAGGTGAAGCATTACATTATGTATAGTGAATTCGATGTATTGGGAGATGCCCGTGGCGAATTGGAAGGTTGAAAGGCGTGAGGTGGACTGTTGAGGTATGTTGTGCTAACGGTTGCGATATCCGTTGTGAAAACTATATCGTATAATATTCTACAGTAGACATAGAATTTTTACAGAAAAAAATCTTTGGTTTGGCATCATATCCTATCCAACGACACGTCATTATGATATACTTGTTTCACGATCTCGACTGCAAGCACTACCATTTTTAGCTCGAAATTTCGCCTCTGCAACACCTCTTTCCTTGTAGCCTTCACCTTTCGATTCGCAAGATATACCTTTACAAAGTCGAACATAAATATTTTCCCGTTCCGCATTGACCTTGAGTGCGCCGCCTTATTTTTCGCTCCGATTAAATAAAAGATCCTTGCGCTGCAACTCTCTTTTTTCTCTCTCTCTCTCCTTTAATCATCATCCGCTACATGCAGCCTCGTATTACGCGAAGGTTCCGATTAATAATAAACTCTCACCTCCCTCTCTCTAAAATCATTAAAAATGCAAAACTGCAGGCCTCTTTCCTCATCTATTTTTCCTCTCCTCTCGCTGTGCGCGCTGCACTCCACCCACACCTCTAGCGCTCGATCCTTGACCATCCGCTGCTCTCACCGCTCCGCACGCACACGCCCATCCCAACACAACACGCGTGTAAAAAATATACGTACGTATACGTATGTGTATATAGGCTTTCTCGATGCACACGCGCGCGTATAAGTATGTGCGGAGGAGAGAGAGACTTTCCTGCAGCTCGCTGGCTTTCGCCTCGCGTCCCCGTTCCCGATTTCTTGTCTCCTCTGCGCGTGTGTGTATATTGGAAGTCTGTGTACACGAATTTTGTGGGTTGAGGACGAGAGCAGCGGGATGCGCCTTGCGAGCGTTCGATCGAAAAGGGGGACGAGAGACGAGGGACGGGAAGAGAGGAGAGAGATGACTCGTCGGTTCGGTATTTTTTTTGTTCGTCGTCGCCCATTGGACCCGTTGCTGGATGTGAAGAAGAGACTCGGGGATGTATATTAAGTATTGGAAGATCGTTGTTTACGTTGCTGTAGCGCGTTAGTTGGAAAAGTTGGAGAGTTGACGAGTTATGAACCGGGCGATATGTAGAAATATCATAAAGGATATGTATATCCACAGCTGCCCGTTATAATACAGCTGCTACGGAGCAGACTTACACTTTAGGATGTAGAGAGGATTCTCGAATTTCGAATTTATTGATTCGGCAATTAAAAAAAAAAGAAGGGGCATCTTTCCAAATAACATAAATTACTCGTAATATATACACCGCGCATCGTGACTCATTAATAAAAGTAAAATATAAAAAAGCGTATAAATAACCGCCGTTTATTAGTTTTTAGATGTAGATAACCGACGGCCGCCTTATCTCCAAATAAAATAAATCGACATATTCGTGTATACGTTCCCCAGACCTGCGTTCATATACGATCCCTCCGCGTAAGCAATATAAGGAATCCCGTGACGGAGGAAGGGAGAGAGTTTCATAAAGTCGGTTTTATGATGATTGCGCGCGCCCGTCGTCGTCGGTTATTAAGCATTGTAAAGACGCGAGCTCGCTTGCGCTCGCCGTTGAGTAATCGGCGAGAGTTTTTAGCACGGAATAACAATTTTATCAGCATATATGCGTATTCGGCGTGGGTATCCTTGAATATATTTAGATTATAGCTGAGTTTTTGCTGAACCGCGTTTGGTATATTCACCTGGGTGCCACTTTTATATAAAGAAGCCGATAAAAACCCGAGCGGATTTATCGGCGCCCGCTTATCCAAATTAACTCGCAAAGCGCGCGGTAACGTCACCAAAAAACGTGATAATTTCGCTGCTAATTTCAAAACATCGCTTAGAAATACGCTTATTACGACGAAGGACCGCGCGACTTACGCGGAACCGACGTGAGTCCTTCGTTTCTCAAAAGGTGTGTAGCAGCGCACGCCGCCGCTTCTCTACCGATCTTCCCTCACCTGCACACACATACATACACATATACACGCTGCGCAGGCATATTTCGTCATGTACGGCCGATTAACGGTCCCCGCGTTCGCTCGCGTGGTCCAGGGTGTTCGCTCGCCATTATATACGTGCATACACACACATCACCGGCGCTCGGAATTCACTACATTAATAAAAGCACGCGCGTTCCCTCGCGAATAAGATTAAAAAATCGGAGCAGGTTGTCTGTCTCCTTCCCGTGCATATATGTGGCCCTGTACGTGCGGAGACGTAGGTATACACACACTGGCGTTCTTTGTTGAGTGTTCACTCGCTCGCGTGTGTATATATGCTACACACTATACTGTACTCACCTGAACGAAGGCGCGCCTCTCTCTCGTCCCACTGGTCCTTAATACGCACTTCTCTTCCCAGCAGCCTCTCCTCGATATAATACAAAACTATCTTCCACTGCGATTGTCGTATGTGTATATATAATGTGTATATACTCACGAGAGGCGGGAGGAGTAGCAGCAAAAAAAAACACTCGCGCGATCGTAGGATTATATACACGTGCGATATATAATATATATATATATGTATATATATATATTGTAACCCGCGCGGGAGACGAGCTCGTTCGGGACTGAAGGCGATATCGTATACGTGCAGTGTACACCGCTCGCTGACCGTATGCGCGCCGCGGTTTGTGTACAGTATGTGCGAGCTAGAGGGGCCGGATAGTGGGGGGGATGTGGATGAGTCCTCGACTCTCGCGGGTCGCGCGAGATGTGTGTGTGTCTGTGGAGATAGATAGGTGGGGGGAGGTGGTGGTATGCAACGCGAGGTGAGAGTATAGAGCGTTTTTTACGTTGTATAACGCGGGGAGAGAGAGAGGTAGATTACGCGAGAAAAGGTGCGAGCGAGTAGTGAGCCGGCTGCTGCTGCTGCTGCTGTTTGCAGATGGTTTGTAATTAGACGGGATTTGCGGGGTGATAGCGCGAGGTGATAAGAAGGTGGAAGGTGCGGTTTGGGTTGGAAAAGGTGGCTGACGGTGGGATGATAGTGGGTAATAAGGTGGTGGTTGTTGGAGACGTTGTTTTTTTATACTTATAAAAATAATTTAAAATTGTTGACTGGTGGAATTCCGGAGTATTCGGAGTTTATATATTCATAATAAAAGTTTTTATGTATCCTTTTATATATTTATAATAAAAGTTTTTATGTATACATCAGGAAGTAATTACGAATTACTTCAGCTATTTAACCATAATTACATTGTGGCGAAATAATAATGATTATGTTCCGCTGAACATTGTTTTTCTTTTTGAAAACTCGTAAAATTCACGGTAAGTCGCGAAAGTTCGGACATAAGATCATTTATTTTATGTTTCTTAAAATTTTTGTTTTCCTTCGTATAGAAAACTTTTGTGAATATACAGACGTACGACGCGTCACGTAATGTGCGACTTATTTATTTAATCGATCCTTGGTAAGTCAAATTTTTACCGAAAGTTTATCTCGGTAGTATGTTAAAAGAAACAATGAGTTACATAAATGGAACAAAACATAAGAAGGTAAGATACTCAAGGTAAGATGTGCTATATTTTATTACACGTAAAAAACGATCTCGAGCTCTACTTCTCGATCGAACAATGCCAACTTTTTATGATCGATCTTTAATCATACAAATCTTCGGAAGAATTTTTTTACATTATTCTTATAAGTTCGACAGAATATTTTTTTTGTAAATTTAGAAAGTTTGATTTGAACTTTTATATACAAATAGTTTTTATCTTTCCGAGGCTAGATAAATTATATATGTATTTTTCCTGGACTCATTTACCTGACGAGTGGAATGATCAACGGTTGTTTACGGGGCTGCCATCTATTGGTGCAATAAGAAAATGATTCTATGATTTGCTAAATAAATGTTATATATAATTATACTATGATTTTGCTTTATAATTTAACAATATTAACATTACCAGTAATGAATGTTAGTGAAGTTTATATTTTTAAAAATTATACGTTTACTATGTTCTGTTTATCAGCAGGTGGTAAAACTTACCGACGCCAGGTAACATGAATTCGTCAAAGAACAAAAATTGTAATATCAGAAAATACTCTACAATTAGAAACGATATGAATGTAATACATAAAAATGTACATCAGTAAATATTAAATTGATTTTTATTTAATAACTAAAAACGTAATAATTAAACAGATGTACAACGTTTTTCAGTGTGTCGCTTAGTGGCTTAGGCAGTCTTCTACGTGTAAAGTGCCGCCATCGGGTGTAGAAAACTGCAAGTTGTACAGCCTGGTAATCGATAAGCACCTACTAAACTAATTTTTTTTACCTCTTTATTTTTTATTATTAAATTTTAGATTAAATTAAAAGGACTACTAATTTTATCAACATTTATGTTTATTATTAAATACATTTTTATAACATGAAATTTAAAGATCAAAGTAAGAATTTCCAAATGATTCTTCAAGTTGATGAAAAGATCATAGTTTCTCTACCGTCTTGCATGAAAAAGATAATTCTAATCTATTCTAAGACACACCATTAAATCCGTTATTGCACAGAAATATATCATTTCATTTTAGTTTTCAAAGCATTAAATAAAATAGACTTCTTTAAATTTCTTAAATAAAATACTGGGACTCTGCGTTAAAAATGTTATCTTTCTTGTGTACTTCGACATTAACTCTTATCAGATAAAAGTACAGATACATACCTTATCTTTAACATTCTAGTAATATTCGCTCATATCTCTCATATTTAGAGAAATTATATTAATCGTGTTTCATACTAAAATTATGCGCCAGCAAGCGAGCAACAATTCTTTAAGTTTCTTGTATTTTCCCCATTTACAAATAGTAAATTGAGTCATTAAACAAGCTGTGTTATCACTCAAGTGTATCTTCATTATTAACGGCTTATAATTATTTTTCTGCGTTTGTATGATAACGTAATTTCTTTCAGCAAGTGTTAATGCCACTGGTATACTATTATTCCAATGATTCCTACATAATCATTTATTTAAATAAAATGTGAGAGTAAATATTATTCTGCTATGAATAATATTTCTTTATTTTGCAACGTTTATTGTTCAACAAGAGACTATATAAATATAATAATAGTATTTTCTAATTTAAAAATGAGATTAAGGTGAGGAAGAAAAGTCTTTCCGAATAAACATTGCTTCATAGTACAACTTGTGTGTATGTCTTATCGCGTTTATGTACACTACAGAAAACGAGGCTCACCGTAGCATTTCATAGCGCTATAAGATATTAAATTAAACAAGATTCAGAAGATAATGCGCTGGAAGAAGTTCGTGTTTTATCACCTTCGTGTGTTTAATGGAATCGTTTTCTTCAAATAAGTCCTACATTATTTAATGATTAAAAGTACGGCAAACGTAAACTTTTTCGACGTTTATTATAAAAATATAAACATTTTTTACACTACTTTGAACTATCGCTATGACACTAACAAACCAACCATCCTATTATCAGTTTCACCTACATGGCAGAAAAAAAGTAGAAAAAAACTTCTTGCACTTCCCTTATCATTCTTTCATCCCGACGAAAACATGCCTCGTGATTATCTCTCTCTCTCTCTCTCTCTGTGTCTCTCATGTACGCACACCTCAATCTCTCACTAACCATCACGTCGTCAGAAAAATATACGCGCAGCCAGAGAAAAAAATCTTGCGCAAAAAAGAACGCGTCTGCAGCCTTCCCTGAAACTATACATAACCGCGATCGCGCGCGCGCGTGCAGACCACGCGGCTGGTTTGCATAGACCGGGGCGCGCGGTGAATAAAAAAAAAAACACGCGACGCAGCGACGACGCTGCAAATAGTTCGGAGAGGGAGACAGAGAGAAAAAAAGGAGCGGGTTTGCACTCGCGGTTTTCCCCTCCTGACGCGCGCGATAAAAATCGTGACGTTGAGCGATGATGTATAGATGACGAGTTTTCCGAGTGCACGGGCACTGCGGCCGGCACTTAATAGAATTTCGGGAGAATTTTTGTTTTGCGAGTGGTGGAATGCAGAAGTGGCGTGGTTTGAGTGAGTGTTGATTGTTTTTTAATTTTTTTTTTATATGGTTGGTTTATCGAGAGTGTGAATCATTTTTATCGGACATTTGACAAGAAGACTTTTTTCGTTAACGAACGTGTATGCGAACGTTGAATAAATTGCAGTATTATATGTATGGGATATTTCACATGAAGTCAGCTCAAGATTTTAAAATCGCTTAGGTTTGGTGAGTTAACAGTTTTTGGTAAAAAAAACATGTTCCTAGATTTTTAGACCGATATTTTAATGAATAAAAAAGTTATTCTACATGAAAAATTGTTATTTTTTGCAATTTTTGGTGAAAACTCCACTTTTGTAATTTTTTTACTCAAAATCCTGAAGCTTTTTGTATAGCATATTGATTGGAAAAAAGTTTGCATTTTACTTGTAGAATGTGGCCATATTTATTTTATGACCCATTTTGAAAATCTCTGGTTGCTTCTTAGTATACCTTAATCTAAAAAAGAAATTGTGCGGCAGAATGTTTTTTGTTCGATAAAATTTTATCTGATTCTTTTTTAAAAATCCTTGAAAACAAGTCCTGGATCAAGATTGGCAAACCCTCTTGAAAAAAGTTATGTATTTTTTAAATATCAATAGAAACCAATAATTTGTATTTTCGATTACCGGGTGGATTTGAGAACTTAATATTATTTAATGTATTCCTGACGTTAGACAGCAATATTGTGATGATGCGGATTTCGCAATAAATCTGGGCCAGTTATTTGCGTTAGCTTTCGTTCCTACCCAACAAGTAGTTACCAAATTTGAGTAATTTTTGACATTCCAATTTTCTATTGAAAACGAATAGATATTGCAGGGATTAGTAGACTATTTTGAACATACTTGGATTTGATGACTAAACAGAAATGGAACAAGAAGAGAGCCATTATTTCAATTACATCATTGGGATCAGTATGAAAATACTTTACAAGATTTACCAAAAACAAATAATGCTGTTGAAGGCAGCCATAGAGCTTTCTCTGCATCAATCGCAGCGAGTCATGCGTCAATTTGGAAATTTATTGAGACTATTAAGTTAGAACAAAACTTAAGGGGATGCCTTACTCGTACTATTACCGACCGAGCAATTCACACAGTTTCAAGCTGATTAAAAATAAAATACGTCGAATCACAAAAAATCAAGAGAACACTCTTCTGTGTTTTTTAACGTTCTATCATCCAGTCAAAGTTTGGAGTCGAAATATCAAGCCGTTTTTTCAAAAACTTTGAACGAAATTAAATTTAATTAATTTAATTAATTTAATTTAATTAAATTAAATTTAATTTCGTTCAAAGTTTTTGAAAAAACGGCTTGATATTTCGACTCCAAACTTTGACTGGATGATAGAACGTTAAAAAACACAGAAGAGTGTTCTCTTGATTTTTTGTGATTCGACGTATTTTATTTTTAATCAGCTTGAAACTGTGTGAATTGCTCGGTCGGTAATAGTACGAGTAAGGCATCCCCTTAACTACAATGAAAATAGCTCAACTCAATACTCGACCATTACCTTCCGAAAGGGGGCGGATTTACAAGAAACAAGAGCTAGAAAGTACCATCAGCTCACACATCAAAAAGGTTAGGAACGAGAAAGTGCTTACTAAATCTGTTCTCGCCGTTGATACACTGAGTCTTCCCATCTCCGACGAAGCATCGTTAATCGGCGAACACGACGAAAGGGGCGACATACACCAGGGCGGCATACTACAGCCGCCACTGTCATCACTGGGGACGCCGGAAGCCAGACGATGCGATTGTTGACATCACACACCATTTTTTTCCCCTTTCCGTTTAAGGGTTATTCTCACAGTGTGAGCATGTATCCTGATTCTCACTATATCCATCTTCTTAGCAAAAAACGTGATCCTCGTGTGCACTGCTGCGCGCACGAGACCTGTGTCAATCCGTTTAGCAAACTCCAAAATAGAGCGAGAGTCCCTCCCCACAGTGGATGGGTTATGAAAATTAGTCGATAAGTGACGTAAGAAAACTCAGCACTGAACCGGAAGGACGACTCTTAACCCTAGTTCACACTGTGTTCATCCATTTAAAAACTCTAAAATAATCCAATACTAAAATCTTGATGTCATCCGAATAAATCTACGTTTTCAACAAACAAACATTTATAAAAAAAAAAACAGCATCTGATAACTGTCTTCTCGCTGGATCAGTAGAAACGATTAGAATTGAAACTTGAAATATGGAGTGAATGTATAGGAAAGAGGAATAGGAGTATACGGGAAAAAGGACAAAATTGTAACGGTATATTGCTATTAATAATAAAATTTGATAAATCATTATAAATACTAGAGAAGTTAAAAGCGACTTGAGATAACCCTGAGCCCAGAGGAATTCCCAAAGCCCGACACCTCCGCAATAAATGAGGCCTGTGCTCAGAGAAAGAAGAACACTTCCAAATGAGGTCTTTGCATCTAGTTATGGGCTAACTGAGACATCACACACCATGGATACACGCGCGCAACGGCACGCCGCACTACTCAATATATAGAGCAGTAGCAAAACGCGCCCGTGATCTATACATACAAGGTGTCCCATTTTAATCGCCCCAGGCAAATATCTTGAAAAGTATGGGAGATGGAAAAAAACTTTAAATACAAAAGTTGTAGGGTGCAAAGGGGGTCAGCTAATGGTAACAACGACTTTGACCTTGAACTCTATTTTCAAGGTTATTTCAAGGTCAAAGTGATTTTTTTTAATGAGGACCCGTACTTTCGACCCCGGAAATGGAAAGAGCAGAAAATTTTACGTTCAAAAAGGTCTAATATGTTGGGGTTTCAAGGTCAACCAGCTAATTTAATGAGGTCGACCTGGGAATACCTCTAGGAAGGACAAAATTGACCTTGACGTTCAAGGTGATTTTAAGGTAAGTTGATTTTATAAAATGGAACCCCTTATTTTTGACCCCGGAAACGGAAAGAGCGGAAGAATTTACGTCTGAATATGACCTTGACCTCGACCTTGACTTTAACCGTGATCTGGAAGGTTATTTTAAGGTCAAGTCGATTTTTTTAAAATTCCCTTATTTTTGACCTCGGAAATGGAAAGAGAAGAAAATTTTACGTTCAGATATGTACCGTCATATGGTGTCAAAGTTGGCCCTCTGGGGTGAATTAAGGGTAATAATAAATAAATTAATTTTTTTGAAGTGGATTTCACTGTTTTTATGAGTTACTTAGGAATCTAAAAGTATTTTTTCTCCCTCAAATGAATCGAAAATTAGAAAGACTACCCTCGACATTAGCATTACCCAATGTGCACCGCGTGGAGGTTGCCGAAAGGATTTCGCACATCATTGGCCCTGAAAAGGGCCGATTGATTAACGGACTGTCATTTGAAGATCTAAGGCAGCAAATGCTCGATCAAGTGTCCGTTCTCTCTGAAACACATTTGCATCCTTCTTCGGAAGCTTGCTTGAACATTCCTCAATGTTTCCACTGAAATGGATTGGAAAGCTTCCATAATTCTTCCTCTCATGTTCTCTAAGGTTGTTGGAGCATGTGCAAAAACTTTGCCTTTAACTACTCCCCACAAAAAAAAAGTCAAGAGGTGTGAGGTCTGGGGATCTAGGCGGCCACTCGTGTACTTGGCTGCCGATGCCAATCCAACGATTACGATACATATCATTGAGAAAATTCTTGACTGATCGAACGCGATGTGCAGGAGCTCCATCTTGATGAAACCACATATCCCGCCGTAAGATAAGTGGGATATCTTCTAATAGAGGAGGTAGCTGGTTTTGCAAAATATCCAAATACAATTGTCCATTCAAATTTTGATTGTAAAAGATAGGTCCCAGCACATGATCTCCAATTATACCTGCCCACACGTTTATTGACCAACGTCTCTGGATTCGATGATCTCGTTGCCAATGAGGATTTTGTTCTGCGTAATAGTGGGCATTATGAAGATTGACACCACCTATATTATCAAATTTTGCTTCATCTGAGAATAGCACTCGATCAAAAAAGAAAGGGTCCCTACGTATCTGATTATTTGCCCATTGACAAAAATTTAAACGCCGTGCATAATCTCCATCCTCTAGTGTTTGTGTAAGGCGAACGTGGTAGGAGTGAAATTTAGATGTTTTCAACAGGCGATTTACTGTTGATTTGGGAACACCATGCATTCGTTGCAAATCTCGTGTTGAAATGTGGGGATTTTCAGCAATAATAGCTCGCACACCCAGCGCAATGTGCTGTTTCGTTCCAGTTTTGCGCCTCTTACGAACGATGGAGCCTTGTGCAGCTCGCGTTAATAATCTTTTAATGGCTTTCCTATCTGGGTGACCGGCATTGGGATATTTCTCGGCATAGCGTCTTTCTGCAGCCCTATAATTATCATGACATTCACCAACAACTTTTATCATATTCACAATCTCCTGGGACGTGTAATCAGCCATCTCAAAAAGGAATATGGTACCACAAAAGAAATTTGGTTTTCCACTTCAATTGTATGTATAAAAAGAAATTAAGAAGGCAATTTTCGGAAATGAGCGAAAAAGTTATTTATTCTAATAAACACATGAAATCATTACCGTATGCTATTCAATAATAAGAAATCAAAAGGTTTTCTTTATTTGTACTGTGCACAGTGACACCACTAAATATAACTAACTCTACCTATTTTCGAGTGCAGTATTGTTATTACTCTTTAAAAAAAATGAAAATATTCCCAAATTGACCAAACTAAAGAATTCGAATATTTATAATTGACTCATAACAAAACCATTAAATCATCGCCTCATAACTACCTTAAAGTAATCGGTCACTCGTACTTAAAAAATATCATTTGACGTAGCCGTACATTTCAATGGTGCCAACCTAACCAAGAAAGAACAAGAAGAAAAGTACCTTTTCATACCGAAAATTAATGCCAAAAATCCTTCAGAGTTACGCTGACAAAAGTAAGAACACATCAGATTAAAAAAATTAATTTGACCCCAATTGACCTCAAGCATGATTTGACCCTTAATTGACCCCAGAGAGCCAACTTTGACACCATATGACGGTACATATCTGAACGTAAAATTTTCTTCTCTTTCCATTTCCGAGGTCAACAATAAGGGGATTTTAAAAAAATCGACTTGACCTTAAATTAACCTTCCAGATCACGGTTAAAGTCAAGGTCGAGGTCAAGGTCATATTCGGACGTAAATTCTTCCGCTCTTTCCATTTCCAAGGTCAAAAATAAGGGGTTCCATTTTATAAAATCAACTTACCTTAAAATGACCTTGAACGTCAAGGTCAATTTTGTCCTTCCTAGAGGTATTCCCAGGTCGACCTCATTAAATTAGCTGGTTAACCTTGAAACCCCAACATATCAGACCTTTCTGAACGTAAAATTTTCTGATCTTTCCATTTCCGGGGTCGAAAGTAGGGATTTTCATTTAAAAAAATCACTTTGACCTTGAAATAACCTTGAAAATAGAGTTCAAGGTCAAAGTCGTTGTTACCATTAGCTGACCCCCTTTGCACCCTACAACTTTTGTTTTTAAAGTTTTTTTCCATCTCTCATACTTTTCAAGATATTTTCCTGGGGCGATTAAAATGGGACACCTTGTATAGATATATGTTATAAACAGGCAGCGCTATAGCGGTCGTGCGAGTTGCATCGTCGCATGTGTTTTTCCACTGTATACTTGGTGTGCGAACACAGCCTAGTCGAGGTAGCCGTTACGACTGCTGCAGTAGTATTCATGGACACAGGTCGTAGGGCTAAGCCAGATTGCCGTTGCCGAATGCATCAGTATTGAGCTTTCTCCTTTTGTTTTGCTTTTGTGTACACGGAGCGCTCATTTTAGCTACGGCAGCATAAAGTTACTTCGTGCTAATACATCATACTATTCGCTGCCACAGAAGTAAACAATGCGTGCATGGAGAGTAACGCCACCACACCGGTGTAGCTTGGAAACTGTCGAGCGTCAATAGCAAGAGGTTCATACCACGGTGGTATGAGATTCTTACAATCGAGGAGTTTCGTTTGGCACCGTTGCACGAATTCCATACTCTCGTGGTATAAACTTTCTGCTTTCGGCGCATGGGGGTATCTCCTCCTACGGTAGCCTGCTCTACTATGCTAGTCAAGTATAACAAAAATTGATGCTTCTATAGCACGAGATCCCGTACTATCATAGTTAAATTGAGCTCTCCGTGTAGGTATATGTAATTTGGAACACCCGTCAGTCTGTGAGCAGCTTATAAGGATCGCACACGAAAAAAGGAACAGGACATAAAGAACAAGAATAGCATGGGTTAGTATATCTATATATACCTCTTGTTCCTTCTGTATTTCGTTGTTCCTCGTATATATAGATATAGAAACCCATGTAATTCTTGTTCTTTTTATCTGTTCCTTTCTTCGTGTACGGCCCAATAGTCTTCACCTTTCATTAAAATAGTATAAAATTGAACTACATTTTTTTATCAAATACGACAGTTATGGATAAAATTAAAACAAAATTTTTTTTCATATAACATTTTCGTAAATAAAAATGAAAACGATTATTATAATTATGATACAAATTAGGAAATAATGTTTTTAATTTGAAATATAACTGTAATCATGGTATTTATATTCAATATTCCTATGTGCACTTTAATCATACCAGTTAGTACATATTAAATTTATATACATAATAGACTATTTAAAAAGTTATCTAAATATATATTTATATATGTAGAATTAAAACGCAAACCTTCTACAAAAAAGAAGAAATAAATGTGTAAAAGTAAATGAACAATTTTTATTTAAATTTTACTGCAGATCTATTTATGTTTATTTTAATGATAAAAACGATAAATGAAGTATAAAAAATTTTTACAATAATGAAAGTTTAAGATTCTTCTGAGCACTGGGGTCGTGCCTATTATGTAAAAACGAAGTTTCTACATAGGGAGGGGGTGGGCGAAGAGCGAAGGGTCTTGCAGGTGTGTGTGAGGGCGGGGGGGGGTGGCGTGTCGAGCGCAGCGAGATACGCAGGGGGGCTCGGCCCTCCCTATTCTATTTATTGTTTATCTAACATGACGATAATTTTCTAATGCTTTAAAATTATTAATTTTATATAAAGATTCTACATAAAAGACATTATCTTTTTAAGAATAAAATCATAAAATCGTCGTTATTGAGTGTTTATTCAAACGTATTTAGGTACTAAGATCGCGTGTTCATTTACTTATTTTTATTAAACGTCCTACAACGGAAACTTTACTTTTTATAAAACATTTTTTTCTTGAAAACAAATGAAGATAATCTCTTGAAATTTTAACCAAATATAGTCTTCAATGAGTTTAATAAGTCGTTAAAATTTTAAATCGATAAATCAAGTATTCTCGGAGTTCGAAAATTTTTTTTAAAAAATTTTAATCTCAAATATCTTTTTTCGTAATGGACCGATTTTTTTGGGCAACGAACTCGATCTGACGACATATAAAAACTAGATTTGTGCAAAATTTCAGGACGATTGGATGATTGTTACTCTTGCTATCATGCAACAACGAAAATGCAAATTTTTTCTAACATAATTTAAAAAAAAGAAAACAAAGGAATATAATCTCTTAAAATTTTAACCAAATATAGTCTTCAATATGTGTAATAAGTGGTTAAAATTTCAAGTCGATAAATAAAATATTTTGTTGAGAAAGTAATTTATGAAATATAAAAACATTTTCCTTAATAACAAATGACAGAGTGAAAATAATTTGAATTTTAAAAAAAGAAAATGTGGGTAATTTAAATTATCTTTCAATAAAAATTTTTTATATTAATTAATATTGACTGTAACACAAAAAATTCCAAAAAACTAAACATTCAAAATAAGTTTTAGGTTATAAAACAAAAGAAAATCGATCAAACCTAGGGAGGAAGCTAAGTGCCAATGAATTGGCAGCGGTTTTTTTTCTAGTACTCTATCTCCACTTATCTAAAAGCTTAAATAACCAATGTCGGGAGCATCCAAATATGAAAAATATACCTTATAAATCGTTTTGAATTGTTTGAGAGTGATCACTATACTTTATGTAAGTTCCTAATTTAAATTTTCAACGAGTAGCGTGTTTTATTAAGTCGAAAAAGCAAGTATTGTATTTTTTGTATTGTATTTGTAAGTAATGTATTTTTTGTATCTTATTTTTTACATTTTTCCTTTACCGTTAATTTTTAATAATTATATACACACACACACACACACACACACACACACACACACACACACACACACACACACACACACACACACACACACACACACACACATACGCACACACACACACACACACCACTCTAACCTCAAAATCATAACTTTAATATGGTTATTCGGCTCTTGTGGTATAAAATACTGTATGACACTGATGCGTAAGGTGATTTTTACCGCATTCGACTTTTCTCACTCGCTTCGCTCGTGCGGAAAACGTCTCCTGCGGTAAATAATCACCTTCCACACCTGTATCATAATGTACTATTAATTAACCTTTTATTCTCATTTTATTCTGTACTATATAGTAACGCTAGTTACTATATAGTAGATTAATGCTATAGCGTTAATCAGCGCGCTACACTGCCACCTTTCGGCTTTGTTTTCCTCCTTTTGAGATTCGAGATCGGTTCGATTATTTGAGATTTTGAGGTCGTTCGAGGACAAAACAGATTATCTCGAATTCTCAAATTATATAAAGATTTTACTCCTTTTGAGATTCGAGATCGGTTCGATTATTCGAGACAAAAAATGTTCAAAAACGTGTTTTAAGACTTGACAGAAAAATTCGTCGTTTTTGGGCAAAAAAATTGTCGGGTCTGTGTGGGTGTGTGCATGCGCGCGTGTGTGTGCGTGCCATTGACTGGAAATAATTCACTTGTTTTAGATGCGAAAGAACAAGGTCCGATTCCTGTTTACGCCGAGATATCTTCGCAAAATCGTGACTGCGCAGAGGATATACGTCCAAAGTCCAACATTGACTAATCACTTTCAACTTAAAGCGCTCCTTTAGGCTTTATTTTATCCTGTATGATTATAAATCTTAGGATGTACTCCGTAATAGCACAATATACTTATTGAAGTCTTTATAATGATATATTATGTATTTTAAACACACACACACGTTAACCATTTGTTTTTAAATAGTCATTGTTTATTTTCTCGTTAATGTTTGTAATGATGACTTGGCCAACCTCGAGAACTGCTCGTTTCGTTGACAAATATAATTTTATTGTCACTTAAACATCTCTCGCTACTAGCAATTAAAATATACTCAACATCCCACATCCCTATCATTATTACAAAAAAAAAAAATAAATAAAATCTATATTTACCTCCGATTCCCACATTATTTAAAACACCTCTTACGCAACTATATACAACAAATTCGGTTTTTCAAGCTCACCCGATAATTTGGTCACGGAGCAAAATAAACCTTATACTTATCGTAGCTGACACACACACACACACATATATATTTATATATATGCATTTATTTATGACGCGCTTTTCGCGCAAAAATCATGACTCGGCAGAAGCGCGCGCACGCACGTCTTGTCGCAGGCTCAGCGTCAGAGCCTTGCCGAAATGTATAATAATGACGTCAGTTTTTCCCCCCTTCCCCGCCGTTCTCTTTTTTCTCTATTAACACTCCGCAAAAACGAGCCACTTACGTGCATCGATCGTGTTTCAACATTTCCATAGAGAGGTGTGCACTCACCAGGCGCGTATAAGTATTACAAGAGACGCTTTCGAGTGAGATGTTAAATGGCGTGCGCGCGTCATTGGGCGCGCACTTTCTGCGTTAAGTACCACACGCTTATTTTATATATATATGAGCAATTCCTGGGAAATTTCCCTCTTACGTGGCCAAAAAAAAAATGAAAAATTTTTTTGAATGCACACTTACAACACAAGATTTTTCTCGTTTCTTGAACCTTACAGAACGTGGAAAAACGTGTGTTCCAAGTCGATTGAGTGGTATCATTTTTTTACAGCACTTTTAATTTTTCTTATGGAAATTTAACATGGGAAAAATGGGTGAAAAGTTGTCATTGATGATGAACCAATAACAAGCTATTGAAGAGGCCAAACCAAATTCCACAAAAAAAGCGATTAAAGTTGAAGAATAGAGCTTTAATTTGAGAGGGCAATCGTTAAAATCGGTCGATTCGGTGCAAAGCTACATGAATTTGAAAATGGCGAAAAATGACCAAAAATGAGCGATTTTTACCAAATTATCGTAATTCTTAAAATTTTCGTCATTTTTCGCATTTTTTATTCATTTTCAAATTCACGTAGCTTTGCACCGAATCGACCGATTTTAACGATTGCCCTCTCAAATTAAAGCTCTATTCTTCAACTTTAATCGCTTTTTTGTGGAATTTGGTTTGGCCTCTTCAATAGCTTGTTATTGGTTCATCATCAATGACAACTTTTCACCCATTTTTCCCATGTTAAATTTCCATAAAAAAAAATTAAAAGTACCCACTCAATCGGCTTGGAACACACGTTTTTTCACGTTCTATAAGGTTCAAGAAATGAGAAAAACCTTGTGTGGTAAGTGTGCATTCAAAAAAATTTTTCATTTTTTTGGCAACGTAAGAGGGAAATTTCCCAGGAATTGTTCATATGTGTATTCCGCGAAATTATGTTGATTAAGTTGTCAAAGTGAACATTCCCGCGGAAACACCAGAAAGAACATAAATTTATCCGACTGAGGAAATGTATCGTTCCAGATATCCCGATCGATCCTCTCAATGTTATATATATACGTGCACACCCGCAACGTCTTCCTTAAAAGATCATCATCTGCTCCCATTCCCAATTCAATCGTCTCCGTATCATTACCATCGATCGCTACATATACGAGCCAACAAAAAACACGATCGTCACCGCGAGAAAGACGTTCGACTGCACCGAAACCCATTCGTTATCCCCCTCGACCACAGCTCCCTCATTTAGACATCACACACACAGACACACGAAAGCGCGCAAAAACGCGAAATAAATTCGCAAAAGCGCGCGCGCGCAAGGTAAAAAGTGGATCCAGCCAATCAATATATACATATATACACTTTGTTTACTTCGGTTTCGATTTTCCCGCGCGGTGAAATGCCGCCGCGGTGTGATGGTACACTACTTCATCATTATATACCATGCAGCGGCTTTTTCTCTCTCCCTCTCTCTCTCTCGACGTATAGGAGACGAGGTCCAAATGGGCATCGCTCGCGGAGAGAGAAGATAGTAGGTCCGCTTCGGGGGTTCCGCCTCGGAGCCGGTCTTTCTCGCTTTCTCGCGATTTTTCCGATTTCTTTCGTGTACCTATACGCGTTGGCCGCCCTGCCGCGAGGAGAGAAAGAGTTTATGAGTTTTTTGAGGAGAGAGGGAGAGACGAGAGTTTTATGAGATTGGTCGGTTTATGAGGACGCTCGTGAGGTGGATTTATTCGCGGCGTTTGAATGTCGAAGCGTAAATCAAGCCGCGATGCGTATGATCAGGCAAGTGTGTATCCTGGCCAAGGCTGCTGCGCGCTGCGAGGGATTTTTCTTTTTCGTTGCACACGAATTTTTAATCGGGACTGTGGATTGTCATTTGCTTCTTTTTTTTTTTAAATGATGACCAGTCGTAATTAATTGCATGGGTACACGGAGAGAAATTTTGTAGTGAAAATTACAAATATTCGAGACAAAATTACCAGTTTCTATGGTAATGGATGGACAGACTGACAATTTCAAAGTTTTTACCAAAGTGCCTTGGTAAAATTTTTTTTTAGTTAATTTAAATTTAAAAAATTAACTTTTTTTATCCATATTGATGGATATATAGTATTTTAATATAGAAATAGAAACAGAAACAATGATGAAAAAACATTAAACTGAAAAAAATTTTTACGGAAGCGGGATTCGATCCGACGATCTTTGGGTTGAGAGTCCGACGTTCTACCGACTGCGCCACAGAAGCTGTTACCAACAGTCATTTGAATCGCCGTTATTACTTACTGAAAATATGTGTATTGTTTTCATTTTAACGTCGCGCACGCCTCTAGTATCAATCTTCTGAAACACAATAATGCGCAGTGCACATGCGCGAGTACACAAATACCAGGTTATTTGGTAAAATTTATCAGTTTTCTTAGTAAAAATTCTTAGGTTACCTTGTAAAAATGACTAGATCTCAATTTTTACCAGTGTTTCTGGTAATTTTTATTCAGATAATTTGGTATTTTTTTTAAGTGGTTATGGTAGTTTTTCTTGGGAAACTTATAAATTGTATTAGAAACCTGGGAATAACACGGCTTTTGACAGTCTGTCCATGCGCTACCAAGGCACCTTGGTAATTTTTACTCTAAAATTTCTCTCCGTGTATTAAGTTCAGTATGCTTTGAAAAAATTTTCATCTTGTATAATACGCGTGTTGGTAGTTAACAGTGGCGTGTTATGATTATTTATAACTTATTAAATTAATCTTACCATATAAATTACTTTACATGAAATGGTTATTTGCAGAGCTACACACATATGTAACAAGTGAAATTTTTGTATTATATTACACAAGTGAATATAAAAGTTCTTTATTAATGTGATTAAGGTCGACGTTTGAATATGATGCAGAAGAAAAGTTTCTTCCAAAGGTAACGTTATATAGCAAAATACTATGATAATAATACTATTACTTACATTAAGAGAATAATACAGTTATCTTGAACTCTATTATCAGAACAAAAAGTTATAGACCTAGTTGTCACTTCATGCACTTATAATATTGTTTTTTGAATAATGTAACAGAATTTAAAAATTTTACTCTTCATTATACTTCACAATCCCAACATCAATATTTTTCCCCATTCCAATCAAAAGCCCAACCTGCAACTCCATATTCGCACACACATACACGTACTAAACGCGCATTGACATTTGTTTTTTTTTTCGCGCGCAACCACCTACCACCGGCAGCGGCGCATGCAAACGAGCCACTAATTTCCGATATGTATTCCCTCGAACTCTCGCGCCCACGCAGCGCGCAGGAAGGAAGTTCGCGCGGGGGATGGACGTTACGAGTGTATAAGCACCAATATGCTATATACGCGCGCGCGCGCGTGGCTACCGGATGGGATGGCTCGTCCGAAACTCGAAGAAGAAGAGGGAGTGCGCATGTACTTATATGTACGTACGTGGCTATTGTGTGATGTACACAGGGGAAGTAGTAAAATCGGGATTGAGCAAGCCGCGGGAAAATATTAACGAGGCGCTGCTATATGGCGCGGGGATTAAAAATCGGAGAGGATGTGTGATGGTGTTCTTTTGCATACGCGATGTTCATTGACGTTGACGTCACTCGCGGCGAACTAAATAAATTATTAAAGAAATAAGTAGCCGCATCGCGCACGAGTTCGAACATGGATAGTCGAAGCTGGTGGATAGGAATGCGTTTTCGCGCGTGCGCGCATGACGTAAAGCGGGGCTTATAAAAAATGTAGGCGAAATTGATTTATATTTTTAGTCGCCGCGGCCTGAGTCATGTTTACTCGCACGCGTTTGCGTGTATATATAGAGTCTCTCCCGCTGCGCTTTGGAATTTTCGCGCGATTACTATAACTGTTGTGTGTTTGTTTGTTTCTCGCGTTCGCGTAATCGATTCAGTAGCACACTATATTCTTTCAGATCGAAAATTCAATATCACCTTTTTTATACATCAATTAATATTCAATATATCACTTCGGCCTGAAGGCTAGCTCATTAATTTTCTTACCGCCGAAAGCTGTATACAGCTACTTCCTCGCACCCGATAAATAACGTATATTCAAATGGGCGCTATCGTCGGTGCATCATCCGAATAATTACGATGCAATTCGTCACCTCGCCCATTCGGACCTCCCTCGCGCTGTTATTTTTCTTTTTTCGACGGTGCACGCGTGACCGGACTTTCTTTGATGGGTGCGAGGAGGGGCGATTACTTGCGCGCGCGCGCGTATACGCGTCGACTTTGGACTCGCTGAATCTATAATACTTAAGCTAAAAGACGTCAAAGTGCGAGTGTGGGTATGACAGGGCATTGATTTGTGGTGCGCAGTTGTTTTTGCGATTTGAGTTTTGATTGAGGGTATATATGGAGATACAGGGTCGGTGGGATGTTGTTTTGTGGATTTTTCTGGTGGACTTTGAGTGTGTTTTCTGAGTGGCGTTTGAGATCATAGTGATTGATTTGTTTTTATACATAGTCATTGTTTTATTTTTCTAGTAACGTTTAAGCTTAAGGTGGCTTCTGTGATTTATTCTGACTTATATATACAAATTTTCTACAATGCTTACTTCACGTATTATAATTTGAGAAACAATATAATATACAAAAATGGTTCTTCAAGTAGTAAAGCTTCAAAGTTTTCAAAAAATTTTAATATTGGTAAAGGAGATATCGTTAATTGAAAAAAAAATCAACAAAACACATAAAATTTTTTTTAGTTTTTATCCGATTTTAATTTTCAAGGACTCATTTTGTTCCTTGTACCATTTCATGTTGTATTACCGATATGAAAATTGAAAAATTATTAAAACCTGAAAAGTTATATCCAATTGTTTATAAAATTCATGTACAAATCTACAAACAATTGGATATTACTTTGCAGGTTTTGAAAATTTTTCAATTTTCATATCGGTAACACCACATAAAATTGTACAACAAAATGAGTCCTTGAAAATTAAAATCGGATGAAAAATGAAAACAATTTGTGTTTTCTTGATTTTTTTTTCAATTAGCGATATCGTCCTCTTTAACAATATTGAAATTTCTTTGAAAAAAATTTTTTTTGTTACCTCAAGAACCCTTTTTCATATTATATTGTTTCTCAAATTATAATATGTGAAGTAAACGTCGTAAAAAATTCGTGAATATAAGTAAAAAAAATCGCCCGAGTCACCTTAAAATTTCCATAATTAAAATAATCAACTATGAAGAAATAAAGAATTTGTCTATTATATTTAAATTAGTTAAATCAATCTTTTTAAACGTCACATAAATAACAACTCCTCGTGTATCCATTTAAATATAAGTATAACTTTCGTTTCTCATAACTCTCTGCTTATATTTTACGCATACTCACTATCACTTAAAATTTACTTGAAAAACAATAAAATTCATCCACCAATCCATCACACTCGGCATTCGAAATTTCTTACGCGGCAGCTCGTAACCGCCACGCGCGCATATACCTATACACACCGCATACTATTTTTAACTAGCTTTTTACACTTTTCGTTATTGATTCTAACCTTACGCGGCGCGCATAGCCAAGCAGCACAGCGAAGAGAAAACAATGCGTCGTAACAATGGTTTTTCGTGTGTCGTCGTCGTCGTCGTCGTGCGTCGTACGAGTAAAAAAAGGACAGCAGAGAGTGAGCATATACGCATATCACGATTTCATTCCGTGCGGGGGTCAAGTATCAATTCTCTAATCCTATGTACGACGATCGATTCCGTGAAGAAGAATGACAGTGTACAATATATACAGAGTTGCAGTTCCACGTTATGGAGGCAGTTTGATTCGCTTCGATGAACAGGCCATTATGTAAAACTGGCGTAATCCGATTAGAGAAAATTGAAGATGATGGAATGGTTTTTAAACAGCTTTTCGAGCGATACGCGTTTGTATTTTTCTTTTCGTAGAGGAATTTATTGAGACGCTTAGGATTAGGGTTGTAATTTGTATAATATTCGTCATCGAATATGATGTTGGAAACTGTGTCGTACTATTATTGAGTACCGTGACAAAGTCGTATAATATTTTCTTAGCTGGTATTATTATAAATAGGATTTATGGATATAATTTTTAGATTTACGGTATGTTTTATAAGTATGTGGGTCGTTTGCAATATTTCAACTGTTCCAAGTGTAAAGGAAAACTGCAAGATAATGATAGTAAATTGTTAAAGTTAACATTCTGTTCACGTAGTGGTATTACATTATTATTCTGCAGACGTTTGTATGATTTACAGCTTATATAATCTTTTAAATTTACGAAACGAAAGCAAATTTGAACATTTAATGTATTCAGTCGGAAAATGCTTTGACCACTTGTTAAAAGCATTCGGAGATATGTTTCATTCTTAACATTCAAAATATTATTGAAATTTCAATCGTAAAAATATTTATACGCCTTAGCGGCAACACGTTCGTCTGATAAATCACTGAAATATTTTTTATAAAAACCGGAATTAGGAAACGAAGTACATTTTTCGAAAATATTTTCGTATTTTTTATTTTAATTAATTAAGAAATGCTTCTAATGATTAAGATATTGTTAACGCATTAATTTTCCATTCGTTAAATGTCAGTGATGTACGTTCTTCATATACACAAATTTCTCACAAAAAAAGTGGTCGATATATGTGCGTAAATATGCCGGGCCCCAAAGCATTAATGAAAGGTAACCATTTGAGGACTGTTAAAAACACCTTTAGTAAACAAAAATAAAATCGATTTGTTCAGAAAAATATATGGTACACAGGAGCTTCGATCAGAAAAGAATATCCAAAAATAATGTAAATTTTCATAGAAATCTGATTCTATTACAATATAAACAATAATAAATTTATCCGAATTTAATTCCTCATTAACCCAATTACAACATTCACGTCAACGCCATTCAGCGTCGGGTTAACAAGTGTAAAGGCCTTAGGCAAATTCTGGTGGGGGCCTATGTAAGGAAAATGATTTTAGAAAAAAATAAACATTTATGTAGAAATATTAGAATTTTTATTAAATTTAGTTTATATTTATTAAAAGAAATGCTTTATTATACAAATATGCTTAATATTTAAAATTATAGTTTTGGTAAAATCTATTGCCATTTACATACACCTATACCACAACCTGCACCCATTCCCGACACCTTCCAAAAATACCCACCGAACGCGCGCCATCGCCGCTCGCACCTCCTCCCACCCAATCATCGCCGACACTTCGCCGTCAATTCGCCGCGCGCTAACGCATCAACGCGACTCCCACGTGAGTGCATGCACCTATACCATCACCGCCGCCGCCGTCTCGACTTCCCGGACACGGCGAGTTTCGCGCGCGCCTATGACAATGACATTGCGCGCGCCGAGGCCAATTTTCCCGCGGCGCCGTCGCGAGTTGACGAACCTGCAGCCGCGCATGGCAGTTGTTAACACACATGCCGCGCACGTATATTATATGGGTTTTTAAGTGCGCTGGGAAATGCGCGGATTATTGGACGTAATGGAAATTGAGCCGGTGCGTGGAGTGTAGTTTTCTTTTAGTGGGTATAACGATCGAAGGATATTCGATGTTTAGTGTGGTGGAATTGTTGCTGTATTAAACAATGTCTTTGACCTCGGAGCCTTGAGCGTTATTCATTCATTGATTCAATGATCGGAACTTTTGATCGGGCGGCAATCATGAATTATACTTGCTCGTATATCGTATACGTTTATAATCAATTCGATAGATATCGTTTTAATGGCTGATTTAGCCTTTCTTTGCGCGCGTATAATAATGGTTGTTATATTTTATGTAATTGTAAACAAGCGTTTCGTGCACAATGATATACAATTGAATGAAATTATTGTTATTCATACAGATGTTAATCATAGTGCATACATACATCGGTACAGAATAAAGTTCAGTAGCATGATTTAGATAATACAAAGAGTTTCGATGATTAATATTCGCCTCGACAATTGTTATTATGGCCGCGCGCACGATGAGAGATAACTATATAATTTTGCGATTAATCACCAACTCGAATGCACGAACAATAGAAAATGCTACCCTGTTGAAATTAATATTCATGCCTGATTGTTCGTTCGGAAAGTACAACGGAAAAGGCTTGGAAAGCAATAACTAATTAGGAATAAAGAAATATACGTATTCAGGGAAGATATTTTATTACGAGGACCATGAAGTGCAGAAAATATAACGTAACAATTATATTATTTCGTTATCAATTTTTCGAAGTGAATTATACCAACAGCTAGCAGCAGAACTTATCTTGTCTTCGCGTATATAGCAGCCTTTTTCTTTTTAATCGAGGTATAGGTACACTGATAATGCAAAAAAGCGACAACGCGCGCATTTAATTAAATAAATGCCGATAATGCTCTTAATTTATAAGATTATTTTTTTGCGCGGTTGACAGAAAAACTGAATTGCACTGCCGTATATAATGCGTGCAAAGAAAAACGTACCGATGACCCGCGTCGAGATTTAATTTTATAAAACTGATTGGCGCGTGTCGACAGATTCTGGATACATTGCAGATTCTACATTTGCTTATAAAATTTCGTAAATAAACCTGCGATTATTTCTATATCATCGTCGCGTGATTTTGGTGCAACGACGGTTGCCAAAAAACAAGTCGCGCCCACATATTTCATCACCTATCGCGAAAGTTCATCGCCGAATTCAAGTTCATCGTGAACCGTTGAACTAAACAAACGCAATGTCGCCTTAGAAGTGATAAATTTTCAGATGCGCTTTATCGCGCAGCCTCGACTCATCGGGTGATGCGATACCCACGCTATTACTCAAAATTGGGTTCCCGATTTTCTCATTCAATTTTTAATTTTAAGGAAAAAACTCTTTGATACGTTATAGTTCTTTATTAAACTTAAAACGTGTCAAAGAGTTTTTTCAAAAAGTTTAAAATTGAAGGAGAAAAACGGGAACCCAGAACTGAGTAATAGTGTGGGTTCCCGTTTTTCTCCTTCAATTTTAAACTTTTTGAAAAAATTCTTTGACACGTTTTAAGTTTAATAAAGAACTACAACGTATCAAAGAGTTTTTTTCTTAAAATTAAAAATTGAATGAGAAAAACGGGAACCCAATTTTGAGTAATAGCGTGGGTATTGCATCACCTTAACAGTACACTGCGCGTGTGCATGCTTTTGAGAATACCGACGACGTTAGATTACGATCGATAATTTTTGTTCGTTTATTATGCGCGCGCACACGCGCGAGTCGCATTATTATTAATCTTTTTCTTTAATCGCCTCTCGAAACAATATGTATAAGTACGCACGTACGTTATTTTTTTAAATTATAGCCGACAATGGCCGATGATTTATTGGTTTCAGGCATGATTTAATAAATTATTCAGAAACGAAGTTATGTGTAGCTGTAAAAATGTAGAGTTATAGAGCTGGCGAGCATTAATTCCAATCATGCGCGCTTTTTTACACGCGTATACTAAATTAGAGAGGAATCGAATGAAATTGCTAATGAAGATACGAGCGTTTCAAGTTGAATGCATAAAAAAGTGCATATCAAATGAATGTCAATTGGATTATTATTTTTTGTCGATATACCTGGTCCAGCGTCACACGAGTTAGTTTCCTTATTAATTATATATGTGCGCGCACGAGAGAGATACTTAGTTGTTACCGTCTAACAAGGTCATTCAATTAAGCTTGTTGGCTAACGTTTTCGCATATCACTTTCAACGAAGTAATTCAGTTGACCTGGATTCTAATTATTCCTTAACTGCCTTATCTAAGTTGATCTTTGTGTGATAAGGAGAGCTTAAATGCTGGCATTCTTATTTATAATTGTTCCCTGTTATTCAATGATTGCATGCGCTATTTTGCATAATACTCAACTTGAGAATTATACTGTAAGTACTTTAATATTAACTTGTTTATACAGCTTGTAATAATTCAGTGGAAATTGTAAAATTTTTCCTTTTTTCATTTAATTTTTAAGATTTTTTGATGGGTATAGAATTTATTAATTTGCAGGAAGACATGTCACGACCGACTTGTTTTGCTAATTTTATTAAGTATGAACATCTATATGGGAGATCTGTAATAAAAAATTTTCTAAATAGATCTCAAGCTCTGAAAGATTAAAATTTTCAACTCGAGAAAACATTTTGTATTTAAAATAGTGCAACATAATGCAGTTGCTAACTCATTCATCAATTATATGTATATAGACTGACAAAAAGAGTCACACATATGGGAAACGGATTCTGACGGGGCTTTGAGAATCGATTTCTGGCATCGAAAAATGAAGCCCACTCCCTGTAATTCGTTCTAATGGGCATTTTTTGCTCAAAATATGAGCCATCTTATCTCAAATATGCTTCATTTTGTTGAACAATGATATATCTTTTATTGGTCATCACTCTGCAAGTACCTACGTTACAGAAATGAGCAGAAAAGAGATTATAAAAGTAGGCGAAAAAAGCTTCAAGTATTGATCTTTGGTTCGTAAAAAAATGTTGATTCCTCAGGAAAATATTAGCAATTAAAGATAGCGTGAAAAATTGAGTAAACATATGGGTATATCATGTATATCATGCATATTGAGTAAACATATCTCTGGAAAAATTACTGGGAAGAACGAAAATTTTCAATTATTTTTTACTCTATCTTTCATTGCTAATATTTTCCTGAGGAATCAACATTTTTTTACGATCAACTGATGAGAATTTTTCCATCGGTCTTACAGTCTTATAAATTAAATTAAAATAATTAATATTTATGGCAGTCAGATTGCCCTTGTTTATAATCACCTCCGCAGAATCTGAAATAAAAACTTAATTAAAACCTGAAAAAAAAAACTTTATTAGCAAAGGACTATCTGACTGCCCCCCACCATCAAATTGCCCAATTGCCCAACGTTTCGAGCCCGCTCCGGCTCCTCCTCAGGGACTGAAATGAAACCCGCGATTTTTTTACGAACCAAAGCTCAAATTGTAGCTTTTTTCGCCTACTTTTATAATCTTTTCTGTTCATTTCTGCAACGTAAATACTTGCAGAGTGATGACCAATAAAAGGGATTACATTTTTCAACAAAATGAAACATATTTGAGATTAGATGGATCATAATTTTGAGAAAAAAAGTTCATTGGAACAAATTACAGGGACTGCCCACCATTTTTCGATGCCAGAAATCGATTCCCAAAATCACGTCAAAATCCGTTTTCCATATATGTGTGATACTATCTTTATAACTGTTTTTATATACATTGCGCTTCGTTTAGAATAATGATTACTGTACCTTATAAAATGGATATGGTAATAACTCATATTTATTGATTAAAAATAATTCAAAATAAGTTAAGTATTTGGTTTTTCTTAATTATTAAAAATAATAGGTTTCAATTTTATTTATTAATTAAATTTCCAAAAATATAAATGTTTTTTCGTATAAACAAAAGTCTAAATTTTAAATCTTCATTATACTTATTATTATTTTGGTTGCAACAAAATTTCTTCTTTCATGCGTAACCTTATAAAGACCCCGAACTCGATTCAGTTTCCTACAGTAAATTTTGCGAATTTCCGTAAAAATTTTTAGCTTGAAGAAGCTTTCACTGATCACGTAGAGAAAATTGTCTACATCCGAACAGCTAAGAGAATACAAAACCGTAATCAATAAAAGTAACGTTCATACCCTGGTAGAAATGTTAACCGTAATTTAGCTATTTTTGAGTTAACTTTACGGCTAAAACCGCACATTGTTTGTTATTTCATAATTATGTATACCAAACAGAAATAAGTTATGATATTGTATTTATACACTTCATGAAATGGGTATTTTAAGTAACAGTAAATCTTTTAAATGAATTGTGTTACTTTTATATCACGATTTTGGCTAAAAATGCTCCCATTGAATTAACACGTTATCGATAAAATATGCTTATTATACCAGGGTAGCAAAAACCCTTCCTAGTAAAAACTACAACGTTTCGTTGTAACACCAAGATACACTGAACGTTTCCAACATCTTGTACCCCAAAACTACAATCAAACACTCCAATACCTACCAGGAAATTTTTCTTCCACCACCGCGTGTCCCCACAGATCGCGCGCGCGTATAGGTCACGTTTTCCAGCCACCGCGGCCGTGCACGCACGCGCGCGGGCTAATTTTAACCGCTCGCACTTCCGGCTCGCTCGCTCGCGCCCGTGCGTTGCACTCTCTATTCTAATACACACTCGTGCGGATCTTCGCGCACGGACGGCCCGAGCTTTCGCTCTCGATTAGACGTTCGATCTGTGCTTAATTGCGCGGATAGGTTGAGTGCGTTGTTGTACGCGAATGGTGTAAGGATTTTAGGATTCGAATGTGAGAAGCGTTTAGTTGCTCGCTTTGTAATTTGGAACAGGTGTATACTTTTTGATTTATCTCGCTTATTATTCGTTTTATTCGCGAGGAGAAAGCTTTTCGGAGGCCTATATACATAGTTATTTTTTTTACTTTCTCGCGCGGAGGAGAAAGCTTTGTGTGCGCGCCGGTAAGGCATTTTTGCGCGCAATTTGTTGAAATATTCGCAGTTCTGGTTGGTGATGTGAAATGTGCTTTATCGCGTTATATACTGTATACTTCGCTGAAACGAGTATAGGCGTTCGCGAAAGTTTAAGATCTTACTTACTTCGCGGTATCTATATACATTTATTAAGGTAATTTCGAAATTTTACAAAATTTAATCATTCTAATATATTATACGCACGTTTTATCAAAGCAGAGCATTTTCTCTCAAGTATTTTCATCGTACCTTATCGTTCCCATCCATTTCACATCTAGACTAACATCGTACATGTACGTACCGGTTAATCCTTATACCCTGCGACAATACAACTCTAAACAGCAATTACTCAGCCACAGGTAATACGCAAGGCAGCGCAACACCTCGGCTCCACCGCGACCACCTCGACAAAATACCCCCCATGCGTCGTCGCACCCAGCGACATATCCAACGTCGTGCCTCAAACACTCCTTGCGTCTAATTAACCATCGTCGCGTAAGACTCGTATTATATGCGTGCATGCGCGCTTATACACTTTGTCGGCGGCCTTTGTTCTTTTGATTTTCTTTTTTCGTTCTCTGTGTGCGTACGCCGGCACGAGTTTATGCGCCGCGAGGGATTGATGCGACTATGGATTTCCGCTCTTTGTTGACACGCGCGCGTTATAACGGCCCTTTTTTGCTTGTATAGGAGGAGAAGGTGATGAGGAATTCGCGATGCGAGTTCCGCTGTGGGGGACGAGCGGAGATCGGAGATTGGCTGTGGGGATGTCAGAGATGGTGACGAAATAGTGATGTGGTGTAGAGTAAATAGTTCACACGTGTATACCGGTTCGCGTTTTATATTATTTTATATATAGGTTTTAGATAAACGTGCGTCGTAGAAATCGGTTAATTTTGCTTTGATGGCTTCAATGATGAGATACATTATGATTTGTCTTGATTTTGTAGATGAAATTTTCATTAATAACTTCACTAGGTATTAAAACTGCGTAGTGGCTAGTGTAACTTTAAGTATACGGAGAAAAATAATATATTAAAAATTATCATGTCTGATTGTAAGTGTGGGACAGACTCAAAATACCAAAAAAATTGCCATAATCCTGGTAGAGATGTTAACCATAAGTTAGCTATTTTTCACTTAACTTTATGGCTAAAACCGAACATTGCTTGTATTTCGTAATTATGTACCAATCCAAAATAAATTAGGTCATTTACACTTGATAAAATATATGTATTTTAAGTAATAGTAGAACTTTGAGAGGAATTATATTATTTTTGCATTATGATTTTTGCTAAAAATGCTTCCATTTAATTAAACACGTTATAAAATATGATTCATTTTCTACCAGGGAATTTATCGTAAAAATTGCTATATAAATTTATGTCAATTTTGACCATAAATAATTGCAATTGTTTTGCTAATTTGAGTCTGTCTCACTTTTACAATTATGCACATGGCAATTTTCACCACAACATTTTTCTCCCTGTACCAAGCTCGCCGAGAATACGTGCCAGCCACTTATAGTATATAGTTAGAAAATTGAACATGTAGCTGGTACCAGGGTACATTTTCATGTAGAATTTGAATACGCTACAGGTCACTTGTAATTCAAACTCTAACAATCCATCGCGCTGAGCGCAGTTTCGCGTCGATGGAAAAATTACGTCTGGCGTGGTATTATAGCACGTGCCGGCCGCAATTTTACAGCGACTGAATCTCGCCAGTGGATTGCGTAACGCGTGACACGCAGATTACACTCTTATACAGAATGAAACGGGGTTCTGAAAGAAAATTCTGGATGTTTCCATTAAAATCACTTAAAAAATTAAATTCCCTATAGAGAATAAGCGCTCAGTATACACACATACACACCGTAACTTTCCAGCCCTAACTAGGCCGTTTCGATTTCCTCCTCACACCCATTTATACAAGAAAACGACGTCGCACGTCTTTTACGACCCATAGAGCTCTACGCGCGCGTCTCGGTTACAAGAGTCACACCTTTCATCCGCTCCGTATACGCGTTTTGACAGGTGTGCGCGCGCGTGTTACAGTGGTATAGCAGAAACCACAGACGCACAATTACATGCGCGCGCCGCGCGATAATTTCGAGTGATCGACCGACAGTTCTGCGTAAATAATTGTGCAACCGTGTATAACCCGTTCGATGATGAGGTCACTACCGATGGGGTGTTGTCGGTTCCGGGAGGAGATGAATTGGTCTGCGGTCGGGCGGTGCCTATAGGTACGCGGGTTCGACGAAAATCTCGCGGAAAGTGCCGAGATTTTTCAGGTATGATGGGTATAATAGTTTAACCGGTTTTGGATGAAAGGATTATGTGGTGGGTATTGTCGTGTTTTGTGTAGGAAGAATATGGGTGATTATGCGCGCGTTAAGATTTGTGTGCGTAAATAGTTTCTTACGGCGGTTGGGGAGGACGCCGCGGTGTGTGTGTCTAATAGGTTCGTGGAATGGCGGAGGATTAGTGACGTTTATGACGTACGTTTGTGGTCGTGTATGTGCGTATGGTGCATTGATTTTAAACTGTGAAAGAGTTTCTAAGTTCAATGTCTTGTCGCCTGAAATAAGTTTCTTTTGATTTGTTATTTATTTTTTTTTTTTGAAAAAATGTAAAAGATTTCACTACTACCGTTACAGCTTACAACTATTTAACTATAATCATTACTATTTATCAGTTAACTCGTAGAGTATTTCCTTTATTTCATATGTCTAATGTTAAAGATAATATTTTAAAAAATAATAAAATAGTACATTACGATACGTGTGACCAAAGTAGCAGTTTTTGCACGACGTAAAGTTAGGGCCCTAGCTACGCTCGGGCCCTAACTTTACGCCGTGCAGACTGCTACTGAGGTCCCAAGTGTCATATAGAATTTTATAGCTCTGTCTGCCCTAAGCTTGCTGCCACGCCTATATCCGTGCCCTAAGTGCGGGCTTAGGTCACACAGTGCTATAAAAGTAAATTAAGGTAAAGTTATACGATACTAAATATTCATGAATCTTCGTTTGCAGACGTTTTCAGATCATCTTTCTATATGCAGTCAATATTTTAACAAGTTATCTCAGAATTTTTATTCATTTTCTTAACCCCACCAAACAGTAACTATGAAAAATAGAAAAGAAAAAACAAAATTTTTCATAAACAAACGAAAAGAAATCGCATTTCTCTCACGGCAACGCGCGAGTTTTCCAGAAACCTCTCGACCCCGCGTCGCCGCGCCTCCGGCAGAGGTCAGCCTCTCTCTCTTTTATCCGTATGTACGCATGATATAAGCGCGCGAGACAATCAACCGCACGTCGTCGAATTAGCACTGACCTAGGGAATCGCCTCCAAGGTCGTCTCCTCTCTCGCGCGCGCGCATCCTGCCCACCTCTCTCTCTCTGTTCTATATTAAGTAACCGCGCGCTTGACGAGTGCCGATTGCCCGCTGCGAAGGTGCGCAATTGCCGGCACATCCGCAAATTTGCTCCGCAGCGCGACCGCGCACGCGCGCCCGTCGCATTGTGCACCCGCTAGCAAGACACGACATGTGCGTATATAGTGCAAGTATATAGGATGATGATGGCTATCGGGTGCGACCTACTTTCTTGCGGCTTTTCATCAATCCCCGCGACACTTTTTGGACGCGTCTCTCTCCGTGAAAGGAGGATGTAGGCGGCTGTAGTATATATAATAGAAAAGTCTGAGAGGTATATGTAGTAGTAGCGGTAGCTGGATTATCGTATAATGCGGGTGAGGACGTATAGCGTGAAAGCCACCGTCACGGGTGACTCTAGCGTTATAATAAATCGAGGCTCGCGTCGTTAAGGAGTTTTCTGGGTTTTATGACGCGCGAGTTGTCGTGGGATTCCTAGTTACGGCGCGACGGAGAAATTCCGCTTTTTCTGCAGAGGAGAGGAGAGAAGGACGTTTATAGAATATCTCTTCTGAGGCGGTTTATGATTCCTTTTTTTTTTCTTCTGGGGGGGGGGGGGGAAACGTCATTGGCGCGGGATATAAGGGGGATACAAGCGCGGTATTGTATAGAAGGAGTAATTAACCCAGTTGTGGTAATAGGCTCGCTGAGATTCAGCCCGGATTTTTTTTTTATCCTTCGTTCGTTTCTTATCGGTAATTAACGGCCGTTATACCGATATCCCTGTTTCGGCGACGCCCGAGATTTCACTCTCTCTCTCTCTCTCTCTCTCTCTCGCGCGCGCGCGCACGACACCTGATAATAACCGGTGCTTTTTACAAACACATCATGGGAGCTTATTTATCGGCCACTTATATTAGCTAATTAAAAGAAAATACCGTAAATTTCGCGCGTCTCGGGGACGTATATGGCCGAATAAATTGCTCGGAGCGCGTCGTATCAAACCGTGCGGAATTATATATGAGAAATTCTACAGAAATCATCAAACATATGGGTACAAAGATAAAAAAATTAATTTTGTGGGGTACACCTATACTAGACTAGATTTTTTTGGTTCTCTAGACCACTCTGAATAAAAAAAAAAAAAAAAAAAAATAGTGAATACGAAGAATCTGATGGCAAGTTTATTTACAACTGTAAAGTTATTTTTAAAAAATGCTTAAAAATGGGATTTCTTCAAATATAAATCGTTTTGCTATTAGAGTCGCCCATACATTAAAAAAAAAAAAAAATAATGAAACTAATGAATATGAGCTTTCATTTGCTTTTTACCGGATGAAAAAATGTTGATTTTTTCAAAAGTTACATTAATTTAAAGATGAGTGCAAAATACAGTAGTTTTTGTAAATACATTGAAAAATGACAAAACCTCGCTGCTCTGCATTTTCACAGTATATTTTACGCTCATCTTTGAACTCGCGTAAATTTTGAAAAAAATCAACAGTTTTTCATCCGGCAAAAAGCAAATGAAAGCTGTCATTCTTTAGTTTTTATTTCCTTTTTTGAAATCTACGTGTGACTCTCCCTGACTAAAGGATTTATGTACGGAGGTTATTTTGAAGCATTTTTCCGAAATAAAGTTATTGTACATTCCAAACGGTTCAAAGAACAAAAAAAATGTGTTTTTCTTTTTTTTTTCTTTTTGTACCCAGTCATTCGATGATTTCTGTAGAATTGCTCGTATAATATATGCACCTTTACGGCCGAAAATTGCACGCGATTGCCGCTAGTGTAACCGGATAAGTGGCGGCGCTTTCGTCGCTCCCGCCCGAGCTTTACGGATTACGGTGTGTGTCTAGATCGCGAGCGACGCGGCAGCGGTCGTTATACGCTGCATTTGTATGATGCGTGGGTGACATTACGATGCGGATTGACCGCCTGCGCGCGCTCTCTCTCTGTCTGAAGAGGGACTCTACTGTTGCCAGGTGCACCTGTTGCCGGCGGGTGACTGCGGTGTGTACTCGTGACTTTCAGAGGTGATGGACTTCAAGTTTGATTGGTTGAGATTGGAAATTTTGGTGGCATTTTTTTCTGGTAGTAATTTTAAGTCATTTGTGAGTTAGGTGAAATAGTGTATTCTAAATATGTTTTGGAACTTTTTAAGGAAGTAAAAGACGGATTAAACTTCCTCTAGTGTTGCTCGTATATAATGCTACGATTGAGTATCGGTATTACTGTTTCTATTATTTACAGTAGTAATTTAATAATTTATCAATTAAATTTATTATAATTATTATTCAATAGTCAATAAGTAATTATGCGGTGAGCATTATTTCGCAACTTTAAACAAAAAAATAAATAAAATCTGATTCGACTAATTCTCATAAAACACTGATTATACTGTCATTTATAGATTTTATTTCGATTTTGATGTACAATATTTGCGAAATAAAATCACATTGTAAGTAAAAACTAAAGCTGCGTACAATTTACTTCAATGTACACACAACATCGTTCAATTTTTCAGCTACACGAGCACTGAGCTTGAGCGATACTTATATAAGTTTAATTTTAATTGAAATCGGCCCACTCTTCGTCAAGGTCACGGTGTATAAGTGAACGACCGGGTTAAGGCCAATCAATGACCGCGTCGCGTGATATTGTCAATCCCTCGACAAGGAAAAGTAATAAATAACGAAGCCGATCTCTCGACTGACATCCGCCTCTTTAGGCCCTCAAAATAAAAAGCCGCGTTACGGTATCCCCAAAGCAATAACACTGCAAAAAGTACATATACCCGCGCTCCCTTCTTTTATTTGCGCAGAGGTCGTTCACTACAGTGTTACGGTTACATTTATTGGCATCTAATAAAGGTGCTGAATATTTCGACTAGCCCCGGTTATTAACGCGCCTCTCCTAGCCGGATTTAATGAGTCGGGCCCACTACTTATGGGGCTTCGATCGAGCTCAATTGACGCGGGGCTTGATGCGCCTTCAAGGCCGCGGCGCGGTGATGGTACCGCGTATCGCGTTACTTACATGCTCGCGCGAAAATGCGCGCATCGTCAACTGCGGCACGTAGAGAGAGAGCCTATGTGTATGCAAATTGCGACATTTAGCCGAGAGAGAGAGAGAGACAGAGAGAGATCGCGCGCGCGGCGATTGCGCAATCGCGTTTGTCGCAATTTGTCATCGGATATTAGTATAAGTTTTTGTCGTTGCGCCTGTGGTTCTCGACGTGTTTGGGGCAGATTTTTGGTTTTTGTTGGCGTGACGGATTGGTTTACAGTCGGTTTAAAATAAACCTGCGGTGTAGGTCGCGATGAGACGTTGAAGAAAACGTTAAGAGAATACGTGTACATTAAATATAATAAAATATTATGTAGCTTCAATGTTTTCGCTTACGGCGATTATATTATTGCCATTCTCACACGCCTATCAAATCCTGCCAATAAAGCGCAATAAAAAATCTGTTTACAAAGACGTATACACGATTGAACAATAAAACTGCCAATTAATAAACGCCAGATCCACACACACACACACACACACGCTACCTTCAATCTCAATCAACCGTACACACTTGTATATATGTGCAAATCCGCGGACTACAGACAACAACTGGGGTACAAAAACGGAAAAAATTTTTTTTGAGGGCACACCTACCACATAAGGTTTTTTCGGTTCTTTGGAGGTCCCCCAACATGAAAATACTCGTGTACACTCATTATCCGTTGCCAAACTTTTTTGCGGACGAAATCAATTTTTCTTATGGAAATTTAACATGGGAAAAATGGACGAAAAGTAGTCATTGATGATTAACCAATAGCAAACTATTGAAGAGGCCAAACCAAATTCCACAAAAAAGCGATTAAAGTTGAAGAATAGAGCTTTAATTTGAGATGAGAATCGTTAAAATTGGTCGATTCTGTGCAAAGCTATGTGAAATTGAAAACGGCGAAAAATGACAAAAATTTGAAGAATTACGTGGGTTTGAAAAAAATCGCTCATTTTCGTCATTATTCGCCATTTTCAAATTCACGTAGCTTTACACAGAATCGACCGATTTTAACGATTCTCATCTCAAATTAAAGCTCTATTCTTCAACTTTAATCGCTTTTTTGTGAAATTTGGTTTGGCCTCTTCAATAGTTTGCTATTGGTTAATCATCAATGACTACTTTTCGGCCATTTTTCCCATGTTAAATTTTCATAAGAAAAATTGATTTCGTCGGAAAAAAAGTTTGGCAAGGGATAATGAGTGTACACGAGTATTTTCATGTTGGGGGACCCCCAAAGAACCGAAAAAACCTTATGTGGTAGGTGTGCCCTCAAAAAAAATTTTTTCCGTTTTTGTACCCCAGTTGTTGTCTGTAGTCCGCGGATTTGCACATATATATATGGGTAACTTCATTTCAACTGTTCAGCTCAAAATTTTAAAATTGCTCAAAATTTTTTTATTCATCCCAAACTAGCCCCAAAACACAAATATAAAGTTTTAGAGCAAAATATGCAATCGTTCTAAAGTTATAATTAATTGAAAATTGAAAATTTTGAATTTTTTCGTAAATCTTCGATTTTTATGATTTTTTAACTAAAAAACTTGAAACTTCTGGTATAGCATATTAAATGGGAAAAAGTTTGCAAATTGTAAGTAGAATTATTCAAGATTTTTGCAGATCGATGCCAATTATTTTGCTAATTTATACTTGACAGAACACCATTGAAAATATGCTTAAAGGCGAATGCTATATCAATAGCAAAATAATTGGCATTGATTTGCAAAAATTCTGAGCAATTCTACTTACAATTTGCAAACTTTTTCCCATTTAATATGCTATACAAAAAGTTTCAAGTTTTTGAGTTAAAAAATCATAAAAATTTAAAATTTTCGAAAAAATTCAAAGTTTTCAAATTTTTAATTAATTGTAACTTTAGAATGATTGCCTATTTTGCTCTAAAAGTTTATGTTTGTGTTTTGAAGCTAATTTGGAATGAGTAAAAAAGTTTTGAGCAATTTTAAAATTTTGAGCTGAACAGTTGACATGAAGTTACCCATATATATTACAATGCCAAAAATTTCGCCTTTGTCACGCGACTTCGGCAAGCCGCGGTGGTCTTTTATTATTATCAATCTTGCGTGCTTTCTTTTTCTCCAGCAGCGACGGCGGCGGCGGTTTATACATATAGTCATATCGATTGTCGATCGCGCGGGACGCAGATGCACTTATTGACCCAGAAAGTCACATCGAGGATAAGGCGCCATGACGTGGGTATTGATAAAAGTATGGAGAGTGGATTAGGCGCGGAGGTTGCGCCTTAAATTTAGGAGAGGCTTTTAGTAATCGGAGAGTTTATTTTACGCGAGAATTGAGTATATACGTGCGTAAAGTAAGTGGTAAGGATTAAAGATAGACACGAGAGTTTCAGTAAAGTAACATAAAGTTTTTAAGACTGGGTTTAACGTATTTCAGCTAGTTGCTGGTTCCCTATATACATACATATTGCTCCTTATTTTTCATTTCATTATAAAAATCATAGCTAGTAAAATTTGCATCATCGTATTTTACTATACTGTAAATTTCTGTCTGGTAGTAAAACACCTTTAAATTTCATTAAAATTTATTAGCGTTCATTCCGATTTTAATATACAAAAGCTAGTAGCGGTATATCATAGTCACGCAGCTCTACACGTGTTTACAGCTTTACTGGTCGATTTGGCGAAAAATATTTTTGAAAACATAAAAGCCGTCGTGCAACTTACATAGCCACACGATGCCGCGTGTAAACGATACCTTGACCTGCAAGTATCAAATTTATGTTGCCTATATTCCTGATAGAAAGTCGAGCGGACTCGCCTGATGGTCAATCACTTTGTATCGGATCGAAGTGGCTCGAGATCTCCGGAGAGAAAGACGTATACGTATACACGTACAGAGACAGTGCGTATATAACGATAAACTATATTACACACTGTTGAAAAACGAAAACGACGCTATATGATCGATCTCGTGAACGTATACAAATATATATAACCAGTTCATCGCGGGAAACATTTTTTCGAAACGTCAGGATTAATTCTGTGAGAAATTCTGGAATTTCGAACGGGGTTTTCACCTCGCTCGGAAGAAAAGCTGGTTATATATTATATACGCTCGTAATTGATTGGGCGATAATTAGAGTAATTAGTAAAATTAAATTTTAATCGTTGCAATGAATTTATAATTCTTTAAATGAATCTTTGGAAATGTTTTTCTTTGATTGGGCTAATTAATTTCTAAATTGTAGTGTACATTGGCTTTCTTATACAAATAAAAAAGGGTGGGACTAGATATATTGAAAGGCTGTTATAGTGAGATGCCTTATCCTTTAGAAAATTAAAAGTAGAACACACATAGTATGAAAGGCATATTTATAGAGAATACATAAGAAAAATGTAATAATTATAGAAATAACCGTAGTTTTTTTTTATATAAAGTATAGCATTCTCTGAATTCATTACATTCGTCTTATGTATTTTCTATAAATGCACCTTTCGTACTATGTGTTTCTATAATTGTGGAATTACAAAATTAGTGTATTCTGTAGAAATATTTATGTATTTTCGCATTCTATTAACCGTGCTTCCTGTTTTAAATCTTGTATGACAATCGTGCTTCTGCTAATGGGGTATGCGTGTTCTATTTTTAATTTTCTGAAAGATAAGGCATCTATCAGCCTTTCAATATATATGTAGTCCCACCCTTAAAAAATATTTATGCTACTGACTGATGTTTGCTACTATAGAACAGCCTCAAACGTTTGTATAAAATATTTTGAGAGTTTTTATGCGAAGCAATAATATTTGTAAGAGTTCAAGCAACATTAAACATCATAATCTTTTTATAATAAAATCGTTTACCATACTACTATCTTTCTTTTTAATCTGCGATACTTTTAATTATCTCACCCAAGCATATCACACGTACATTACGATAATTCACACATGTTATTATAGCATGCAGTAATAGCATACATAGAAAATGGATTGATATTTGCATAATTTTTCAGAAAACCTTGATATGTAAATTGAGAACACAACCAATAACAAAAACAAACACTTTCTCTCACACATAATTCATTAAAAATATACAACTCTCACTCTGTACCACACAACCCAATCAACATCATAAATATTTATAAAACTCTTGTACCACCGACCACCAGATCCTCGAAACCTCGATCCTCATTCTCAGCTGTCCTACAATTTATCCACTCCCGTAAGCGCGCGACAAAACCTCGGCGCCGGCGGTGCGCTGCCCGCAATCGATGCATAATTATTGTCGTTCACTCGCGCATGGATATGACAATGGCAGCTTCCATGGAAGACGACGGCGCTCCCAAGGCCGACTTGGATTACTGTAATCTCCGGCTTCTCTCAAAGGACCCCGCGAGGCACATCGCGCGTTTACCTCTCCGAATGTATGTGTGTACGGGACGAGGACGCAAAGGCGCGGGTATCGTGGGAATGTTGCATTCCCTATAGGGCTCTTCGGATTAGAAGAAAAAAGGGTTCGGTAATCTCGAGGCACGCTTTATTATAGGATCACCGTGTATTAGATCTCTCTCTCTCTCTCTCTCTCTCTCTCTCTCTCTCTCTGTGTGATGCTAATTTCGTAACGTCTGGGATATTTATAATGGGTGTTATACGCACTACTCGACTTCCTGTTTTTACTTCTCGGCTTGATAAGTCGCACCCTCTTCTTTCTTACAATACTGCACACATTACAGTAAACGAAATAACGCAGTATCGCGCGATAATAAAGCGTGTATCGGAAACTTCTGCAGCGCAGCGCCGTAAATATTTGCTTCTACACAACACACTAGGCAGTTTCTTTTCCGAAAGATATACTCTGCAGTTATCTAGCCGCGTATTATTCATTGTCTCTCTATACCGCGGCAGCCGCGCGCGCTATGTATCAGCTACTTAGACGCGGGACACCGCAGACAATGAAACGATACAAAAGTATATGTGTATTATGTGTACGTTTTCATTATACGTATAGTTTTGAGGTGGAAAAGAATTAGTTCTTGTGTCCCTCGTGTGTACCATGAGGCGTGAGTGGATAATTGTTACAGAGAGCGAGGAATTCAGCTGCGGCAAAAAGTTAAGTGGGAGTGCTCTTTTTTCTTTAAAACAGTTCGCGAAAAAACGATTGGACGAGGTATTGTCTCGAGGATGATGATTCTTGTAATGACGGAGCGGAGGACACAATGCGAAATAAAAGTAAATTGCCTCGCGCGCGGGCGCAGCGTTTAAGAAAAATCGTAGCAGCGGGGATTGGTTTTGCGTGTATGTATGTATACGGTTGTATATTAGGTTGTAGGGTTTGGTAATTATGTTCTTTGCAATTGGAAATTATGTAAGAAGGATGTGATATGTGTATGTACGAATTGTGCGTAAGTTTTTCTATAGATAGTAAGATTTTTTTATGAAAAACTTTTAACTGTACAACTTGTAAGAAGATTCTGTACGTGTGATTCACAAAAAATCGTTAGATACATACATCTAATTCTACGCAACTCGCTACTTCATTCACTCGTATATTAGTATTATTCCACGCTTTTTCAAACTATCTACACCATCCAATCTCCTCTATAATAACCACGACGCACTTCGCACATGAAAACACTCCGTCTAATTTGCATCTAATTCAATCCTATATATCACATCGCACAACGACCTCCTGTTTTTGCAATTTTTTTCTTCTGCTCGTCAAAAGTTGACGCACATCCAATGCACTGCGTTATTACAGCCAACCTCTCGCAGATTCAAACTCGACCCTCGGCTGCGCGGTCGCTTTTTGCGCGCAGGTGCGAGAAGAAGAAGAAGAAAAAACAATTTTTTCCTCACACCGGGCCGAAAGTGCGTCATTCCCGCCCGGCTCCGAAACGGAAATATGGCATTTTCGGCCTCGATGTGAGGAAAAATAGTATACGCACCGCGGGAGTAAAATTGGCCAGCCCCCAGCTCATATTTGCATTTACACGAGCTGTGGACTGTCCAAATTTTTTCCTCCCATGGTGCGTAATATACTATTGTAACACATGCACGATTTTCGTCATTTTCGACCTAAAAAGAGGTCCTAAAGTGACTTTTTTTTGACCGATTGGATAAAAAAATCCATTTACTACTCTAAAATTCCGTAAAATCACCAAAAGTCAATTTAGCCTTGCTTTTTAGGTTCAAAATCGTCGAAAATCAATACATGAGTCACAAAAAATATAGTGTGCACCTAGGACTTAGTGGGCTGTTTGACCTCGTGTGTTTGCAGTACTCGTCTTCGGCTCACCTACGACTCGTACTGCAAACTCCACACTCGGTCTAAAAAGGCCCACTTTGCGCCCTAGGAACACAATATACTATTTTTGCATAGTATGCGTAAAGTACGTCGATTCGCATCGTTTTCAGTGCGTAAAGTGGAATTTCACACATGGTGTGCGTAAAGCTTTGCTTCGCTTCGCTTTACGCATACTATGCGTAAAATTCAACTTTACACACTCAAACGATGCGACGACGTGCTTTACTCATACTATAAAAAAAAATATTGTTCGCCACGCGGACGAAATCTTCACGACCTCGTGATCATCCAACACTCGGGCCGGCTGCGCCAACCCTCGTTCGTATTGATCACTCAGTGCGTGAAGTTCAACTTTACGCCCTAGTAATGAAAACTACTATTCAGTGCTCGCGAGCCCATATACACACATGCAGAGAGTGGCAATCTTAAAGACACGTGTAACGACCGCTCGCTTCCGTCATACGTTTTTACGCGCGCAGGTTTCTTTCGCGCGGATTGATTTGGTGTGTATATGTGTGCGCGTTGATTGATGTCGGATGATGGCTTGTTTACGAAGAGTTGGGTAATTCGAGGATGTAACGTCGCGGGGCTACCGTGTAAGTTTTAGTTTGGAGATGAATCGGTTTTAGGTTCTTAATAGTGTTTTGATTTATAGAGTGCGTATGAAGTTCTTTTTTTTTGGTTTTTTGGAGTCGTTGAATGTATTTGATTGGTAAAAAAAAAAGAAAACCAAACGTATTTACGTAGTAGAATATACGTATACAAGTATTTCTTCTGATAGGTGGAAAACAATCGTTTTCAAGTTTAGAAAATCGCTCTATTATACTGGCGATTTCTTATTTGACATCAAAAGAATCAATCCGGAGCACGAGTCTCGAAGTTAAACATAGCTATATAGTTAAAACTTTATAACAAATATATTAATCTTGTAGGTAATATTAATATTTCTATTATAAAGTTAAATTAATTATCAATCTAATGAATATATTCAATATGAATGCTGAAAAAAGTTCTTTTTGAATTTTTTACAAACATTCGAAAGGGTCATTTATTAATTTCCTACTGACAGCCATAATATTTTTACACGACTATATAAGCAAGATTCACGCGCACTTCGCGCGCATAATTTTTATATTTGCTACATCTAATTTTAAAGTTTAAATTTGCTAAATGATAAGTTAGCAACTTCTTATATTTTAATTAATACTTATATTATTATAATTCTTATGTTTGAATTACACAACAGGCATTCGAGACTACGAATAAGTCAATTACAAACGTTTTGTAATTTCGGTTTCACCTTTCCGTCGTCATTTTTTAAAAAGAGGATTATAGACTCAAAATATAAAACACATATATAACATATAGATCATTTCATATATATATATAGGTTAGTTTCTCAACCAGTCAGATGACACCTTTAAGTAAAAAGTTGGAAGTTTGCAAGTTTGCAGTTTGCATTTTGTCAAATGTAAATGCTAAAATTTACTTTGTATGTGTACATAATATAAAACACATATATAACATATAGATCATTTCATATATATAGGTTAGTTTCTCAACCAATCAGATTACACCTTTAAGTAAAAAGTTGGAAGTTTGCAAGTTTGCAGTTTGCATTTTGTCAAATGTAAATGCCAAAATTTACTTTGTATGTGTACATAATTATCAAATAAAAGCAGAATACTATTCTTAGCTATCAAAATTAATCTAAGAAATAGGTAATTTATGGTTAAGATTTTTACGTTAGGATTAACATTCAGACTCACAATTCTATAACGAAACACAAGTTATCCATTGATTAAAAAAGTAGATTATACAAAAAATGTTTTTCCCATATACTATATGTTTGTTCCTTTTTCTAGATGCACGGCTACGACATGGCTGCGGTTCACCCCACGTGCCTCGGGGCCTCATCATCCGGGCAGTGGCAGTGGCCCACCCGGTCCCGACATGGGCCATCATTCCGACAGCACCGTTAGCTACGTGACCTACCTGGAAAGCGACAGCGACTCGCTGCACCACGACACCGGTAGCCCAGAGTGTCACCCGCTCAATCTGCGCTACAGGACCGAGTAGCCGACCGCCACTGTCTTCGTCATGCAATAATAATGATTAGGTTGCGCCGAGTGTGTATGTGTGTGTGTGTGGCTTAGTTTCGCTGTGTGTATGTGTGTGTGTGTGTGTGCGTGTGTGTGTGTGCGTGTGTGTGTGTACGTATACCGTTTTATCTCAGGATCTATTCGATCGATTTTAACCGGACAGATCTCATTTTTTTTCTTTTTCTTGTGTGAATGGGGGAAGGGAATCCTATTTTTGATTTACCGATGCGTTTTTGTTTTATTTTGAATTTGCGATTTTCGTAAAATTCATTTTTACGTTTTTTTAATGATAACATTGAAATATTTGAATCGGACAGACAGCATTCGAAAGAACATAAAAAAACCTATATTTAAAAAAAAAATTACATTATCTATTGCGATTCTTTTGTTATTAACAAAAACGTCTTTTTTTTTTTTAAAGCTTATAACTCCAAAAATAGACAAAAGTAGTCAATTTGTTTGAAAAAAATCATGATAATGCAGAATATAAATAGCTATAATCTGTAAAAATTTGAATCCACTCTGTCGACTAGTTTTTGAGAAAAAAATGAAAAAATGAAAAAAATGCGTTTTGTATGAAGCAAGTTTACTTTAGTAAAATTGACTTAATCGCTTTGAAATTCCTTATAGAGGTACATTTTCAATAGCACTCGGCTAAGTTCTTTGGGCTAAATGATTGGTCAATAAATTTCAGAGATATTTGAGGTTAAAATTTTCTTAACCTTTTTTTCAAATCGTAATTTCTCGAGGGGGGTTCGATGAATCAGCTTTAAATTTATAGACAATTTTGTGTCTGATATTGATAATATATGGGCGAATTTTCATCAAGATCACTCGATTACGTTTTGAGATATTTAAAATCTTCGTATTTTGCAAAGTCATTTTCTTTGTCGCATGATAACTAGAGAAAAAAAATTGGTTTAATATATTGTTGAAATTTTGTGGAGATGTAGAGTTTATATGTTTATCGTATAAGTCCTTTAGGTAAAAGAATTGTCTCATAATTTTTAGAGATATTTAAGGTTAAAATTTTTTTACGTATTTTTGAAAATCGTAATTTCTCAATGACGACTTAATGTATCAGTTTGAAATTGATAGACTATTTTGTATGCAATATAGGCAATACCTATGTAAATTTTCATCCAGATTATATGGTTAGTTTTTGAGATATTTGATATTTAAAATTTTAGTATATCTGGAAATGACTTTCTATGTCGTATAATAACTAGAGTCAAATTTAATAACTTCGAAATTTGATGGAGATCTAGATTTGATGGAGGTGTAGAGTTTGTATATTATTTATTACATTAATTGTTAGGGTAAAAGAATTAGTTTATAAATTTCAGAGATATTTGAGGTTAAAAGTGTTAAAACTGTTTTTGCCCTCTTTTCAAATCGTAATTTTTCGGGAACGGTTTTTTCTTGATGCCCTGGTGGAAAGTACGTGGTTTCGCCATTGTTTTCGATGGCGAAAGAAGGACATTTAACCATTGATTCTGAGTTGGTAACTAGGCAACTGTAGACTTTATTAATAGATTGTTTTAGAGGTTTTGTCAACATATTCAAAGTCATTAACCTATATTTACAACAAGAACTATCACTTCTGATAATCAAGGTACACCCGATGGACATTGATTCTAGCAATGCATGTCCCGTTAGTGGCATTCACACATAACCTTTTGAATGTTCATATCATTTTCGAGGTATGTTAACGATTTAAATATTATGTGTCACAGTCACTAACGGGGTATGCATTGTCAGAATCAATGCGGCCCATCGGGTATACAAGTGATTTATATTGCTTTAATTTGTGAAATGGATAAAAGATTGTTCGTTAATAATGTCGCACTTTTTGTGAGAATTTCTTCTTGAGTGATCATTTATTTTTTCAGATACAAATAAAGTAGTTGACTTTGTTGCTACAAATGGAGCAAAAGTACCGCATGTTTAATAATTGTACGTGTAACAATTGTAACAATTGCACGTAAAATAAAAATATTTTACATGATCTTCAGTAAAATTCACTTATTAAAATTATACACGTGATGTTTTCGATGCCCGCCCCCCCGACCAGCAGCACTCGCTGCGCTCGTGCCGCAAATGTCGGGGGCGGGCATCGAACTCAATGCTCTCGAGCCCGTCGGGTGCGTTATCATTGTCAGTGGCAAACGTACTTTCCACCGGACATCAAGAAAAATAGTATACGGTACACGAGACGAAACTTCAAGGCCCGCCACTGCGTGATATCGCGCCCTCGGCTTCGCCTCGGGTGCCAACTTCACGCAGTGGCGGAACTTCAACTTTCGTCACTTGTACCGTAATATACTATATATATATGTTACTAGAAAATGGAAATGACGCGCGATACGCGTGCGTGTTGTTTACTTGCTTTTGTTTTTTATTGACATTAATTTACGACGAGCTCTGCAGAAACATGAAATTAGTGAGATACGCTGGCCAATTATTTTGAGTTTGAACTAATTTTTCGAATAATCGCGATTTGAAGTGAATATAGTAATAATTACCCTCTTTCAATTTTGAGATAAAAATTTTAAAGTTGAAACGGTTATGATTCATGGGCATATAATTTTATATACACTCATTTTGCCTTTAGAAATTTATGTAAATGTTATTATTAGCTGCCACTGATATTTGTGTTTACATAATATTTTATTTGCTTTTGCTTTTTATGAAGATGGTGTAATACTCATACTTTATCATTATCCTGTTTTATCGACTGAACACGTCAAAATCATTAATATTAAAAATAATTATTTGTGTCTTAAACAAATTGAATAAAATAAGTGTGAAATAACAAAAAATTTAATAATAAGAAAAAATATGGAATTTACAAATATTAATAAATTATTAAATCATTGAAAAAGTAAATTGGAATTGTCCAATGAGATTGCAGGATTTTAAAATTGACTAGGCACGTTCAGAAAGAATCAACTTCCCTCGGGTGTAAATAACTGGAGTAAAATTATTGTAATTTTTCATTTTTTGATAATGTGAGTAAATTTAAAATTTTACTCGGGTAAAACTAACCGCAAAGGATAATTAAATTTAAGGTAGTTGACCGGACAATGCCGTCATAAAAATCACAATATCGAAAAAATTGTACTATAAGCATATTATGTATGGTGGAAACTCCTCATTTATCGTTGTGTAAACATTAACCCTAAATTGGAATCGTCCAATGACATTGCAGGATTTTAAAATTGATTAGGCATGTTCGGAAAGAATCAACTTCTGTCGGGTGTACAGTAATTTTTAAGAAAATTTAAAGAAAATCAATTTCTTGGTGAACTACCTTAAATTATATTTGAGTTTGAACTAATTTTTCGAATAATCGCGATTTAAGAAGTGAATATAGTAAGAATTATCCTCACTCAATTTTAAGATAAATATTTTAAAGTTTAACCGTTTATGGTTCACGGGCATATATATATACACACACACACACACACACACACACACACACACACACACACACACACACACACACACACACACTCATTTTGCCTTCACATTTTGCCTTCGCTGCGCTCGAGCGCTAACCTCACGCTGTACAATAATGGACCACTTAAGGCACACATATCGTAATGTACTAAAAAGGTTTCGACGCTATTGTACTATTTACACAAATTCCGTAGCATTGACATACCTGAGGGGAATTAGTCTACTTTCCCCTATTTGGGAAACCCAGGCGGCGGTGCCAACTAATGGCATGCGGCTTCTGGCTCCCTAATTAGACTCAGAGAGACCTACACGGAAAAAAATTTGGAAGCCTGGGATGTCGGAGGTATGAAATTAACAGAAATCCAAAAAATACCGTATCTGTACGCGTCCAAAATTGAATGTAGTCACTTCCAAATTGAATTGCGTGGACTCCAACAATTTCGGTTGTGTACGGATCTCAAAATGGGATTATGTGTATGCCATGTTGAAATGGCGGGGACTCCGAGACTTTCGGTACCGTCGGGATCCGCCCGATGGAGTCCTCAGGCCCCCATTCTTCGTATCTCGGCGGGTCGACTATACATTCGGACGTATTTCACGCGCGCCGCTTCATAAATATACTAATATAATATATATAAACGGTTCAAAACGTGTGTGCTATATTATACTATAATAATACTTTGATATATAATGATGAAACGCATATATATATATATGAGAAAAACGCGCGCAAATGCGGGCAGATGGGGGCCTCAGACGTCCAAAGTGGAATCGCTACAATACCGGAAATCTCGGAGTCTGGGGATGACCGAATTGGAGTTCAGAACATACGTTTTTGAATCGTGAAGACTCCGAAGATATTGGATTCTTACAGGTTCAACTTTGGATGCACCTTAATTCCAAATTCGTCATAAATTAAGACGATCGATAGTATTGTACGGAGTCCATATATACCGGTGGTCTGGAGATCCTAAATTTTTTTCCGTGTATACTTACCTGCGTACCTAAGGTCCTTCCCTCCTGTCTCCCAGATAGATCGACCTGCGTATATATAGGGCAGCAGAAGCCCAAATGAGCTAAATCGTTGTACAGACATTGTAGTCGACAGTTTCTCTTTCAATCTTTTTGGTCTTTCCGTGATCACAGGAAAAAAGATGGATGTGTCGGCTTCGGATTTGTGGACAGCGATACTTTCGGGTCAATATAACTTGGCGAATTATATGATCTACCGTGGTGCGAACGTAAACGAGCCAAGAAATATAGAAAAGCACGACCCTGCGGCGACGTTGCTGCACTATGCAGTGGCGAGGAGTGATGTCCAATGCATACGTGTGCTTGCAAACCTTGGTGCAAATTTCGACGCGCGTGATAGTAAGAACCGCACACCGCTGCACTGGGCCGTAGCACTCGGTGTCTGCCGAGACGTCTTCAAACTGCTCATCAACGAAGGGGCTGTCGTGGATGTGCGGGACGATAACCAAATGACGCCCGTCCATTATTATGCGACAGCAAGAAAAACCTGCACCGAGATGGCGCAAAAGCTTATTGCTAGAGGAATATCTAGTGCCGTGCTTAGTCCGAGGTATTTGACAGTACTGCATATGGCGCTAACGCACTATAACTTGAAGAAGGTCGAGATGCTGATCGGCCACAGAGTCAATATAGATACTAAGGATATTTATGGGTGTACACCTCTGATCCGCTACTTTATCAAAGGGAAACCCGATACGGGAATTGTGAGTATATAAATAATATGGATTTACAAATTTGTTCTAACATATTCAAAGATTTTTGCTTCCTCCTAGAAGGAGGTTCGTAATATATTTAAGATTTGTTAAAAACATGTTAAAAATGTTTATTGTCCTTGTTGGCTTTTTAATTTAATTTAACTTATAGCTTCATAAAACAACAAACGCTTTATTTTCCAGATCCAGCTTCTTCTTGACAATGACGCCGATGCAAACTCACAGTCAGACGATACCAAATTCCCTTTGTTATTCGCGGCGAAGTTCAATGATCTGGTTTCTCTCCATCTTTTGCTGAAGTGTGGAGCGCGCGTCAATAAAGCAACGAATACGGGTGTCACCGCACTGCATGTGGCCTGCGCGAATGGGTTTGCTAACGTGACGGCTTTATTGCTTAAAGTTGGAGCCGATTTGAACGCGCGCAATCAGAAGGGCAATACGCCTTTCGAACTGCTGCCAAAAGGCCCAGCCAGTGAAACTACCGCTAGAATTGTTATCCGGGAAGCCGTTAAACGTGAGGCATTAGGCCAATCCTTCTGTGAGGGGTACAAACGAATGGCTCGGTCCTGCGAGAACTACTTGAAATTCGACCAGGAGTGCCGTGAAGAGGTCAAACGAATGCAAAGTGACAAGATCGACGCAGAGGACAGTTCGATATCGTTCTTTTACATATTTTCGATGGACGAAGAGAAGCTGGCAGCCCTAGCTAGGAACGAAGAGATCGTCAAGGCGTTCGAGAACTCACCACGAAGTTTGAAGCGGCTAAAAAGCGCGCGATCTTATCTGCACCGATCGTGCAAAAGTTAGCAGCGTATATCAAGTACGGCTATAATCGAAAATGAGTTGTAGAATGATTGCGATTGAGGGGATGCAATAAGTTTTCATTGCATTAGTTTTCGTAAATTATAAAAAAAATGATGACACATCTTGTTAAAACTAAAATATGTATGTACGCAAGTTTTGTATTTTGTGAATATCTAGCAGTATTTTTAAAATTTAATAAATAAAAATAATCAAAATAATATATTTCCTTTCCCTTTATTAAGCCCATCTCAAAAAATCCTTGTTCATCTTTTATTTTTATCATTTAAAACCACTATAACTATAATGAATAATAATCATAACGATTATACAAAACACACATCATACTCGTGTTCCCAATCGGGCCGTCCACGCGCCTCTGCGCTCTTATACTTACGTATACGCACCGCCAGCCGATCGGCGATCTTCCGCGCGCGGGCTGCTTGCACAGTAGTATAGGTAGTGGGGAACCCGCTCGGTGCGAGATACACACACGCGTGGGGGAAAAGAAAGAGAGAGAGAGCGAGACATCGTCGTCAGCGGGGCTTGCTCTCTCGGCGTGCAAGTGCCGCACAGTCCTAACTCGACTTCGGCCTGTGATAGATTACGCGAGCGCGCGCGAGTGAGTGTTGGATTGTATACGGCCGCGGCTCTTCCTCAGTCTCTATAAAGTATAGAGAGAGAAGAGAGAGAGAGAGAGAGTGGAGGAGAAGGATACATATACAGAACTGTGCGAGCAGAGAGAGTGTGCGGTAGATAGATATATATTCGCCGGGGTGTGGGTATATACAGTGTGTGGAGGTGGTATACCTATTCTTCACACACCCTCGCGCCCTGTTCAAGTGTTGTGAATCACAGCAGCAGCGGAGAGAGATCGCAGTAGGGAGGTTTACTCGCACGTTACCACCGGCCCGGGAGGTAAGCCATGATCGTTTATATTATATACTACTTTCTTTCTCCTCTCGCTTGCATTTACGCACGTACATATACTCGTACGTTTATGCGATTGCAAAACGCGCGAGATCTCACGTACGGTGATGATGATTGGCGCTTTTTCGCGGCGAGATTATGTCAGGTCCGAGAGTGAAAGGTGCGCGCTTCCGAGTGTGTGCGTATATAATGCATATGTATGCGGGTCTCGGTGTGAGGGAGAAATCGGCGAATAATATAAGGGTTGATGAGGTTGAAGTTAGGTGAGTGAAGTGTAATTGGTGATTTATGGGGGAGGAGAAGAATGGGGCTGATAAGGCTTCTCTGATGCAATATCTGGTGTTTTATTAGGTTTTGAAATATGGCGAGTTTTTTTAAAAAGTTTTACAAGATAAGCGCTATTTTTTCGTGGAACGACTTTTAAATGTTACTATCATACAAGGAAAAATGTAAGATTCAGTGACCTCGAGGTTCGGCGAGTGAACTCGATGAATGAAACGAAGCATCGAACACGCCATTATCAATATCCGCGCATGCAAAAAAAAATCATGCTACTCGAAAAACTTCGGATTTGACATGCGCGCGCGCGAATTTTGACGTGTGTACAGATAACGCAGTCCTCTCATCGTAATCACCGTCGCGGTCGTTACGCAACAAGGCGAGAATCGGAAAATGTATATATACGGGCAAAAAGTGCGCACTTTTCTAGACCCGCGACCGCGACCTCGAAAAATTGATAAACAGATCTTTTTTTCCCGAAATGAGCTAGGAAGTATAACTACGCACGCGTGCGCTGATAAGTGCATTTTTCGCTGCCGCAGCGTTGCGTAAGTCATAAGTATTATACGAAAATCATATACGCTGCGCTGAATTATAAAAACCGCGATATATACACGAACAAAAAAAAAAATGACGAAATCCGGCCCATTTGCTTAATTCGCGCATGAAAATGCGCGAGGTGAAAAAGAAAACGCCCGGCGATGTATCATTGTGGTGCGTGAGTGTCGCCGCGGCGAGGAGAACGAAATTATCTTGTTAAACGGTCATGCGCGCGAGAGTGAAACTTTAACCTCGTGTAATGAAATTTCACCGCATTTTTTCGGCACAGTCGCGAGGTGTATTAATTTTTAATATCCACTGTGTTGTCGGGTTTCGTATGGCTCTTTTTTTCGTGCTCAGAGGCGCGTGAGGTGCGTATCAGATAAAAGTTATGATTTATTAGATTACGAAGCGAAGGAATTCGCAAGTGCAGCGTGATGGGTGTACTGTTACCGCGCGGAATCGCGAACTGGATCGTAAAGATTTCTTTTAAAAAAAAAAGAAGTGCGCTTTTTGGCACGGGTTTTTTATACGCATATTATATTCGTTATATTAAATTAACCATAACAGCGTTAAATTGACACCAATAAAACTTGAACTCCTTATTTTTATAGTTTTACATTCCGATAAACACACGAATTTTACAATTTTCTCCAAGGACCGAACATTCTCAGATCCACCGCTATATACAGCCGCACGCATCCGCCAAACTCCTCCCCAGCAATCGCTCGCATAAATCAGGCATCGAAAGAGCCGCGGCCCTTTAATCGCGATGCGTGTATATACTCGACAACAACGGTGACAAGTTGCTCTCTCTCTCTCTCTCTTTCTACCAGTTATTCGCAGAATCGCGGCAGCCGCATTATCGCGCGCCCCTTTTGTCCATTGTGCGTATACATAAGTGCGTCGAAAAGACCGTCGATCAACGTCCAAGTGTGTACATGTTGATACGGGCTGTTGATGGCTGCGACTACTTGACGGAATACATGGCGATGGTCTAGGCTTTTTTGACTGGCATTTTTTTTCTAATTATGTAAGTCAAGTATGTTTTTCTTTTCGATTTGAAAAAGTATGTAAGGATAGCGAGGTGATAAAAATTGCTGGAATAACAGTGCGATGCGTGCGCGTTTCTGCTATTTCTGAGATAATGTTTTGACTTTTTTTTGCAATGAGAAATTTATTTTATATACACGAGAGTCCTCATAGTTCGCGCGGATTTGCATTTTAATTCAAACGACTACGAAATCCTTGGCGATTTGTAATTGATTCTTTGACAAGATTCGCAGCTGAAGCTCTCCACCGCCGTTTAATGAAAGAAAAAAATATGTATATGTATAATCGATTCCGATGAAAGAATCCGACACGTAATCCATTCTAGAATTCAGATCCATCGATGTAGCTTCTAATCGGGCTGATAATCTCCTTTTAATACAGTAACTTCGAGTGGTAATCGAGCAATGAGCGCTGCAGAGCGCGCTACCTTAAGAATATGTATACGTTTACGAGCGGTTTTTCTTCGTGTATTATTCATGAGTTCCGAAAATATTCATCGCCGCTGGTCATCTGATTAATTCGGAAAATATTAATCTTCCGATCGAAGCACCGATTTATAAAACGTAGTTCCAGTCAACCGTAAAATTTGTCATCAATACTTTGGATATTTATGAGAAATAGACGAACTCGTCAAATTAATATTCGAGGTTTTCATGCTTGTCTGTTATAACGACGTAAGTTTACGATAGTTGTCAGTTATGTGCGTTTTTTGAAGCTATAACTTTATCACATAAAAATGACAAATAGAGCGATCACACGATTATCCAATAACTTCGCCATTCCATCGACTACCTAGCAAAGTACGCAAGTAACTATCGTCCCATTCGAAAAGAAATGACCTCCAATTTCTTAAAAAAAAGAGAATAATTTTAAGTAATTCAAAATCTCTTCATCCGCGAAGTTAGCAAGCAATGAAATTATGCAACTTGAAACCTAACCACTGCTGTTTCTACTTTTCCTTTCATTACCACTCCCCAAAAAAAATATATATCACCAGTTAGTTCAACCCTACCCGCGCCCAATTATTTTGCAGACAAATTCGCACGTCACGGTACTATAAATTTCCCAGCCCATGCCTCATTACCGCAACGAACCCGTACAGACGTACATAATTAAAATCCCCTTCCAAACACTTACGCACACACCGTAAACCTCCCAAATATGCTCCGATAACTATATGCAGCGGGCAATCAATCCTCCTCACCCATCATCATCGTCGTCGTTAGGTAATCATCTGCTCTCCTTAGCACACTTACACTCCTCTGTTCCTCGTAACACTTTCGAATTTCGTCGCATTAGTGTATAAACCCTCTCGACGGGACCTCGGCCGCTGCTCTCTGCGCACTTGCACATCAGTACGCGGCGCCTCGTTATCGCAATTTGCCGATAAGACTGCGCGCTGCTGCTATACCTCGTGAGTTTCGCGTTTCGCAACTTATACTTTCCTTTTTGTGCCGCCGCGCTCTTGTTTTCTCCGCGCGAGCCTTTGATAGATCTCGTTTTTGGACTGCGGATGAAAGTCGAGCGCACGCGCGCGTGTCTCTAGAGGCGGAAGAAGAGAGAGAGAGAGAGATAAGGAGATGTGCGCCGCATTACGCGTGTCCTGAATCCGGGTATTGAGGAGACGTATTTGGCGGTGAGGAGTTTTTTAAGAGAGAGAAGTGGTTATCAGCGCGGAGAGAATTTTTCTGCGAGCTCGCGGGTTCTTTTCGAAAGTCGAGTGCTGTTTCGTGGATGTGTTTCTTTTTTTCCCGTGGCAGCGGAGATTTAAAAGTCCTGTTGTTCCTTAATGCCCGCACGAAAATTGCTTTTCATTGTTTGGCTCTGGTCATTAAGGAAATTTGAAATCAATATATATTGCAAGTGCATATGGGAACGACGTATATATCATTTGAATTTTTTTTTATATACGGTATTTTGGTAATTACGAAAATCAATTATACGTGTATTGTACGAATGCCGGATCAAGGATCCAGCGTATGTAACTTTCAAGATCGCTAATTAATGCCCTAAAAAAATTAATCAACTTCGTTAAAGTCGTTCCTTAGCAGTCAGCGCACAACATGATGCTCCATGTATATATAGATAATTTCGTCGATCATAATTCGATGAATGGCAAATGGAACGCAGCCGTGCGATTAAGAGAAACGATTTCATTACTATCAATAAGCGGGAATAAAAAAGGCTGCAAGTGGAAGTAACAACGTTATGAAATAAGATCGATTCGAGAAAATATAAGAAACCATCGATTACATAATAATATACTCTGCGGTACAAAAAAAAAAAAAAAAATACAGGTGCCTATTAATTAGATCTTTATCTCGGCAGATATCATTAGTTTCTCGTATACACACGGATGAAACGTTATTATGTCATTAACGAAATTTTACACCCTGTATTGAAAATAATCATTAATTTGCATTGGATATTATTTTCCCTCGTTTCGTCACCGAGTGCACCGGTGTATTTTAACAGAAAAAAAATTCCCGATAAATCAAGTCTTATACCCCTTATCTATATATATGTTTATCTAACGCTTTTCCTCCTACCTCCCGTGAAAGTTATTTCCATTGAAACCTGATAATTCATTTTCCAATTGTGAGAATCCTTCCGTGACGCCATCATCGTTGTACCGTGAATCATTGTCTTTTATTTCGGAAGAAAGCTCGAATTCCCCGCGGTCGAGTCGATTAAGAAATCAGAGGCCGTAAAACATATCGACGCTGGGTTGCATCAGACGTTTTTGCCAGTCCTTCATTCATATCTCTGCCGTTGCTTATTAGCGTAATTATTGATACAGTTAGTTTATGCCTTTGTTTACGATGTTACAAGATGCGCGGTGGCAGCACTCGGAGGCATTGATAATCGGCTCCGCTGACCTTCGCGGAGAGGCGGGGTTATATTTATAGAAACTACTTTCGAAATGGGCAGGAATGAGGCGAAAAGGCGAAAAAATTTATCGCGCGCAATTATATAAATAAGATTTCTTCTGTTTCGTGTTTTTTTTTTTAAGCGCTTGTTGAGTGAGCGTTTTAAAAAGTTGGGTGTGTTACGGTTTTGTTTTTCGAATGGTATACGAGAAGTATTGAAATACGGTGTTGTTGAGGGAATGAAGTTGATGATAAATTAAATGCAAGTGCAGTTGTTTCGAGTTTAGTGGTTGACTTGTAATTTTCGCAAAAGTACCCTAGCAGAAATCGTCCATTTTTCTCCCATTGGTGAAACGATTTTTCTCCCATTTGTGAAACGATTTTTCTCCCATTTTTTAGCCATTTCCTAGCGATTTCGGTCAACTCGCCATTAAATGGCTAGAAAATGGGGGAAAAATCGTTTCACAAATACGCGAAAAATGGACGATTTCCAGCAGGGTAGTTGTAGATAAATTGAGATGGATGCTGCCCAATATATATCGATACAAAGAAAAACTTCCATGTCAAAATTACAAATTCTCATTTTTTTTTAATTTGAGATTTACTCGAATCATGGGATAATTGCCACAATTTACGATAAAAACTATTATTTTTATATAATTTTTTGCAACGTTTACAGAAGTTGTTACTATGAACGATAGCAACTTTTCCAAGAATTCTGGAATTGCTACGAATTATCCTACATTTTACAAAAAACGTCTCTCTCTCTCTCTCTCTCTCTCTCTCTCTCTCTCTCTCTCTCTCTCTCTCTCTCTCTCTCTCTCTCTCTCTCTGTAAAATACTCATAGTTTGAGAAATTTCTTAATTCTTTTATAAATTAAATGACACGATATATCCGCTTAATAAGGATAACCGATGCAATTTCCTCGCTCCAGACCAACCAGCAAGAAAAATCCGTGCGCTCGAAGTTATCTCCGCGCACTTACACACACATACCGCACTCCAAAAACGAGAAACTATATACGAATCCGGTTCTCTCCCTCCTCCCGGCTAAAGTGCCGATAATTACATTACTGAATTACATATTATATCATCCAATTACGGTCCACACCCTTCTTTAGCGCTCGCGCACTTTTCCAAGAACTACCGACATTCCTCCAGATATATACCCGCGCTTCCGATCCCACGCGTATTGAGAGACGCGTGCGGCAGTATCATCCCACGCGCACGGCGTGAATTGCCTTCCCCGGGCCACGAAATTCCGTAAAGATTTGCGCGCTCGCGCGAAATGACAACTCCAACGACTTCTGCGAAGCGCTCGGGTTATGTAAGGAAAAGTAGAAGCAGGTGATGGTGAAAGAGGATAAGAGTTGCTGCTGCTGCTGATGTGAAATTTAATCTGTCGCGTGGAAGAAGTGACCTTGGCGAGGTAGCGGAAGCAAGGTGGAGAGACAGAGGATTTGGTGCGGGTAGGATAAGTTGATGAGGATTAGGTGGGGATTTGAATTGGATATGTGAATGAAAAACATATTGTGCGTTTGAAAACGTGTGGAATTTGAAGAAATAAGATATTATCTACTACTGTTACGATGAAAGTGTTGACGTATTATAGAGTTATTCGATTGGACGTAGATAAGAAGACATCGGATATAGATAAGAAAGAAGTTACCTACTGCTATACATTTTTCAGTCTACGTATATCCCAGGAACGTGTATATGAGGAAATCCACGATTTGTCCACACTTACCCTGGTAGAAATTCATCTATATGAAATGGCCAAGAAGTTAGAAAATAGCTAGTAAAATTGGCTAATTAATCGCTATAATGAAACGATTTTTTGACCATTATTTGCCTATTTCTTAGATTGACGAAACAACAAAATATTCGTATTTGATTTGCTTACTAATTTTATCTTTGATAAAAGAGCATTAAAGTGCATTGGATGGCTTACCAAAATATAAATAAATAACATCATTATGGATTATTAATTCAGCAAAAATTTATTTCTCCATATAATTCTGTCTCTCTCACTCCTTGTCATAACAGCAAGCCTTCTGCTCGCCATTTTCAGACTAAAGAAACTGATCAGTTTTAATACCTTTAAAATACTCAAGAACAAGTTTGTGCTTGTCTTCGAAAAACTCAATCTATTTTTTAATCTATTAAATGGCAAAATAATGGGAGAAAAAGCGTTTCATCGGGAGCTAGAAACTGGACAAGAGGAATTCCCATTTTATAGCAAGTTTCTAATATATATAGTCAGTTATATTAGTTATAAAATGTTTTGTATTTCTACCAGGGTAGAGGGTTCAAAAAAAAAAAATGAAGGCACACCTTCACGACAAGTTTTTTCTCATTCTATAGGTCATAAAATATACGAAAAGCTCGTGAACATTAAAAAACGGTCTTGCGACACGGTTTTAGAAAAAAATCCATTTTTCTTATGGAAAATTAACGTGGGAAAAATGGACGAAAAGTAGTCACTGATGATGAGCCAATAGTAAGCTTTTAAATGTGCAAACAAATATTCCACAAAAAAAAGCGATTAAAGTAGAAGAAAAGAGCTTTAATTTAAGTTAAAGATCATTAAAATTGATCGGTTCTGCGCAAAGCTACATGCATTTGAATATAGCAAAAAATGTCCAAAAATGATTGAATTACGTGGATTCGGGAAAAATCGTTCATTTTTGGTTATTTTTCGCGATTTTCAAATGCACGTAACTTTGCGCAGAACCTACTGATTTTAACGACCTTTAACTTAAATTAAAGCTCCTTTCTTCTACTTTAATCGCTTTTTTGTGGAATATTTGTTGGCACATTTAAAAGCTTACTATTGGCTCATCATCAGTGACTACTTTTCGTCCATTTTTCCCATGTTAAATTTCCATAAGAAAAATGGATTTTTTTCTAAAACCGTATCACGAGACCGTTTTCTAATGTTCACGAGCTTTTTGTATATTTTATGACCTACAGAATGAGAAAAAACTTGTCGCGAAGGTGTGCCTTCAATTTTTTTTTTTGTTTTATTTTTTGAACCCTCTAAGTGTGGACAAATTATGGATTTGCTCATACGTATTTTTTACAACAAAGGAATTGTTAACAACGATAAGTTTACTAACGCACATACGGTAAATTATTAAAAATATTCGAGAGCATTCAAATAAGAATCCTTTGCAATGTTAAACTTGAGCACAAAACGCGACGGAGCCTATTTTTACATCCCATTCAAATATTGGCTTAGACGGTTCGGCTAAATTTTGATAAGATTGCGCTCGAATATACGTTTAATCTTATCAACCGTTTACGCGTATACCTGCACGCTGCATCAAAAAGCGGACGCATGTATATCCCGGCATTCGATATTTCAGCAATAATACGCCAATATAATTTCGGAGGTGCGCTCCTGCTGGCTTTTTTTGCGACATTTCCGGCATTTACAGCGCGCCGGCTAATTGAATTTGTGCGCTCCGCAATCTATGCAAACGGCCGCGCGTGCGGACGAGAGGAGACAAAAAAATTGCTTTACATGGAAACGCGCGTCGATCGTAAAGTCGAATCGAGACGGGAGACGGGCTCCGTAAAAATAAATATTTAGGTTCTCCGAGTATAAAACGCTCCTTTTTTCCACATATGTATGTATATTACACGAGCGATAAATGTCCCGCACGAAAGTGCAAAGCTCGTGATCGCGAGAAAGAGAGAGAGAATAAACGACAGCGACACGACAATGAGACGCGTATCTTTGCGCCCCGGTTTATATCGATGATCTCTCGAAACAGCGGATACAAGAGCGCAAGTATACATATATCCGCGCGAGTTTCGATATCTCTGCAATTTGCAGTTTTATTCATTTTTGCAGCTGCGGGTATAATGCATTTATAAGAGAGATCGGGCGCGCCTTTCTTTCGCTCGTGTGTGTATATATGTATGTCTGTCGAAATAACATAAAAATGTCGTTAAAGTGAAAATATTCCGGGAAGGAAACTAATGATTATTACCTCACGTTTTCTTTCGCCGCGCGCGCGCGCGCCCGGGGTATTTCGGTCTTGTAATGTGGAAGACATGAGATATACCGACGTGTGTGTGTGTGTGTGTGTGTGTGTGTGTGTGTGTGTGTGTGTGTGTGTGTGTGTGTGTGTGTGTGTGTGTGTGTGTGTGTGTGTGTGTGTGTGTGTGTGTGTGTATATATATATATATATATATATATATTGTACGCATGGTGTTCGTGTAGTACTGTTGCAACGCAGTAAAAAGTAATGGATTTGTGTATATATTATACATATTAATTTCTGTATACGAAAACAAGAGATCCGTGAAATTAACACACCTCGAATTAGTTTTTGACATCGTTCAATAACTTCAAATGATTAAGTATATATAGCGTAACACGGTACATACCCGCGGTTCACTCCACCTATATAATAAACAAAAAAAAGCTCGCACTCACAATTCGACTACACAAATAACGAAATTGCCCCGCGCTCTTTGCGACACGAGGAAAATAGCTCGACGAGCTCGGCACTCGAGCGCTCTCTCTCTCTCTCTCTCTTACGTACTATCCTACATACACATACACGCGAGCGATACTTCAATACAAGAAGAGCTAAACACTTGTCATTCAATCGGGCCGGGACGAGTGCCGCGCATGCGATCTCTCGCCACTGCGTGCGCGCACAGATTCGCTCGCTCGTTCGCATGTATGTATGTATGTATGTAAAAACCGTCTCCTCTTTTTCCTAAGCTGACACTCGACGCGCGAGTAGTTTTTCTCTGGTTATTGAATTCCCCCTCCGGCCTCTCTCTCTCTCTCTCTGTCTGCTGAACGCGAAAAAGGCTGATTGTTATACTTCCTGCTTTGCGAAAGCCATGCTCGGTACATTTTTAGGTGATCGAAGCGCGCGATGAGTATAGCGGTTCGATGATATACACCTATAGGAAAAAAGCAAAAAAAGAAAATGCTAATCTAGTCGGTTCGGTATTTAAAAGGGGGGCATTGTTCCCGCGCGTCGCGCGCGCTCCAGTTTTACGCTGACGATATCCGATTTGCATATATGCGCGTTGTGTGGTAGATATATATACGTATATATTATACGCGAAGTAAGTAGTATCTCGTTAGAAGTATATAAGGAGAACGGCTATCTATCGGTTGAGTCACGCTGCGAGTTGGGATCAACGCCGTTTTATCGAATTCCAAGGCAAATATTGTGGCTTTGGACAGCGAGACATAATAGTGTGAGCTTTAAAGGCTGATAATTTTTTACGATATACTAAAGCTTTGCCGTTCTGTTTCTTATATCATGGTGTGGAAAAGTCCGCGATCGTTGACTTCTTCGGACGCTATTATATCACACAAAATTACGAATCTTTTGTGGTACTTCTGTAGTGACAATGAAAAACCCGCGCTGCCGCGTATTCATCGCAAGTCTTACCCACACGTACATACGTTTTCAGGGTTCAGCGAACCGAGCCGCTGTCTTGATATACCAGTTCCATACATCACCCCGATGCGTTTATTCTATTCCTATTCCAGCTGCTTTTGTTCTACAATTCATCATCGTCGTCGTTGTTCGCTAAAAAAGCAAAACCGGCACCTGAGATTCTCTCCCTGCGCGCGCTCTCGATACCACTTGACTTCTATAACTTTCGTCAACCGACGTAAACAGGAGAAGAAAAAAAAAACACGGTGCACATGCCCGTCCGATGATTCAGCGATGATCGCGTGCGTTATCGCGATCGATCGGGCGCACGCGCGCGCGCGTCTCTTTATTATCTGTACGCAATAGGCGTATAGCCGTCGTGAATGGAGCGCAAGGTGTACGTGGGCGCGATGGTCTTTTTAGTTGTGGAAGTGCAGCCGCTTGAATATATTGTGCGGCTCGTGAATGGGAGTCTAGTGCAGAGGTGCGTTGTGCGATGGGCTAGAGAAGTATAGTGCGCATGGAATGCGTTAGCTGCGACACGACGGTTTCGTTTTGTTCGGTCGTCGTATATACGAGTTATGTAAGTTTAATAAAACATTATTTTGTTTTGTGTGTTTGTGTGTTTATACAAATGTGTATTTTACGCTTTGTTTTACGGTAAATGACAGCCGTTGTGAAATTTTATATAGCTGAAAGAAAGCTATAATAGGCCCACGTGGGTTGTCGACGTTGTAAAGTGAAAAAAAAAGGGAAATTGAATATTTATACTGCTTGCCAGTGGATCGGATTGTCTTGTGTTTTTGTGGGTATAGCTCGATTCGATTCGCGTCGAGTTTGGTATAGACACGGGGGAAAAAAGGAGATTATATATTAGCAGATAAAAACAGAGAGCACAGGGGTCATGAATTTTCAACGGCTCGTAGTCGAACACGTTCTCTCCATTTATATTTAAATCAAACAAAGTGTTTATAGAAAAAAGATCTAGCGTTATAAAAGTATAAGGAAGTAACGTCCTACGCAAAAATAAACTTTATATACCCACATTCACACACACACACACACACACACATATCACCAGCGCTAAATATCCTCAACTCCGGCAAAAACTGCGCGCAGCCTATATCGACACACGGCAAAAAGGCGAGCGTCGAGAGAGCGTGGAATTAGTGTCGCACTCGACGCGCCGTCGTCCATATACTCGTCACTCTTCATTCCCCCGCGCCACACTGCTATATACGTTTTATATGCATCAACTCTATGTGTGTGCAGCGTATATATCGAGGAGGAGTAAGTTGTCCCCCTTAAACACACGCACATATACGAACAAAAAAGTGAAATCCCTCGTTATCACGTCCGTCACGGACCTGCGAAATCGCTCGTAATCGCGAGAAGGTATGAAAACAGCGCGCGTGCGTGCGGATCGCGCGCGAAAAAACGTCGTTAATTGCGTTTACGTGTGTGGACGGTTTCTTTTTTTTGTTAGTTGGTTGGCGAGACGATTTTTCCGGATCGCCGAGCAAAGCCGATCGCGGTGGGAACGTATATGTACGTGGCTATGGTGATATGAGGATGGTTGTTTATTTGATTTTGTGGGTTTTTTAAAATGAATTTAGATCAAATAAAGATTGTATAATTGAGTTGATTTTTGTTGGATATGCGTAAGAATAATTAATAATTTGTTGAAAGAGTGAAAAGCAGGTTTTATATAATTCGCGCCGATATTTACTTCAAAATATTGTCAATGAAAGGAATTTCAATAAGCGCAAATGTCTCAATTAAAAAGATTTTAGCCGACCACGCGTATATATTTAAAAATTACTTTGTTTCCTTATAACTTGCCGTTTTCGCGCGTACCGCGTGTAATAATAATAATCATGGCTGAGATTGCCTTCATGCACGTACAATTCTCTTTTTTTCTTAATGAAAGAATATCTTTTCCTCGTCACGCTCTCGCACTCATACAATCAATAATACTGCATTCGGCTAAAAATACGAATTCTCGTTTATCTCGTGTATTATTTAAATTTACTCTGCCTTAATTTACGTCATTGTCATTCCTATATGCACGGAGCTGCCAAAAATAACCGAAACCACGAAGGATAATTTTTTCTCTCTCTCTCTCTCTCCACTGATAAGGAAAATAATTATGTCAATAACGCGTTGATTACAATTAAGTAACTGCATTCCTCGCCGACTACTCGCGCAGATTCACAGAAAAAAATCCCACTACTTAAATATACATATGTACATTACACACAGCAAAATCTCGTATATAATACGACCGCGCACGAAATTATGTATTGTCGATTGGATAACCGCACTAAATCGGGCCGCGTTACGTAAAAAAATTCTCAAAATTACTTAATTGCGCATGCGCGCGTTCGCCGATGCAATTGCGCAATATATATACATACATACGTGTGAGTCCGCAGTGTAAAAATAGCCGGCCGAATTTTCCCGTGTAAACCTACCTACGCGAGTCATTGTGAATCCGGTCGAGCGCGTAATTATATGCCGGCGAGACGACACGAGGAGTCGGAAAGAATCCCTCGCTGTGTATATCGGGTCCTTGAGCTGTCGATCTCCGACTCCGAGGTGTGCTTTTACATATGCGCGAGACGAAAGGTTTCGGAGGAAATCGAGAGTGAGCACGGTCGAATGGAGATGGATTCGGATTATTTGGTTTGCTTTTATGTAGTTGAACAGCCGGAATGCATGCTATCGGTGCTGTTTTATCCGGACGGGTTGATGAAAGTTTTATAGGGTTTTGTCGGATGAGTGAATAACGAGGCTTCTGTCGAGGAATGGGATTTATTTTCGTCTGAATGATTATTGTTATACTTTGATTTATATTATGTAGTATAAGGAAAAATTCATTTCACGAAAGAATTTTGATTTGAATCCTTATTGGCCCTGAACATTAGAATTTAATATCTCTGCATCATAAAAGTAAATAATAGCAACTATAAACTTTTTTTTATACTCAAAAAACTAGATTCACGTTATTCAAAGGACCGACAACCGTAGTCGAATTTTATATCACACGCGTGGTAGTACTTAGCGGCAGAATCCAACCTCGTCGTAATAAATCTCCGGCAGGGAAAAAAAAATGTCAGTCGCGCTGCGATTTCGTCAATTAGAGAGAGAGAGAGAGAGAGAGAGAGAGAGAGAGAGAGAGAGAGAGAGAGAGAGAGAGAGAGAGAGAGGCGGTGACATCTGAGATAATTCAACCCAAATACTGCGGTAATGAGGCGGGCCGCGCATACCTTGAGTGCTTTAAAAATTAGTTTTTGCGTTAAAAATAAATTATGATTTTATCAACAGTTATTATGCGAGAAAAAACAAAGTAAAAAGTGTCCTCCTTTATTTATGAATATTTTTTGATAACATACAAAAATAAGGCCACAACAAACGTACATAAATCCTCGATATATACCTGTCTTAATTTAATTTCCCGCCGAAAAAATAACAGACTGCACTCAACTCACTTATGCAAATTAAAGCACATAATAAGTACAACATTTAAAAATACCTCAATCACACGCGCTCACTCGTAAAAAACCCACAAATGTCAATGCCATTCCTCGCATCTTTCGCATCTCTCTCTCTCTCTCTCTCTCTCTCTCTCTCTCTCTCATACGCGGGTACTATAAAATCACCGCAATAAACGCAATCTACAGCCCTGAATCGCGTCCACTGTTACTTGCGCTCTTTGATGGCCGCATTTGCATTGCCGATGGCCCCGCATCGCGATGCCCTCTAACCCCAGCAGTGAGCGTCTTATCTCGTTGCCATGTGGCACCTCGTTGATGATCCGACGATGAAGTTAGTACGAGCCGTTGGCACTAGATGGCGTGTAGAGTTTCGCTATTGAAAAAGTTGCCTGGGTGTATTTAGGTATAAGCTTCTCTGAATTTATTCAGAGAAGCAAATAATAATTATTAATAAATATTGAGAAGTATTAGACTAGGAAAAATTTTTAGAAGCAATGGGTGTACACACCTATTGCTCGTAATTAAATACAAAAATAAAATAATTTGTTTGGTTAGTAGGTGAGCTCGGGAATTTAAGTGGGAAATTTTAATTTAAAATTTCGATACGTAGCATTATTTGTTTAACACAACTATTTATAAAAATATTAATATGTAGGAATGCGTATTTAATTTGAAATTAAAAGAGGTATATCCGTTGTTGTAAGAACTGTACTTACACGGATAAGAATTTATCGAGGAAAGGAGGACTTTCTAAAGTGGCATTTTGTTATGTTTTACGCCCGTTGGAAAGTTATACACATTGCTGTTACTGATAAGCAAATGGCTAGTAGTGGGGACGTGCTATTCGACGATCACACACACATTACACTACGTTACAATGGCCATTTTTTACCAGGAATCCCGCTTGAATAAACTGAACGGAATAATAAGTGGCCGGCGAATAAAATTAATGAGTAATTCATCGTCTTTCAATGGAGCAGCGAGAAAATGCTATCATTCCAAGAGTTGCATTGTGTCTCGCGCCGCTTGATGTAGCCGTGAGCTTTTGCGATTAACCGGATAATTTATTGGCTCGCTCGCTCTATCCCACCAAATATAGCGACGTTTTTAACTTTTAATTTAAAATGTCTCTCCGTAAAAAGTTTATACTGTGTACTAAAGATTGCCATTGGCTCTTTAATGGACGAAATTATGACAGACCCACGTTTGTGTGCGTGTATGCTGTCATCGACTATTTTTACAAATTAAATAAAACTTAAGAATATATGTATCCGATAAGGAAGTTCGTCGCGCGGCGATTCCCCGCACGTTTCTTTTCGTGTGTACATATTATATGACACCAGACTCTGCGTCAATAGGCCGAATCGATAATTTTTTTTTCCACTTTCCTTATGTCGATAGATATTCAGCCTTCGTTTGTGCGTATATAGTAGTAGCTTATATTGCGGAGGCCGACGATATGTCCATCGGTGAATGAGTTCCGAAAAATACAACTCATATATAGTCTTCTCTTTCTTACACGTGTGAATGTATCGGTTGGATGTTTCACATATGATCTAGTGGAAAAGGCCGTGACTAAAGGTTTTCATTTTAAAAGTTTATTTCCTTCTATATAAGCATAAATTGAAGATCGCTCTCACGACCTCTAACTCGAATGGAAATTTCGTCACATATCATATGCGAATTATTTCATCTGATCTTGAACTGCGGAGTAATCTATTCAAAGCAAAAGGCGAGCATTCACGAGTGCAGTCGTGCGTTTATTCGGTCTGCGACGATGTTGAATCTAATGATATACGTGCTAAGTGCAATTAAAAAATGCTGTGTAACATGCGTGCATAGATGACAGTTTGACATATGCTACTTGCATCACTTAGCCGTCTTCCTTCATTAAATTTCTTGGTTATTCCGAACTTTGAATTTGCAAAAAAATTAATAGTTCGATGATACGATGAAATTTAGTTTTGGTTATATTTAGTTTATATACTAGGTATAATTAAATATTTATTTAATTTAGTTATCCCAGTAGGTCATTGAACTAATTACTTTAAGTAATTTACTATGATAAACATTGTCGTATTTTTTTTTTTTTTTTAATGGAGATGGTAGCGTTTTATGAAACATCACTGTAATAATTATCTTCGAAATTTAAATTGAAGTAAATTATGATGTCATAATAAATTTTTCAGTCATAAATTTTTTATCGGACAAAAAGTAGTTTTGCATTCTTTTGTATAATCGTCGAGAAGAAAACTTGAACTAATTTTTGCTATCTATATATTGATCGTAAAAACTTTTATTACCTATAGTATAGTAGATTTAATACGCATTAAACGCACTGTTCTAATACTGGAGGTAATAATAAATAATTATACATGTGTAGGTACTACGCATATTACTTGAAAATGACATATGCATTATCACATGCTGATTAATATTTCATGATACTTATCAACGTTTTATGTTTTAGAAAAAAAATGTCATATTTTTGAAATTTTTCCGATAATTAGTTTTATAAAAAGTTGGAATTAACATACCTTATATTGGAGAGTGCAGTTTTTATGAATATAAGCGAGGACTGCTATTTATAGCACAATTCAGAGCAATCGTTACGTTAGAATTGGTCATTCTTTCTTATTTTTTGCAAAATATTTTACTGGTAATATAAAAGTGTAGTATCAATTATTGTAAATTTATTTTGGAAACTCAAATTTTATAATTTTTGGATCATTATTGATCGGTTGCTAAATTCAACGTATTTGAACCTTCAGATAAATAACAATATAAGTGAGAGGCGTAGAATATTTTAATATTATCTGGGGATCTCAAACTCGGAACCAGCTGTTTGATTTTTCAAAACAACGATATAAAAGGTTGATTATTACAGCATGACAAAACTTAAATTTGTTGTATAGTAATAGCGGTATCAAAGTAATTCTGCAATTTAAAGTGCTTTGAAATTCTAATCTCGGCACTTGGATAGAAACCACCGTGTTTAATACCTAAAGGTAGCTATTAAAATATCTTATTAAAGAATTCACTTTTTGTTAGTATCAAAATATGTCATTACAGTGAAAATCATTGCTTTCATTACACTACAACTTTTCATTTTTACTGAATAAACTAGCAGAAGTCTAAGGTTAAGCATGAGGTCAGTCGGTTTCTCGAATGATTTTGTCGTATAAAAGATTTATTAACTATGTTTATAACGTTAGAGATGACAAAAAGTGGGTTGCGCACTCTCTGAACCAAGGGAATTGCGAAAAGACATATCTTTATAGTAATTGTGAGGCTCATTAACCTTGTTAAAAGTAAAAAAGAAGAAACAATTTGCAAGCTGAGTAATCATTCGAGGCACGAGATTCGCGGATTAAGCGTTTCAAGTAAAGTGAGAATCATAATGTTGTAAATTATATAAAAGACGTAAGAAACATGCAAAATCACCTACAAATTATAACGTATTTTTATAGTAGATATTTATAGTAATGAAGAAATGGAACAACCGTATACAGTTCTGTTTCATCAACTAAATATTACATAACAAATAAATAAGAACATACAAAAATCTAGATTACAATTAAACATTAAGTTTTATTGTCACGTAGATATCGATCTCTGCAACAAACATTTCCCAAGAAAACAACCGAATTATCTTGAAACGCACTTCAAAAGTAAAACGTACAACACTCAAGTCCATGTTGAAATAAAAAAAAATCATATTATGCAATTTCACGCACAATGATTTATAAATCTCTCTCTCTCTCTCTCTCTCTCTCTCTCTCTCTCTCTCTCTCTCTCTCTCTCTCTCTCTCTCTCTCTCTCTCTCTCTCTCTCTCTCTCTCTCTCTCTCTCTCTCTCTCTCTCTCTCTCTCTCTCTCTCTCTCTCTCTCTCTCTCTCTCTCTCTCTCTCTCTCTCTCTCTCTCTCTCTCTCTCTCTCTCTCTCTCTCTCTCTCTCTCTCTCTCTCTCTCTCTCTCTCTCTCTCTCTCTCTCTCGCTATACGTTACAGATAAACGAAGACGTTTACAAGCTTCCATCCGACTCGACCTCGTGCGATTTTTCCTCCCGCGGCATCATCCGATCGTTCGTTATCCTCGCTCAACACGCGCGGCTTGACTTTGTTGATAATCAAGGCACGTCTCTAATCGCTCGCGCGCGACCAGTTTTTCACGGCACAATTATATCTCCCATGGCGCCGGTTTAATAATCGCGCGGCGGAATTCAAATGTCCGCAGCGCTCGCTGACGAAATCTCGAGCGACATTAGCATTGTGATCGCGCAACCGTTAATCAAACTCTCGTCAAAACAACAACAACAATGTTCCACAATTTTGAGAAGGTTCCCAGGAAATGCTAATGTAGTTGAATGCCTGAAAGAAGCTACAGTACATAACTCACATGCGAGATGCTACTTATACCTCCAATTAGCAACGACTTATAACCCATAACCCGCCCATCTAGCGCGACGAAATTAAACGTTCATTTTCCGCGTCGGAATAGAAGTAAGAGTCCCTCTCTCGACCCAATTCGGTCCCGTACGCGCATAACATTAAACTCACCGGCGATTCATAATCCGGCTGATTATTGCGGGAGAGTTGGGCAAGAGACGGAAAGTGGAATGGAACACGGAGCGTGTGTTAATCCTTGCGGCTATATGGGTGTACGTGTACTCGTGTCACCTGTGTGTGAATTTGTTGGCGCGCGTAATTTCGCCGCGGAATTTTGGCGATGTGTGTGTGTGTCGGTTAAAAATAAGATGATGGAGAAGTATTTTTAAAATGGGATTGCGAGCGGAGAATATATGCTGCACGCGTTGAGTGGCGATGATGAAAGTCAGCGTACGGTTTGCAAAAATTTTATTGTGATTAAAATTCTACTGGTACATCAGGAAACGTAGTTGTGTCTTATTAATGTTGAGGCGATATCATACATGTAATATTAAAAAGGCTAGCCATTAACGTGTAATAGTTGTGAATAATGTAAAATGTAACATCAACTAACAAATTTATTCCTCTCATTTCTTGTTTGTGATTTATATGTGACTTTTTTTTTAAATCATCAGGTCTATGTTAGATTCAATGCCAGCTTAGCTTGGCTCTTTAATATCTTATTATTAGATAAGAAGAGTGGTGTATCTTCTACTTACAAGAATGGTGTAGACAGAGTATACATGCTCATTATTATTATTTTGTATAGAATAATTTTTTTTTATGATTACATGCTTTCAACGGTATCGGGTGTATCAATGAATCGGTTACTTATAATATTTTACGTTTTGAAAGATTCTTTTCTATGGATATAATACAAGAAAAGGAAGATAAATAAACAAAGTAATAAACAAATAAGAATTAGTCCCAATTCATTGATTTTTAGTTTTCTGAAATTTAACTTATCGTTCCATATTAATTACTGATCTCATACATATATAAATAATGTATTCGCTTTATCTTTTTTTTTTTTTTAAATAAACACATTTCCGAACGAGCGTGGAGTGTAATGTATAAGTACATTACATGTGTAAATAGCCAAGTAACGTCTCAAATAAAACTAGCTCACACTTTGTTGATTGTGGCTCACAAGTTGAGGATTTTCGAAAGAAAAATTTAATAGCATAAATTGCTTCTGACAAATGTAAAGTAAACTACATTATTTGTTTATATATCAGGAATATTCATTTTATATGTATTAATTGATTAAAAATGCATTTCTGAGTTAAAAAAATGGAATAATGTGTATATATAAAAAGTTAAGTAAAAAAATGAATAAGCAATTAAAAATTTTCTAATGAAATACAGCTGGGATTTTCTAAAGCCAAAATTAATAATTCGTCGAAAAAAATAAATAAAACATCCTCTTAACACCTGTTGATTATCGGATTATAAATGCTAACCTCAAAGAAAAATAGACAAAAACGTGACAGAGACAGCATGCATAAAAAGGAACAACTTGACGTCATCGAAATGAAAGAAGAAGTCATTTAAGAAGCGATCGCATACGTCATAGAGCACACTATAGAGCGTCATATTAAGCAGCAAAATATTCAAAAATATTCTTCAGATAACAAAATGAATGTAAATAACACTCACGAAATTACATGCCTGTGAAATGCATCTTTCAGTAAATATTATCATCAAATTAACGTAAGTACAGGCTTTAAAGTTTTGAAAAAAAGTTGTCACAAGAAGTGGCAAAAATACTCAAGGAAAGTTTTTCGCATCGTTAAAATGAAAACGGGCTCTAATTAATTAATTTTCATAATAATTTAAGTCACAACTGACTTCAATTTCACCACTAACGAGTAACTTTATCGGACCGTTAAATACTTCACGAAAAATGTCTTTACAACTCGACCAAATAACCATATAGCTACTCCATAAAACGCATTCGCGCGCGAAAATCAATTTCTCACACTCATATACCTTCACAACGAAAAACCGTCTTACACATAAGTACCCGGCGTTATAATTATACCCACCGCGACGCCGCACGTTCTTACAACCCGCGAGTTTCTCCAGTTCCGCAAACACACACACACACACATACACACACACACACACACGCACGCACGCACGCACACACACACACACACACACACACACACATACACACACACACACACACACACACACACCCACACACACGCGCGCACACACACGCGCGCACACACACACACACACACCCACACACACACACACACACACACACACACACACACACACACACACATATATATATATATATAGGCTCATCGCTCGTTTCCTTGGGGCACGAATGAAAATAGGAACGGCAAATACAGCGGCATTAAAAAAAAGCCTCGGACGTTTTTGCCCAGCCGCGATATTAGAGTCCCTGACGTCGAATTCGCACTTCCTTGAGGCGAGTTTTTGCGCCCGCTTATATTGCGCGTGTCAAGATCGCGCGCGCGCGAAAGGTGTCGCGAGAGGTATAGTTACACACGTTCGATTACGCGTGATTTATTCGGCTGGTGTAATGAATTGGCGGCTGTTTTCGTTGCTTTGGAGAGAGGAGGAAACGAGTTTTGTTCGAGGAGGTGCAGGGGCGAGGTTGTTAAAGAATTGAATCGAGCGAGAGGAGAAAATGGAAGGACGTGTGGTGGAGACAATTTTATTGGGGCCAGTGCGTAAATTTTTGGCCGATTGTAAAGCACCGGCGGTGTGCGTAAAGTTTGGCGAGGCGCGACGTTAAGTACTTTCCGAATTATTTAAGTTTGCGGTATAAAAAGTGGAGAATAATGGGTCGGAACGTCTTTTATCGGCCGTGTGTATTATACAGTTTTTGGTCAAGAAGCTGTACCTTTTATGCGAACATCAAAAATTTTATGTCGCCTCGAGGAACTGGTAACTTAGTGTTTTTTAAAATTATTTAAAATGCTGTAAAAGTTTTGTGGAGGGCTTAATTCATTCGCACAATGGTTTCTTCAAAGTGGTCACTTTTTATGAAGTCAGTTGTATTAATAAAATCGCTGCACAAAAGCTAAATATTTTGTTAATGAATTAAAATATGTAAGCAAATGTTGCTGAAAGCGCTGATTAAAATTATACAAATACACCAATAAATACATAAATTTTATAAATATTATAAACAGGAAGTTGATTTTGCATAGTAATATGGAGAACAGGAAATAACTAATATAAACATATAGATTAATGATATGTCCATTCATAACAAATGTTAGTTGTATACCTTTAGGCGTGCATATTTATGAACTTATAATATGTATATTCTTCACAATTATCTTCATATATTAAGTGTAGAAACTTTGTTGGGCTCACGTTTATTTTTACCTTGAGCAAATATCCAAATTAGAAAATTCCAAGGATGTTTCATTCATCGACAGGAGAAAAATTACTCGAATTACCGTGCACACCAAGATTTAAATAGATGCGATGTGAGAAAAACACGTTTTAAGTTTTTGTGGACCATTGTGACTGATGTGAGCTTTTTCCCGTAGTGTTGGTTCAATTAATTTTAGAAATATTGCTGTGTGTAACTTTACATAACCAGAAATTTACACCACTTTCAAAATTATAGAAATTTCTATACAAAAATGAAATGTGATTGATTTTTTTTTATAAAAAGTTACTTCATTTTAATTTAAAGTCAATTTTTATCGTGTTAATAACCTATTCTCAATCTTCATTGTATTCATAATAATATTTGAAAAAATATTCAAAGCGATTTATTTAACCCATTTAACTTTTTATTACTACTTTTTGATGATAATTTAAAGGTTACTATTAACCTGTACTAAATCGTATGGAGTAAAAACAGAAAGAGATATATGTATTATGCATCCTCCATAGTAATAATCTAGCAACTTCTGTTGCTGGTTAACAATTTACAAAATGAATTGTATTGTTATTTAATATCAAAGATAGCTGGTTTATGTGTTTTATTTATTTTTAATAAATAAACTTACAAAAATATTCTGAGTAATTTTTTTCTTTATTAATGAACAATAGAATCGTTGAAGCTCCAACAATAATTTGAATTAAATGGTACCATCAATCGCGTTCCACAGTTGGAAATAAACGATGTCACAGGAATATTGAATAACTTAAAAGAGAACTGATAGCGCCAGAGATTGATAAAACTGCTGGCAAACACCTTATCCCTCCTATTTCTAGCTTCTCGTAATAAACTCTTGCCACTACAATACCACCAAAATCCTACATCTCTTTCAATAATACCCAACATCACTAAAAATATAAATACGCCACATCAATCTCGGGAACCAAATGAAACCTCCTCCACGCTCCACTCGGCAAATGAAAACCTCGCAGCTCGCATCTATCCATCTCCTATCCAGCTACCGTCTACACGCGTCGCCTTGTCTTTCCTCTCCTCTCTCGCGTACACACGCGCGCTACGCAAAAGAAGATCACTGCTCGTGAAACCCGAAGATCAAGCCACACGCACACATACACCGATAGACAGAGACAGACATTCGAGATCCCCGTGCCCGTCTGTCAGCTATATACACTCGGCATTCCTCACCATCAGCCTAGACTGTGTATATATATACCTACGCGCGAATTCACGCGTCGCCGCGGAGCCAATGCCTCCTCCATATCCGCGCGTCAATTAATAATGGAACGGGCGATTCTTCGTCGCTGCGCACGCGGCGGCCGGGCATCGGTGCGCGACAGGGAAGTGTCGCTCCGTCGGCGCGTAACGGGAGAGAGAGAGAGGCAGTGGGCATGATGCCCTTTAAGGACTGGCTGCCGCGGTCTGTAGATGGCGAGGTTTTATTGATACCCTGCGGAAATTCTGAGAAGGCGAAGTGGGATGCGAGAGAAGGGGGAGGGGATTTCAAAAAGGTGACTGGGGAATGGCTCGTTTTAGGGGAATAGTGAGTGTGGGAGGAACTTGGAAAATAATTTTTTGCGTAATTTAGATTTAATAGATATTTTCGAAAGCACTAAATTTACAAGCATTCGTTTGAAATATCTTCGGCTAAAGCGATACTTACTGTAAAAACGGAACGATTCGTGGCGAATTATGCAGATTTTAGTCTTTTCAATGCCGCGATGTGTATTGTCACTTTATGGCCGCGGAATTTTCGGGTGTTAACCGGCGATACAGCGAATTCCGCGATTCGGTATTTCGTTTTAGAAATGACATCACGAAACTTGTTCGCGGAAGAATATACTTATACAAGTTCGAGATAAATATTTGTTCTATGTCGAATGAGCGTTTGCTTGAGTCAAAGCGAATGCGAGGTTTTAAAATTGAAAAGATGAATGTGCGCGCGTCGCGCGTAAGTGAAGCGAAAAGTGTTGACTTTCCATTTTCGAGTGGATGTCGTATTTTCTGTGTGAATGAAAATAGGCCAGTTTCAATTGAATGGGAGAGCGTTTGCGATTGAATTTAGACTGATGCAGAGTAATGTGACTTTCTTAAAAAAATATTTTTTTTCTATGACTGGGACGGAATGGGTATATTTTATTTTATATAGAAATCAAACAGGTAACTTTCGAAAAGCAGACTTTTTAAATGTATCGATATAATATTGATCCTTTAATGTTTATTTCAATGAGTAATGAAGTAATATATCAAAGGTAAACATTATACTTACTATGTGCGTGGTAGACAACTCGAGGCAATTCTTATGTACTTTTCTCGTAGATTAGAACGAGAATAATATTGGAATTTTTTTTTTTCATAAGATTATTTATTTTTAAGCTACTTTTAAAGACCACAAATGTAAAATATTCTTTAATACATTGATTTTACATGTAGATAAATAATTTTTTTTATTATGGAAAAGAGGAGCAGTAGCCTCAACTGTATTATTGTAACTTTTTGTAAGCAATGATACAACATTGTTTATAAATAGACTAAAATTCATACATTCCTAATTTATGCAGAAGATTGTTACAATTCAAATCTTCTGTTTTATTTTGTGATCCCTAAAATCGATTTCTTTGTAAAAATACTTTAAAACTATTTATGAATCATCATTCTCACATACTGTCTTTTAAAAAATCTATAGCAATCACATCCATTATCAGTAAGTACAGTACAGTAAACGAAGGGCTGGAACTGATTTCAGACCTTCGTTACTGGAAACTTCGGTGTACAACCACTGAGTTAAATAATGGCCCTACAGCATTCATACACATAATTAGTATACCGTGTTGTAACTAGGTGGCGAATGAAATTTTACTATTAAAACAATCATTTGCGCTTACTTAAGAAGTGGTATTTAAATGTAACAGCGGAACTTCCGAAGATTCAAGAAAGAAGAGGACTCCAAGAAGAAGATCTTTCCATATTTTTACAACCTACTTTTTGAAAGCAATGCTACGGCATTGCTTATAAATAAACTAAAATTAATAACATACATTCCTTACTCATAAAGAAGATTGTTAAAATTTAAATCTTAAATTTCATTTTCCGAACCTTAAGTTGATGGGGGGGGGGGGGGGTCCAAAGTTTAGACGACTCACTTGAAAATTGAAGTCAACTATAGACGTGCTCGGTTTCGATATAAGCTACTGCAGATTGTGCAAAATTTCGAAATTCTAAATTACGAAAATCATATTTTCGAATCTAACAATTCACCTACTGTCCAAAACATCGAATTTCATTAATACGATTTCAAAGCAAATATACCTTGTTTCTAATGATTTATTTCGAAATATGTTTATTGTATCCCTATTAAAATTCTATTAATGAAATTCGATGTTTTGGACAGTAGGTGAATTGTTACATTCGAAAATATGATTTTCGTAATTTAGAATTTCGAAATTTTGCACAATCTGCAGTAGCTTATATCGAAACCGAGCACGTCTATAGTTGACTTCAATTTTCAAGTGAGTCGTCTAAACTTTGGACCCCCCCCCCCCCAAGTTCATTTTGTCTTTATTAAAAAACACTATAAAACTATTCATGCACAATCATTCTCACACTATTTTACTATTTTTCCAAAAACCTATAGCAACCACAACTATCATCGGGGGGGGGGGGGGGGGGGGTCCAATGTTACGACGATTCACTATAAAATCGAGCCAACTAACGATTTTTATAAATTCGACATAAGTCGTTGTCGAATATACATAATTCCGAAATTTTGAATGACGAAAAACGTATTTTCGAATGTAATAATTTACCTACTGTTCAAAATATCGAATTTCAAACGACAGAATTTTAATGTAGATGTAGCTAGTTTCAAATGATTTATTTGGAAATATCTTTATTATCTCCTTATTAAAATTCTGTAGTTTGAAATTCGATATTTTGAACAGTGGGTAAATTGTTACATTCGAAAATACGTTTTTCGTCATTTAAAATTTCGGAATTATGTACATTCGACAACGACTTATGTCGAATTTATAAAAATCGTTAGTTGGCTCGATTTTATAGTGAATCGTAGAAGCTTTGGACCCCCCCCCCATCATCACACGCTAGGTACAGTCCTGCGAACGAATGGGTGAAATTGACTTCTCGAGTCTATAACTATCTCTACGCGAATTTTTACTTTCTAGCAAATCTAGAGGCTGGTCTAGGCATCGAAAAAATTGTTTGCTTATGTCTTCCCATGTATCCCTGCGGATGTGCACACCGAGAGAAAAAAAATATTACTTATTTTCGCTTTAAGTCACGCACAAGGGCACAGACGAAGTGCGTTTATGCGAAACCCGTTGAACTCTTCGGCAGTTTCTGCCGAACTGTCGGGTAACAACAACAGAAACTCGGGCCACGTGACCTTTGGCACTTGAGCGTGAGCTCGTCGCTACGGCAGTTTTGGCCGAAGCGTTCCGGCAATTCTAACCTAAGTCCTCCTACCGAACGGTTTCGGTTGTTTTGACCGGACATTTCGGTGGTTATAACAGATTTTTTCTCTCAGTGCAAGAGGGAAAACGATCCATCTGTTTCTAGAGATCCGTGGAATCTGGTTCTCGAGGTTAGAAGTTGATAAAGAGACACGAATTTTTATTCGAATTCGTTTGTTTGAACAAAAAACAATTTAAAGAAATACAATGGTATTTTCTGTCAGAATAATCTTTTTCTTGAAAATTTAGTGGATTCTAATATTAAAATGATCTATACAATATCTATGGAAAATTGATATTTAAAGAGTTGTGAATTTTAAAAATTTTTATTTTTATTATTCGGAAATTATGAATAACAGTCACAAAATTAAACATGACGTAAAAATTATTACAATTACTTATCGCTTCTGATTTAAAAGGAGATGTGCATGGTCAATGCCATTTCTTTTATATTTATAAATAATTTATATTAATATATTTATTAACTGGTTTTTGGGAGTTCATAGATCTATATTTCTTGTCATTCAAAATTCAACTTTGATCATCGTTTCTAGACTGTTGGTTTTACCAAATATAAAAAAATGCAGCAGTATACTTGAGTATTTGAATTCAACCCTTTGCTTATTGAATTATACGATCGGTATATAATAATCACAGAGACATAAGAGGCTACAGTAATTGTGTAAACGCGATTAGTACGCCGTATTGCAGCTAGGTACCGCATGAAATGTTACTATCAAAACAATCATTCAAGCTTACTTATGAAGTTGTATTCAAACGTAGAACATAGTTCAAATAGTTCAAATACGCATGGTTTAGGAATTAGACCGTATCAGTTTTTGCAAGCAATGCTAGCATTGCTTATAAATAGACTAAAATTAATAAAATACATTCTGAATTTATACAGAATATTGTAAAACTTTATATTTTCAATTTTATTTTCCACTCTGTAAGTTCGAATTCTTTTTATCAAAAAGATTCTAAAACTATTCATGCACAATCATTCTCACACACCATTTTTAAAAAAAAACTATAGTGCTATAACCACCAGACGCCAACGAAAGGCGGAAAACAACTTCTTGAGTATACTGCTTGTAAGCCGTTTGTTAGTTCCTAGTGAACATTTTTTGCTAGCCATGCATCACAGCGGATGCAATTGAGAAAATGATCCATATAGAATCTGAATCTCGAGGTTAGAATTTAGTAAACTTAAAATATCTTTTATTTAAATGGATTTTTTATAAAAAAGTAATTTAAACAAATAAATGCTGTCTATTCTATCAAATTTTATACTTGTCTCCCTGTGCATCCCCGGAGATGCAATAGAGAAAACCACATATTGTTTTTTCTGTAGGTTTTGATATGTAGAATTTGAATCTCAAGGTCGAAATTTCATAAAACTACAACAATTTTTATTTGAATACGTTTGTTTAAACAAAAAAGCAATTTAAACGAATAATAGTTAGTATATTACGCCCCTAGGGAGCAAAAGTAAAGAATGTCCCAGATCGCATGTAAATTGTCGATCTGAGCCATTCTTTATTTGTTCCCGTGGTGCGTATACGATTTTTTTGCCTGGCGAGGCCGAAAATACAACCTTCGCGATCGGGCGCCGAGAGCAAAAGTGGCACTTTCGGCCCGCTAAGCAAAAAAAGCGATTTTTTATATCAGCATAATTTTTTCTCGAAACTTGAGTTAATTTTAAGATTAAAATGTTTTGCACAGCAACCCAATATTTAAAAAGTTATAAATCTTTAAAATGATAATTTTTATTATTTAAAAGATTATGAATAATCATCATAAAATTAAACATCGAGTAAAATTTATTATAATTGTCGTTCTCGATTTAAAGAATATGTGAGTAGTTAATTTCATTCATTTTATATTTTATAAATAATTTTAATTATTATATGATGTATTAAATGAATTTACGAAAATAAAAATATAATTTTCAGAAAAAGTAACTGATTCTTAGGAGTTCATATATCTATTTTTCTTATTCGAATTTATTATTTTTTCTTAAATGAAATCGAAGATATGCAATGTAAATTATATATTCACAATTTAAAATAATTAGTGTTTACCAGGTTTGTCCCTAATTTCGTTTTAGTCAAATTAGGTATGAAACGGGTCTTTTTGTAATCTGCAACTTTGGCCATCGTTTTTAAGGTGGCTCATGCGTTTGGTGCCATATCAAAGTCGGGGCCCCGCAAGGGGCTTCTTTATTATTGCCAAATTAAGTTAACGTATTTTACGTAAATTTATTGTAAATAACTTCTAAATGTTCAAACAAAAGAAAGATTTTATAAGTAAGTAAAAACATTGCTAATTTGTCGCTACATTTATATGACTGGTCGCAGTGCGCATGCGCAGTAGTTTCATACATTGTACATTAAAAACTGCTTTTTTACAAGTTACTACGAAGCAATAAACTGTTCATTCCCATAAGGTTATGGGTTAAACGTTATACCTATTTATAAACTCAGTTTTTTCGATAATTTGGTCGTTCACCTACAATTTTCTTAGTACAGATCGAACGTTTAATGTCTAAAGAACATATTTGTTAAGTTTAAGATGTATCTGCTTTTTTATAAGAAATCGCATGAGCCACCTTAAACGGCGTGTTTTACCAAATATAAAAAAATGTAGCAATATACTCGGGAAGTTGATTTCATCTCTTCGTTTACTTGTCTATACCCCCGGTGTACAAAACACAGATGTATATAAAGATGCTATATAATAGTAACTTCGTAAACACAATCAGTAGAGCCTGTTGACACTAGATAGCGCATGCGATTTTACTATCAAAACAATCATTTGAGCTTACTTATGAAGTTATATTTAAACGTAATAGCGGAATTTCCGAAGACTCAAGAAAGAAGAGGACTCCCAGAAGAAGAATAAAGTCATTTCGCATTTTTTGAAAGCAATGCTACAGCATTGCTTATAAATATACTAAAATTAATAACATACATTCCTTACTTATAAAGAAGATAGTTAAAATTTCAATCATTAATTTCATTTTCCAATCCCCAAGTTCGTTTTGACTTTATCAAAAACACTCTAAAATTATTCATGCACAATCATTATGACACACTACCTTTTCAGAAATCTGTAGCAACCAAGACTGTCACCAGATGCTATAGTCCAGTAAACGCAGGGTTGAGATTGATTACTCGAGTGTACACTGCTTGCGAGCCGTTTTCCAGTTTCTATAGCGAATCTGGCTGGTTCAGGCATAGAAAATTTTTTGCTTTGGTCTCCTGCGGATGCAATCAAGAGAAAGAGCCATCGATTTTTATAGTTTTTGATTCGCCGAATGTGAATCTCGAGGTTAGAATGTCATAAAATTAAAAGAAATTTTAAATTTTTAAAAAATTTTTAAATAGCGCATTAAATTTTACTATCAAAATAATTCTTCCAGCTTTCTTATGAAATTGTACTCGAACGTCAAAGTAGAAATAGATTAGAATAGAAAATAGAACATTTTTTGGGAGCAATGCCACGGCATTGCTCATAAATAGACCAAAATGAATCCATCCCAAATTTGCACAGAAGATTGTCAACATTGAAATCTTCAATATATCATTATCCGGTTCCCAAGTTCAATTCCTCTTTACCAAAAAACAGCGTAAAAATATTCAAGCCCAACAGCCACACATCTTAATCCCGTGTCACCAGCCGCTACTTATACGCTTCTCCGTAAACAAAAAAATCTTCCTGCATCGAAGAAAAACTGCATACATACGGCGACGCGGGCGCACGCGATACTCGTGCATACGTAACCACGTGGGAAGTCCGTCAGTCGGTCTATAGCGTAGCGCGCGAAAAGCTCGCAGTCCTTGGCCTCGGTTCTCTCTCCGCGCTTCGAGAAATAGATTGGAGTGCGTTTCGTCAGTGCGCGAGTGAAATTTATGTAGGTATACATACTCGCCGCGGTCTGGATTGCATCCGGTGAGGAAGCTGGAGGATGGCTTATCGGCCTGAGCGGGGGTTGTTGCTGCCGCGGCTGCATATGAAAGTGGGTCTATGGGCGGGCACGGTGGTGTAGGACGTGAAAATGGCTGTGAGTGAGGTGAGAGGTGTGAATAAAATTAGGTGATGTTTGTCGTGTAAGTTTAGCTGACGTTTTTGCGGAAAAGTGTTGGCGACGTGTGGGTTTGCGGTAAATTTTTTTAGTTGGTTCTCAATTTAACGAAAGTTATATAAATGTTTTTTTTTATAGGATAATAATAATAAATTTAAAAAAAGATTATATACCTGCAGTATAATCGGGAGGAGAAAATCGATTTCATCAATAGCTTTTTTTTATCTTTTTGAACAATAAATTTCTGTTTTAAGAAACAATAGGTCTAACATTCGAAAGTGTCGTCGAAAAAAACGTTTAACGATTTATCGGCACCAGCTGTAATTCTCCACACCATAAAAGGCTGCCTAACGATCTCCAAATGCTAATATCTATTTGAGCTTCATTCGAGGTACGGATTGAAATAAAGTACAAATTAATGTACTAATCGCTGGTAGAACCACGATATATTCCACCTAATAGAGCCAATTTACAGAAGTAGATAATTCGGCGCGACATCGGCAAGACGCGGCGTGTTTTAATTTTAAACCATCTCTAAAACTCAGCAGAATCTCGCGTTATTTCTGTTAATTAGAATCGCACATATGGAATACCAATACACGCGCAGTTAATTTTCGGTGCATTTGAATAAATAGCGATCGTCGGGCCCATAATGATTTTCTGATTAACCGCTCCTCTACGTACCCGAGAAATTGATCGATGCATTCAAGAAAATGAATAGCCTTCGAAATGACTTTCTACCGGCGCACTTATAAATTAACGTTGTTTTCCTTACGTAAAATGTGTATACGCGCTCCGACACTCGCTCCTTATTACAACCTTAAGATAAAAACGCAAATTCGTTCCGGGTAAAGCTCGAAAGCAGCCATAAATCTCCCAAAATCTCTTGTCCGCGAAAGCGCGTCATCCGAAGTCGCGTGTGTGTGCTCCCTCGTCAAAATACAAATCCTTCTCTCACTCTCTCGCCTGTGGAAAAAGGTCAAGTTCGGGGAATCCCCGATTCTTTTACGCAAAAAGCCAGTCTAATTAGTCCACGCGCGCGCGACTCATTCTCGCCCGTGAAAGGCAATCTCTCTCTCTCTCTCTCTCTCTCTCTCTCTCTCTCTCTCTCTCTCTCTCTCTCTCGCTCTCTCTGTCGTTCGGCAGCGGCGGTTCGTTTCGGTGAAATCAAAATTCCGTATGGCTCGTGTGCGCACGGGACGACAAAAACGATGTTGCACTAACGTTTTTTTTTTGTGTCTCGTGCGTTGGTTTTTATGCGAGCCAGGATGCGAATTTAGCGGGTATGAGTATATAGTTTTATGGAATGTACGATGATTAGGATAAATGTGGAGACTTGATACGATTTTTAGGAGCTCACTTGTGGGATTATATTTAAATGTTTGTATGATTTTTTTAATGCACTTTTTGAATGGAATGATGTAATAACAGCCATTGACGAATCAAATAAAATCAATAACTTGGCATAACTAATCAAAATGATTGTTAAGATTAAGATTTGAAATTTAAATTTGATTTATTATTATTTTCTTATTTATAATAGTTTTGGGAATGTACGATTTTGACTATCGCGTTTAGACAGTATTTTTTACGAAAAATAAAAAATGCAGCAATATACTCTAGAATTTGAATTCATCCGATCGTTTATCGGAATATACCGTCGGTATACACACACACAGAGGCATGTAGAGACGCTACTGTAATTTCGTGAACATAATCAGTACAGCGTATTGTAACTAGATAGCGCAATCAATTTCACTATCAAAATAATCGTTCGAGCTTACTTAGAGAAGAAAGAAGATTTATTCGATATAACTTTCAATACCTACTGTGAATACACAAATTTTTCCAAGCAATGCATTGATTACAGCATTGCTTATGAAAGGACTAAAATTAATTCATCGATAATTTATACAGACGATTGTTAAAATTTAAATCTTCAATATCAGAAAGATAGAAATTATTTATGATCGTAAATAATTTTCCAAGGACAAATACGTTCTTCTTTCGAACTTTACAGATAATTTTGAGGGAAATCGACAAATATAAAGCATCCCTTAAAGAACGATTATCAGTTACTTATGTGACAAATTAAGTGAAAATAATGAAAAGCATTTAGTCTCCACTTAAAAAGTTAAGAGACATAAAAGAGGACAAAGTAAAGTTGAAGGATACTAATAGACAACGTCTTTTGCACTAATGGTCTAGACGGTTGTTACACGACGTGACTCGGTGATTTTTCCAGCGGTAACTGTATTTTATAAATGTTAGTTTTATTGCATTTTGTCAATACGGAGTCGAGAAGGCCGAAATTAATTATAAGGAATATTAATGACACAGGTGGCGGGAATCAATTTTAAACGATGAATGGACGGACGGGAGGATTTTATTGACTGAATGTCACTTTTGTAATGGCACCGCGCTTATGGGCAATTTATAAGTAAAGCTGTATTTTCAGTTTCTGAAAAAAAAACGAAGAACCAAAGCGATCGTTCGAAATGAGATTGTAACTGTCATAAATTTACGTAACACCCTGATTACTGTAATTTTTGCTTTATAAAACGAGCACAGAAAGTCGACTATAAAAGAGCAATACATATATTATTTGAAATACTCAACCTCTTAAACCACTTAAACGTTATCTTTAAAATCCGGCGACCGACAAAGGACATCGCGAAAGTAAAAGCGAAACAATATCTCGCGAAAAGCGAAAATAGATTCCACCTCAACTCCTCCTCGTCCCGGCAAAAACTCGGCCGCAATATTCGCAATAACGCAAAACCTCAATAAGCGACGAAGAATCTTCATAACTCATCCACCGCTCGCTCCGTCCCTCGAACTACTCCACATTAGCTTCCATCATTCATTTCTTGTACCTACGTGTATACACGATGCGTATCTCGCGCGCATCGAGTGCGGACTGTATACTCGTTAGGGGGGGAGGGAGAAGTACACCAGCAACGGCGGTGCGCATAGATAACAAAAAGCATATAATGCCTTGCAAACGATATTGTATATAGCCGGCGCAGGGATGCTCGAGGTTTTTGTACAAGTTGTTCGGCGTACACAGGCAGAAGAGAGAGAGAGGTAATGTACGTAAATTAGATACGCATTTTTTGAAGGGAAAAGAGATGCGTGTGTGTTGCCGAGTGCGTGATTCCAAGAAGGAATTGTAGTTACTGTCTCTCCGGGCTGTGTTGCGCGCGCGAGGATGCGTGTGGCTGCGGTGTAATTTAATGAAATTAAGTCATGGTAATATTCCATTATGGGCTGTAACTGTTAACGGCCAGGTGTATGTAATTAAACCTCGAATATATAGTGTAACTGGGAAATGCACGAGTGTTAATAGGGTTCTTTTATTGAATTCAGATTACGCTGTGGTCTGGTATATAAACACGAAAAATTGAGTAAAATGATAAATCATCATATTATATACTAATTTAATATCCTGAACTTCTTACTATATAGTTACTCTTCGCTGCCCTTAAAAGTACCTTAAATACAATTATACTCTCTTTTCTTTTCTCCTCCCTTCTTTACACACACCTGTACACCTCACACTCACCTTCTCCATAACTCAAACGCACGCGCATTGTCAGCCACCTTCACACGTGCCCACGTGCATATTATACGAACTGGACCGCCGCCGTTTGCGGCTTTACCGTTACTGCAGTCGCCGGCCGGTTAGCGTTGCGTTCGACGGATTTCTTCCTTTTGCGCTGCTCTCTCTTTCTCTCTTTCTCGTTTTCTAGCAATAGGCTCGCCTTAGACGAGGGGTATTTAGTATGCGCGATGCGGTGCAGCGCGTGACGAACGCGCGTGCGCGATGACGCGGGATAGCGATATGGTTTGGAAAAATCACGCGAGGTTGCGTAACATATGGGGGTTCTTTATTCGTTGGATTTTTTGTCTGTTATTGAAGTGTTGTTTTGTTCGATTAATAAAGTTATGTACTGGACTGAGATTTTACTGCTTACGTAATATTAGTAAAGTAGCATGCTACTGACGCTTCTGCGTGAAAAGAAAAATTATTTTTTTCATTCAAAAGTTTCACCTTTCAATTCTGAATTAGTCATATTGTTTGCTGTTTCTTAACGAGTAAGAAAAAAAAAATAAATGGGAAATTGCAATGAATAGTTATAAGATACTCAGAACGTAGCGTGCCTATATATAATTAGAATTATTTTTATTGTTCTCTTCTGCCGGGAAAATAATTTTTCTAATTACATAATCGTGTACCTTATAGTTTGGTTTTCCCAGAGTACATTTTATTGTACCAGCTTATATATAACAATGAATCATATAAACGCGATGTAGTAAATAACAAGGGCTCAATCGTAATCTTATCTTATTGATATCAAAACGTATTTTTCTTTTTTAATTCTAGTTGTGTTTGCTTTACCCTGACGTCAGGAGCGGGAACTCGATTTCTTAATAACTTCGATAAACGTTGGTAACGGTCCCGAGGAAGAGGAATCGCAAATTCATTATTCCCTCTAATATTGCATTAGCCGGTGGAATGCGCGAGATAACGATATTTTATACCTGATCATAACTTTATCGAGGGGAAATATTATTATCTCGACGTTCAGGTGTCTTTTTTTATCGACCCGCGGTTGCTTCTTATATGAGGTGGTAGGTAATACGCGAGCAAGAGCAATTTCAAAAGATTTATTGTTATGATTAATGCCAATGCTGCGAGGATACGAGACTACGAGTAATTTGTAAATAAAATAATTAGGGCAGTTATGTAGCGTACGAAATTGAACTATCACAGCAGTTATTGTAGTTTAGTCACATAAAGTCGAATTCGAATGTTTGAGTGTATTTAGCTCGGTTGAACCACTGAAGACTCAAGAGTGAAGAAGACACTAAAAGAAGGGAATTAGTATTGAAAGCTTGTGATCGTAGAGTTCTTATCCACGTTTTGAAAATAATATCACCCATTGCATATAAATTAATATAAAACCAATATTATCCCTGAATGTACAAAAATTTAAACGGAAGATTTTTAATATGGATAGCAAGTTATTTAAATTAGTGTAGTTTAGGATTTTTTGTATAAATCCTTCAATTTTCGCGATTTAATACGTTGCGAAATGAGAATTTTAGCAAAGTAATAACTTAAAGTATTATTTGTAAAGTAATTATTAGTTACATCGTAGCACAAGTCGAAGCTTTATCAAGTAAAAGTACTACTATCTCAATCAAAAAGATTCGCAAAGAATATTCATAAATCACTCATAAATCCCCCCATACAATAAAAATTACTTCAAGAGAATAATTTTTTTTAATTCGCACCTACTCAACTACACTATATAGTTTCTTTTTTCTCCCTTCAACCCCCCTAATTACAACAAACTCTACCGTCACGCAAAGAACCTATAATTATCACGCTCAACCAAGCTATCTCTCGCATCGACCAATCGTCCAAAAAAATTCTTTAATCTCGCTGCACGGCGGCGACGCCCGTCCTTGGACTCGCGCGCACACGCGTGTCTTATCTCGCGATGCTCTTTCCCGCCGCCTAGGCGCGCAGGCGCAGATAAGACGGCGGAAAACTGCGGAGAAGAGCGGCTAATAAGCCGCGGGAGGCTATTAATAGCGGCGCGCGTCGATGTCGAGAGCGCCTCATTACAATTGTAAATTCGCGGACCCTCGTCCGGGCGAACTGTACTCTGTACCCTTTTTTTCTTATTTTTGCCGAGGAGAAAGAGGAAGGAGAGGAGAATTTCGGTGCAGATGTGGACTTTGACAGGTGGTTCGGTGAACCCAAAAAATTGGGTTAATCTCGTGTCGTGGGTTATTGGGGCTGTGAGAGCTTGAAAAAAATAGGTTTTAATCCTCGCGCTTCTTTTTTTAAAGTTTGAGTCGTCGAGATTTATCATTTTGGATTACTTTAACGGTTGTAATAACGTTTTTATGGGAACTTGTTTCTGAAATATTGCACTTTTTGCTAGGGTTATGTTATCACACTTTTTTTTTTGCAGTAATCGCTATCGTATATTTGCTGATTAGCGCAGTCGATGTCTCTTTATATTTGAGTCAGCGTCAATCACTGATAATAAATATTTCCAAGTACTGAATGATAAAAAAAGGCACCGTATCAAGTCTTGCATAGAAAACTTTCTAGTTTATTTTAATTGTTGATAATTGCCAGAATCGACTTTTTCCAATCAACCTCACGATAACTATTTTTGCCGCCTAAGCGAAAGCACGTTAAAATCTCTATCTTTAATCTTATATTCTAAAAGGCAATCGTCAATAAAACACAGCGAAAAAACCAAATCCACGACCTCGACCCTCATCACCCATCATTACACCTGCACATACAATCGTTCATTTGCCTTCTTCTTCTTCTTCTTCACCTTCCGCGTATACATACACTCGCGCTGTTTTTTCGGCCCACTGTCGTCACCTTGAGCACCGCGCAAAAAAGTGACGTCGGCGCGCATTACATATGATTTACAAATGCTCCTGCCGCCGCCTGTAGCTTTAGGGAAATTAAGCGGCCCCTTGTGCGCAGGCTGGTTGTTTATTCCGCCTCGCGCTAATGTGTTTAAAATTATTTGGAGTTGTATGTTGTTGAAAAATGCCGTCTCCGAAGTTTGTTTATCTTACTATATCCTAAATATAATAAATAAAACATGTATATATCCATTCTACGTTTCCGTATTAAAAGCCATCTAAAAATAATGATTGATAAATAAATACATATCTACGTACAAACAAATACGCAGCTCGCAATTAACAAAACGGGCCCGTACACCCATAAATCAGTGGAAAAGGGACACGACGCGACGCGTCTATACCTACCAGTTAGCCATGAGCGCGCGTCGTGTGATTTTTGCGTATTCCGCAGCGCGAGATTAATGGCTCCTCCTCTCTGCCTCGGCAGCGGCAGAGGAAACTTTACACCTGAAGAGAGGGGCGGCGACCATTTATGTACTCGTTAGCATTCTCGTTTGTAGTTCGCATTAGTATTCAAAGTCGCGATATATACCCGCGCGATGATATTTTGCTGAGCGGTGGTTTGAGATTTTGGATAGCTTGGGTTTATTGATTCAAGAAATATTGGCAAATTAAGGTTTTAAGGTACACTAGAATTTGATTTGATAATTGTTATAGATTCTTCATCAGATGAAAAATTGTAATGAACAACGGTATTATTAGCTTTTAATAGGATACGCGATAGCTATAATTTATGTTTTATTGCTTATACAATCAAATTCGTCCACCCAAAATCGCGGTTCATCGACCTTGCGAAAACCGCTGATACACGCACATACCACCTGCTCGCAATCCGACGACAATTTTGCGTACAATTGAAAATATAAGTATATGTATAAAAAAATATATATATAAAAATATATATAAAAAAGTTAGTTTTTCACGTTAAAACTGCGATAAATAATTATGTAAAGCAATTGATCAATTTTAAGTGCTCGCGATCAATGTATTAATGCAATTGGAATATTATAAGCTTTAAACATAAAAAATCGAAGCAAAATTGTAAACTCGGCACTATTTTTAAAAAAATGGTCATTGCGTTGAAATTAGTGCATTTTGATGATTTAAAAAAAATAGTGCCGAGCTTACAATTTTGCTTCGATTTTTTATTTTTAAAGCTTATAATATTCCAATTGCATTAATACATTGATCGCGAGCACTTAAAATTGATCAATTGCTTTACAAAATTATTTATCGCAGTTTTAACGTGAAAAACTAACTTTTGGCAGGGACGTTACGGCCAATACAACCTTAAACACCTCCGCACATATACTCACATATATACATACAAACGCATCAGCCGTGTTATTAAACATCAAAGCCTAACACGTGCACGTCTCATTGATATGTTGCAGATGGTACGTGGACCGCGTCGCTGCTGAGGCCCAAGTCTGAGTAAACAACACGTGAGTATATTCGACTTCTCTATCTCTCTCTCTAACTTTTTGCACGTCCGCGCGTCGTGTTTGACCGGCGCGTTTTGAATAAATTACGGCGACAAGAGAGGCGCTTATTGTTGTTAACGGCCGCGTACGCTACGGTCTCGTGATAAATGTGTAAACAGTTTGGCAAATAAGGAAAGGAGCGCCTGTAGGCCGCTGGCTTTTTTTTTCTTTCTTCAGGCGCGAATTTACAGGCGCTTTTTGTGCGCGCGCGGCTGTTAAGGCGGCCGTTCTTTGCGCGCTGTGGATGCACATTTTTATCTGTCGCCTACTTTCGGCGCGCGTCACACTTCGACAACAGATTTTTTGTCCGAACCGATTGTTCCTTCATCGCGCGGAATAAAGTGTACCGTTATAATATACGCGCACGCGCACGCGTGTATAATAAAAGTTCCTCGAAAGATAATATGGCGGCAGGCGCGCGCGCGCGTGTGTACATCAAAGCGCGGTATTGTACGTGTGTTAAACATTAAACTTTATCGAAATAATATTTTCGAAAGAGTTTTATCGGCCTCGTTAAAAATCGTTTTAATAATTCTAAATATACCGGGCGCGGCGATGATCAATTCGAGAGCGAAGGTTTTTTTTTCTCCCGCTCGCTCCAAACAAAACTTACCGAAATATATAATCCCGGTCTACATTTTTACTGCAATCTATCCGCTCCTCGCGAAGGTGCGAATCTATTAATCCCCACGAGAGGCGACCTCAAAAATTACCATAGATATACACTGCTAAAAATTTTGAAGTTAAATTTCAGTTAAATTTATCTGAAATTTAATAAAAATTTTGAAGTTTTATTCAGAATTTATCTCTTAAATTTCAGAAAATTTTTAACAGTGTGTATATATATATATCTGTGGCTTCCAGGAATAACGATCTAACCCACTTGGGGGTCAAAATTGAGTTAGCACCGGAATTTATACCTTCTAACTACCCTTTTTCATGTAGACTTGGTCGGGAAATCTGAAACGCGTTCAAACAGCAAATATCAGCTAAGTGCATAACCACTTAACTGCACCTGTGCCCGGAAAAACCACTTAACTGAATATTTATATTTAATTAAAAGCACCGTTTTGAAGTTAATACTACGCAATAAACAGATTATGACATACCTATTTTTATAGCAACAAAGATCAAAGGTAATAGATAATAGAAGGTAATACAACAACTTTGATTGCCGGGCGATGGGGCGAGTGTGCATAAACAGTAACCGAGTAACGTTCGGTATTCGGTTTACCGAATTCCGTTGGCTTCACGCATATTCCGTTGGGAGGCACATGCGTGCGAATGAATATTTAAAAAAAAATCGTATTCTATGTTTTAAGTGTAGAAATAACTATGTTATTTATCTTATTTGAACAATTTCCCTAAACCACTTAACTGCACAGTTACCGGAATAACGATTTAACTGCATTGTTTTGTTTGTTTATACAAAGAATAAAAATGTATTCTAGCAGGTGATAGTGGGGTTCGAAAGATATATATTCGATACCTTTGTAAATTTTTACATTGTTATGACTCATATCGCGCATTTCGATCTTACATATGAAGTGTAATGACAGAAATTTTAAAACGTCGATTTCTCGAAAACACGTACAAGTGGGTTAGGTCGTTATTCCGGGAAGCCACAGATATATAACACGCTCCGTCGGACCGCTTTTTGAAAAATCGTTGCTCTGACCTCCCCCCTCCCGTTCTCCACTTTTCCTCGTAAAACTTTGCTCCGCGAATAAAAAAAAACTCGTTCTCTCGCGGAGATATTTCATATTGTGTGCCGCGTAATTTTTCGAGAGCCATCAATCGCGCGCGCGTGACGCAATCGCACGATAGATCATCATAATCTTTCCGGCTTTTTTCCTTCTTCTCGAGTTCGCGCTTTTTGCGCTATCGAAGTAAGTATACGCGAGTTATCGGCCGTGTTTGCGCGTAAGAATTTTGTCAAGACGAGACTGACGTATGTTGTCGTCGTAGTCGCGAAAGCGCGCGTACATATATATATATATGCAAAACGGTGAAAATAGTCCGAAACTCGCCGACGAAAGGTTATATATAGAGCCGCGTGCTGTCGTTCCAGCGCGAGTGCGAGGTTTGGTCTTTTGACTTTTTCTTTCCTCGTTCTACGCTTTTCTCTCTCGATTATTTTCGCTTTATTTTCGGCCGCTGCGATTCGGTAACCGTATATTATACGCTATAGCTCTTTGGATTCTTTGCTTCGTGTTTCGCGCGAGTGGATAATCACTTTTTCTAATTGTTTGGGTTGTTTACATACACGCGAATGGTAGCTTGTATACACACAATTAGCAGGTTATTTATAAAGCGCAGTAAATCTTTTCGGCTAGTTTTTCAAACGAGAGAGTGTTTTAGTGGCAAGTGTCAAACGAACGCCATTTAGTATTCAGCTGGTGACATGTGCGTGTGTGCATTTTTAAAACGAAAGTTCGTGCTGAATATATATAATATACATGAAAGTCCGGAGACAAATTGTGCATGAATAATTAGGCGTGTATAATTAGGGAAGAAAATGTTTGGCGTGTGAAAACGGTACTCTGACGTCCCGCATGTACGTGAACCCCGTATTAAAATGAAGAATTTTCCATTTCCTTACAAAACTAGCATCAAAACCGCATTCCGCAATCCCTAAACCTGCGTTAAAAAGAAAAGAAAAAAACAAAAACTAACGCAATTCCCCTCCATTTCGCACTGCACCATCTAACGGCTCTCTCTCTCTCTCTCTCTCTCTCTCTCTGCGAATCTCACTTAAAATGCCACCTCTTGTAATCTTCCGACCGCTGAAATCCTCCTCTCTCTCACGACCAACCTGCTCATCCACACGCGAACCCCATCGTCGTAAACCGCGACCTCACCTCCGTCGTTGTATCTACAACATCCAGTAGCGCAAGCATCGACTATAGGAACGCGCCGATCTTCATCCTCTCTCTCTCTCTCTTGCTTGACATTCCTCTTTTTATTCACCCCTCTCCCGTCGCCGCTCCATTCATTCTCTCTCTCTCTTTCCTCCTCTTCCCTGCGGCCTTTCTATTTCCATCTCCGCTGCGAGCGCGCGCGCGAAGAGAGTCCGCAGTGTCGTCGCGGACGCCGTGGCGCTAAACGCCGCGCGAGGCGCCGACAACGCTACTGCTTATCGCGAGTCTGTTTCTTGTATTATAAGCTTATCGGGAGTTTCGATCAAATATTTGCCGGTCGCCGTGTGGGTATATACGAGGAGTTAATGGCGTGGTGATACTGGTCTTTTGGATTTCTGGTGAGTGGAAGTGCGGAGGATGGTTACGAGTGGCGTGAGTCGGTGGAGGGAAGCGTGCGCGAGCGCTTGAGGGTATCGTTATGGTGCCGGTTGGAGTGATACGGATGATGTTGAAGGAGTGAGTGACAAATGGATTTTGATGTTATTTTTATTGCAAACGTTGAAGATTTGATGTTGGTAAATTATTCATTTTTAAAACAAATATTAATAAGTGAAGTGAAATCTGGAAATTTTAACTTGACGTTGTGTTCTTTCGAAGTGATGTAACCTGGTCTAAGTTTGGATTATTTGTTTACTGTATAAGATATTTTACATTATTATATATCTAATTTCTTCTTGCTTATAATTTATTTTTTTGTTGCTACTTTTAGATTCATTAAAACGTGTTTTTTTAACTTTTTCACATCTCATGCCAATAAATTTATAGAAAAATACTATATATCTTGAAAGATGATAAAAAACTAATCTACTTGTGAATAATCTCTTCCAATACCTACATGTTAATCATACACCTAACAACTTGCATAAAACTACTACTGAAAACAGCACTCTTCAACGTCTAACTACACCACTACCGCAAAAAAGAACTAGATTTAACGTTAACACCTTCACCCACGACCGTTCAAACCCCGCCTTCCATCGATAACTTCACGCTTGAAAAAATCAACTACCACCTTTCATCGTTCCCCCATCTTTATCAGCATAACTTCATTTACTCGTCGTCCTCTTATCCAAACCGCTTCGCGGAAAAACTCCCCGAGGCCTCGTCGCGCGATTTATGCATGCGCGCAAGCGGGCGCAGAAAATGCGCATTGTCGCGCCGTCGCCGGCAATTAACGCCGAGCGCGCAATTATCGCGGGGTGTAATGATGTCCATATGCTGTGTACGCGCGTTACACTCGGCAGGCCGTGTGACGAAAGTGTGTGTATACACACAAGCACATGCATGGCATTAACCTCGAGGACGGTGTACGCGTGGTGCTCTTTCGTCGGTTGTATTACGCTCGTGTGGCTTATGGAGGTATAGGTTTCCGAGTGAGCTGGACCGGACAGCAGTTCGGGTTCTTATAGAGCGATTGACTTTAGGTGATGGTGTGTGTGTGTAAGACTGGTGAGTTTGCATTTAAGAGTTAGTGGGTTCTGGAATTATTATTGGAGAGTGGGTATAATCACGGCGAGGAAGATTAGCTGATATTAAGAACGATTTGGAATCTGTTTACACGGGCGGCTGGACGAAAATAGCTCGGTGTCGATAAAATTAAATGGCGCGGCCGAGGTTGCGAATGAGTGTGCTCTTTAATTATTTATCAATTGTAAATTATGTTTGATGATTCACTTGATACAGTTAATTTATTTCACGAAAGTTCCTTCAGATAATAGTAATTGCTAATATCATGGTTCAGAAGTTTTATGAGCATCTTTTAACTTTTGAAATTTATTGCATTTTATACTGTAAATCGTTTTATGTTATCCAATATTGTATAGATTTTTTTTGTTTCATTAGTTATGTGTATATCTTGCTGTAATCAAATTATTGCAACGATTCTTTGGTTACCTCAGAATTTACTGCACAAAGCAATTTCTTCACTTTAAAATTATTTACAATAATAATAATGTTTAGCATTCTAAAAAAATATATTATGTTTTCAGAATCATCAGATTCAAGATGAAGTCGCACGAATTAACCAGCCTTCTTCTACTTCTTCTCCTGGCCTACTGGGACCAGGCAGACGCTCTCTGCTCCCTGACCAAGCAAACGTCGGCGCAATGCCACGAGCTCGAGGATGCGCGTTACATCGATACCTACAATCTGCACCATTTGCGGGCGCCTTCGTCGTCGAAGTTTTTGACTCCGGGTAACTTCCGCAACCTGACGAGCTTACACCATCTCGACCTCAGCGGCGGCAAGCTTCAGACCATCGAGAGTGGTAGCTTCGTTAAGCTGAAATCCCTGCAGACGCTGAACCTCGCTGATAATCATATCAGCCACTTGGAGGCCGGTGCCTTCGATGGACTGAAGGTTTTGCATAGTCTGAAGTTGGGGAACAATTCGATAGGGCAGCTGCCTTCTGCTCTTTTGGCTCTGAAAGAGTTGAGGTTTTTGGATGTCTCTGAGAACCCTTTGCTTTGTACTTGTGCAACTTTGAAGTTAAGGGATGCTTTAGTAGCGAGAGGAGTGGAGATATCAAAGAAGACGTACTGCTGGGAACCGTTTGTCGCGAGGAACACGTCTATTCTGAAGCGCGACAAGAATATGGCATGCTTGTTGGAATCGCAGGATACTGAAATGCAAGGAGATCAGCCTGTTGAGGGTTCTGGAGAAGCCGAAGTAGACGAGGCCTTGAATGAAGCGGAAGAAGATTTAGGGGAAGAAGAAAAGGTTATCGAGGATGATGAAGCCGAAACTGAAGTTCCAGTCACATCGACGGAAGCGACCCTGTCGTCATCAACTGCAAAACCTGTGTCAAGCGAAGTTTCATCAACGGAAGCCGCTAGTTCCACTGCTGCTGCCAAAGACGATATCTCTTTCGCGGAATCAGAAGATTCTACGATAAAAGAAGCTACGACCGAGACTTCTGTGGTCAAACCAGAAGAAGATCCCGAAGAGGATGAGAAAAAAGAAGAGGGGGAGAAGGAGAAGGGGGTGATGGATGATCTCATTTTTCCTGTCACAGTCCCCAAGGAAACAACTAAGAATGATTTGATCGAAGCATCATCCTCTCCGAAGCCAACTGATGAGCTCATTATACCTGATGAAGGATCCGGTGAGGGTGATGACGATGGTTCTGGCCTGGATGGCTCGGGAATGATTGCTAATATGCCCGGCATTGACTTTAACGAGACCAGCGGTGGCCTCGACGAAGAGGATCACGTGTCCTCCACTTCCTCGACCACGACGACAACAGAGGCGAGCTGGTGGTCAATCATCAATAACATAAACCCTTGGGGATCTTCTGATGAAACAACAACCGCAGCTCCTACGTCCACGACGGAAAAGAGCCCTGAAGAGGACGCTAAAGAGGAAGACTTTATTCCGGTTACGCAGAAACCCGTGGTAGAGGTGGTAGCGACGAAAAGCATAGTACCAGATACGAATTTAAAGCAGAGTCCGAGGACCCTGGAGGAGCCTAGCGATGATGTAGCACCTGGTTATGATTCGAATAGTCCGTCGCCTTCACAGGAGTCGAAGAAGGGCATGGGATCATACGTTGTGTTAGCTATTCTCTTGGCTATCCTTGCTGTTCTCATCGGTTTCGCCGCGTACAAGGGCGATTTCTGCCGGAAGAAACCCAAGCGTAGGGACGTGGAACGGGGTACTGAGCTCAAAGACATGCAGAAGTCCCTGCTGGACCAGAACTCGCAACCGAAAATCCAGGTATCCAACGGCAACACCATGGAGAATGTGCCTCTGATGAACAGCACTCTACCCGAAGAGCCCAAGGACAACCAGAGAAGCTACGATATCACACCGACACCGATGACGAACGGTGCAAACAAGACTAACGGATCCACGATAGACCCCAACGACCCTGTCAAACCACCCAGGAGATCGCCCAACCCAGGTGACCAAATCGAGGCTCCTCTCAATGGTCTCAACCCACCGATGGAGGACATCGACGCGACGCCTATGCACAACGGATCTCTTGAGCCCCTGAACAACGACCACTACGACGAACAGCCGCCCCTCAGCCCCAATGCCCAGAGGGTCAAGATCACGCTGCAGGAGAACCCGGACAGCGTGCCCAAGACGCCGATACTGATAACGCGGCTCAAGGGTGGCGAGAACCTAGTCAAGGCGCCGTGAGATTGATCAGACGATGATGGGACGATTATATGTACAGTTGTTTGTTCTTAGCGCGTAAACGAGTGTCGCGATGATGAAAAGACTATATTTATCTGGGACAGCTTCTGTGGAAACTGGAACGTGAGGATGGGTTGAGTGAGTGAGTTTGGGCTGAGGTCATGTTGGAAAGTCAAATATAGGATAGGGGGATGCTTAGTTGGTTGGCTGATTTGTACATTGAATTTTTCGTTGTTCCGATGAAGTTCTTAGATATCACCAACTGCTTCGGTCATCCATTGTTGTCAGTAATTTAAGAAACGGTGCATGACCGATTATATGATAAAGAACAAATATGAAAGATTTTAGAGGAGTAATGAAAAATAGGAACATGTCAATTGCCACTCCCTTAAAGTAAGAAACTTTGACTTCCCAACTAGATTTTGGTTAATTAGTACGTAATTATTCAGTTTCGCAGAAGTTACAACTTGACTGCCCTATACGATCGATCAAAGTGTAATACGAAAGAGTGCAATATGTGCCTTTATAACATATAGAATGAAGAAATATACCCGACTACGAACGACCATATTTTTTATTATTATCAAAGATGAGCGGACACTAGTCACTCCTTGTACGATACTTGTAATGAGCTGATTAGGAACGAAGTGAATTTTTATTGTAAAACTTATCGCGTAAGCATGGACGAAAAGAGAGACTATAATGTCGTGTAAATGCGCGAAGCGTCCGTCTTGTGCGATAATGTTGATGTAAAACGACGTAAGACGAAATATTATGTTTGTATAATTAAACGAATAGCCTTATTTTATTTGTTAATAATAACGTGATAGGTTCGACGTGAGCCTGCGATTATTACTGGCTTTTTTTACGAGTGTTATACGAACAAGTTGTGAGGTATCGAATTTTCACTTCGTATGTCCAGTACGAAGTGCTACGTATTATTCGTTAATATATTGTGAGCAAAAATGTGTTGAAATTACAAAGATAATGTTAATACAATTTTGTAAGACATTTTATATTTTATATATAAATATTATATATTATTGAATAAAAACAATGTCTTCAAATAGACGCATTCATTCCATAATTTTGGATAGATGAAGTTTGTGGTTTATTTTATTGTTAGTAAAATATTTTGTTAAATTTGGTAGGATACATATCCACTATGCGTAAGCCCGATGCTTTATTTAACGAAAATTGTTTTTATTCAAAGTTAGTGAGCTTTATCAAATAAACTATTAGAATAAATATATAATAAATATTAAATTTTACAATAACAAATGATTTCTTCATCTAATTTTCCTGATATCCAGAATTGTCAAAGAATCACTTCCTTAAATCTTTAGATGTGTAGAAATAAAGTAGAATAAGTAAGTAAATAATGAAAATATCATTTATTATCTATATTCTTTTCAATTTCTTACGTTTGCCTAGTGAATATGAAATGTATATGAATCCACCTATTTATTTTTATAAGTAAAATGTCAGCTGTCAATCAGCATTTTTCATAGTCGTTTACATAGCTAATAGTTACGTTAGATTATTGATTTACGTGTATGCATACATGAATACGGAAAATTGTCTTTTCAATTCTTACAAACTGCTTCTATTCACTCACTATAAGTTAATAACGTATACTAAAAGAAATTAATAAACATCATTTGAAATGCATTTTTAATTGATAATTGATTGATTCGTTACATTTACAAGTTTCAAAAATAACATTAATAAATTGACAATAATAAATATAATTATAAGTTAAAACAAGCTTTATTTATTTGGCGTGTTCAAGTTTCAATCAATCATCTAAATTTTACAATAAAAATCCAGTAAACACAAAGACAATTTCCTGTACGAAGAAAGTGACTTTCCTTTCCCAATTCATCTTTTTATCAAAATAGAAATAAATCCAGTAAGAGCATCAAGAACTTTCATTCAGGCTATCCCGCCTCGTAGCTATTATTCCATTCCACAACGCAATCGTACGAAGACCGATTTTTTTCTCCACCAGCCACTGAGCAAACCTTCGTGCGCCGTTTGTCTTATCTCCTGCCTTGCTTTTCAGCCTAAATCGAGTTCGTCGACCTTATCGGATCAGCGTATCTACATCAGATAAGGCAGATCATGCACGGCGATAATGAAAGGGGCGATCTTCACGCGGAGGTGCGAGAGCTCACGATTATGTCTACATAAGGTGTAGGGGAATTGTAATAAGCTGCGCGCTGTGGATTAATTTTTCGCTTCGAACACAAATGACTTTATATGTATATGCATAACGTTTGTTCGCAAAAGTAGAAAAAAGAAAATAGATAATAGAAAGTAGAAAATAGATATTATTGAATCAATATTACACGGTTTAATTAATTGTATATAGGTCGAGTGATTGCGTAATAATTGTTTTCTTGTTTTCTGTTTTAGTGATCTTAATGATTTTATTTACATGAATATCGTATAGTGACATTTTATTCCGTTTTGTTATTATTTTAATAAACGCTTTACTTGTAATTGTACATTTTAATAATTTTTTTAAAATAAAATTATAAAATTTGTTACAGTAAGGTCGTGTCTGCAAGAATTTTGCATGACGGCAATATATATATATATATATTTTTTTTTTTTTATAAAAAAAATATATTTAATTGTATACCCTTGTAATAAAACTTAAACCTTTTTTCAATTTGATTTTTTTTCGAAACTTAATATAACATAAATTTAATTAGAATCGCATATATTAATTATGAAGATATGTTTATGACTATTTTAACATTGTTAAGAGCTATATAAAGTAAAAGTAATAACGTTTCATTCGATAACAGTATAATAGAACATTTGAATATAATGGAAAGTCAATAATGTAAATACTACATAGCGATTTTCTAGCATCATTCCCAACGTACGAAACGGTACTTGCATATTGGAATTTTCAATATTCCATAAAAGTGATTTATTCGAAATGATAGCATTCCAATGTAGCAATGCCTTTGCGGTTTATTTTTTATAATTCAATTTTGTTTATGAAAATCTTTTACCATAATGAGCAAATCATCGAAAATTTTATTTCTTTGAATGTAAGTTGATGCGCATCAAATTTTTTAACATTATTATATATCTATTTGTATATAAAATGCAAAATATTTTTTACGTATTAACATTCTCAATTAAATGTGACATATACACGTGAATTACTCAAAGGTATGTGAATTCTATTAAACTCTTTTGCGTGAGGAATATCAGGGTTTCATTTCACTTCATTAGCTTATAATATATCTTATAATATAACATAATACTACACTTTGAGTTTTATTTAAAAATGTAAAGCTACCTCACAAACTTTTATTATTTACACAATCTTAACGCACTTGACAATACAAAACTATGTTTAATCAATTCCTCGTTATATTATTATTTTTGTTTACCCCTCAAAAGGGCGAATATTCGTACATAAATAAAAAGATTTTGAATTAAAAATATACATATTTTCGAAAATACTGCTACACTCTATTATTACAATCGTTTCATCATCAGAAATTTCTCAATCGAAACGCACTATTTGTACAAAACAGCAAATCTTAAAACCGGCAATATATATATCCTCAACGACTCCTAAGCCCTCAGCTATCGCCCTCACTGGACCTCCTGTACCCACTTCTGGGCTCCCTATCCAGATTCCTGATAATCGTCCTCCCTATCCTCCTGCTCCCAGACAGCTCGCCACCCGCGTCCGAGTCCTCGTCATCCGTCGACGTGCCGTGCCTCATGGACATCCTGATGGACTTCCTCCTAGCAGCCGTCGGAGTTGGTGGCCTCCTCGCATCCCTGTTCCTATCCCCTTCCTCTTCGTCCTCCGCCTCATTCTCGTTATTGTCGGGTTCGACCATGGATTCTCGGGCGCGCCTGAGTCGCTCTTCCCGGCGCAGCTCCCTGCGCGACAAGTTGTCCTCGCTCTGGGAGCGGAGCCGACGTACTCGACGCGGTCGGCGTTTCCTTGAACCGCGAAGACTCTCCGACGAGGCTGTCATGCGGGTGATCGTCGTGGAGCCGTTTGCGGTTTCGGTTGTGACCGAGTCCAGGGCGTCGAGAGAGCGCGCCAGACGTGTCATCGTCACGGCCTCCTCGTAGCTTGGGGGACCGATGAGTTCTAAGGGATTGATTCGAGGTTCCACGGTGCGCTCGCGTTCGCGTAGCTCTTGCTGCATCATCACGTGCCTGTAAGTCGAAATCGTTTTGTCAATGTACTTTTTTGAGTGTTAATTTATTAATACAACGATCTTTTATGTTTTAATTGTTCTTATTTTTAAGATTTCTATATATGGAATGCCAGAATTTGTTGTAAGTTAAATTTGTTTCATGATAAATTATTTAAATGGATATATGTCTGTAAAGCAGTATAAATTTTCATAGGGATTTTGTTTTTTTCATTAATGTACACATTGATAAGAGAACTAACTTCATTATGTTCATGACTTCAAAAATAAAAAATAAAAAAATAAATAATACGCTCGAAGCGCGTCGAATGTAGCTAGTTATATTAAATTCTTAGTTATGCTGTAACAATAACAGTTTTAGGGAATAATAATCTAATAAAAAAAAATACTTTAAATTACAAACCTTCTTTGCAATAGTCTCAACCTCTCTCTGATTTCAACCCTCTCGACCTGATCCCTTTGATTCCTCGCCTGCCTTTTCAGCTTCATCGAATGTCTGATCGAAATAATCGTCCCGGAAAGCACGACAATCGTGAGCAGACTCACGAGGACCAATCCCCACGTTTTATTGTTACTTTTATACAGATTGTCAGTCTTCCATTCATTGGCGCAGGTGAGTTTCCACGAATAGCCCGTCACGTTTTTCGGGCTGTGACAGATCAGTGACTCTTTGTTCGGCAGACTCATTAAGTAACCGTAAAAGGGGTAAAGTTGACTGCAGTCGCAGATCCAGGGGTTGTCTTCTAGATGGAGATGCTTGAGGTTGGGGTTGTCGAAGAATATTTCTGGACTGATGGCTCGCGTTATCAGGTTTTCTGTGATCGAAAAAATAATAATTAAAATTAATGCTAGGATTTTAACCTAAGAATTTCAGTTGAGTAATTTGTAAAAGAGTTAGTTTAATAAGACAATAAATATTCACCTGATAGGTCTAGTTTTTCCAATTCGGGCAAACCACTGAGGCTTATATTGTCCAGATTCGTGATTCGATTACGTTTAAAAATCAAATTCCTCAAACTCGAAGATTCCAAGCCACTGGGCATCTCCGCTATCAAATTTTTACTCAAATTCAGGTGGTACAACCTCGGCGTACCCGATAAACTATTTGCGTCCATCCTGCTGATCAAATTTGCTGAAAGATCTAGACTCACCACTGACGTAGACAATTTTGGATACTCCGTAAGATAATTATCGGATAAATTTAGAAACTGCAGTTCGATATTCTCTCTAAATGCTGTTGAAGGTACGGACTTTAACCCGTTTGCCGACAGATCGAGTACTTGGAGCATCAGGAGATTGGCGAAAGAGCTTCGATTCAGACGCTCTAAGTGGTTGGAATCCAGGAACAGGTGCGTTAATTCACGATTTTTCGCGAATATGCGGTCAGGTAGCATGCGAATAGAATTGCTGGACAGTCTAGCGTAGGTTAGGGCTGGCAGGCCGTGAAGTCCTGGTCTGTCAAGATCGCATCGCGATACGTCTATTTTCTGCAGTTTCGAGTGGCGCAAGGTTTCGTACCTGAAATCCATATCATATAATATATAATATTGGTAACAGAAAATTCTCTTTTTCGAAATTGACTAACTTTTAGTTAATACACTTTTAATAAATCGCTTTTCACATTTAACACAATCAGGTTTAAATTCTAACACTTTAAATTAAAGTTTTAAACGATTAAAGAAGAAACTGATTTGCACTAATTCAAAACGTATTTTTTAACCACTTGACGATCAGATAAAAAGTGCTTATATGTCAAGTACACTCAAAAGATATAATTCTCTTCTTATTATCTATTTAATAAAATGTCTATTAATTTATTGAAATGCTAGGAAACTTTTTTTTTCCATTATATCTCACTTGTGACAATTCTTATTTTGGTGGATTTTTTAATTATAAACAGTCAAAAGATTAATATTTTATATTAATACATCAAACTATATACAGTACAAATATCAATTGCAATTCATTCCTCGAACTCTATTCATCATCGCTAAATCTATATTTGATCACGTCTCTATAATTCCGAGCAAGTATATATATATATATTTATATATACCCACCTGGTACTGTAGACCAGCATGGGATTGTCCGCGAGTCGCAGATCAATAAGCTCGGGGAAGCCCTGAAAGGCGCGTGGACTCAGGACTTTCAATTGACATTTCGAGAGATCGAGCCCCTTCAGCTTCAGGCTGTAAGGATCGTTGATGTCTTTCAGCGGATTGCGGGTGAGGCTGAGTTGGGTGAGCTCCGGCAGGCCAGTCAACGACGTGTTCTTGAGTTTCTCGATCGCTGGAAATTGAGGAGCAGGGTATCAGAAGTCATTTGGCTGTGAGCTTCCATTGAATGCTCGAATTTAATGGTTATTTAGGTCAAGATTTATTTTTGTATTGTTAACTTTCAATATTATTATTTAGTATCATTCTTTGGATTTATGATACTGTACTTTGAAAAATAAGACGCGAAGAGAGAAATTCCTTTGTTTATGCTTATTTTATTGATCGTGGCATGTAAACCAATTTTCTGTATATATAAAAAATCTTTAAACATTCAAAAGAAGTGAGATTTTTTTTATTTGATTGTTTTTCAATATTTGACATTTATTTCCTTTGTACAAATATTTATATTATTCTTCATATACAAAATTTCCACTAATCTTCTCAAATAGAAGTTTTCTTTAAGGTGCTTATTAATAAATTCAGAATAGTATATTATCATAAAGAATTGTAAGCCAAAGCTTTGATTACTGCTCATTTATCAATGACCAACTGTATTTTGCAAATAGCAATTCAGCATGAAACTTTTTTGTATAATTTTAACACTCTTTTTCAACCACTTCAAATTTCACTTCCAAATATACATAACCCCCCTCCTTACCACACGAGTCCGCACTGAGGAACTGCAACGACGGATTCTTCAATCCCTCTAGCTCAGCCAGCGGATTTCCATTAACGTACAGACTCTTCAGTCGCCCCAGCTGACCAATACCACCGAGATCCGCCAGAATGTCCCGAAACGAGTTCTCGCTGAGGTCGAGACGACGCAGGTTTGCCAGACCGCGCAGATTCGCCGGCAGGAAGCTGAGCTTGTTGCGCGCGAGGTTGAGGTGTTGAAGCTCCTTGAGTCGGTTGAGCGCCGCGGCGGGGAGCTCGGTAATGAGGTTACCCGAGAGGTCCAAGTGCTCGACCTCCGAAGGAAGATGAGTGTGGTAAGAATGTGATTTCCGCTGTTACTTTAGTATGGTGTTCTATTTATTTTTCTTTCGTTAGATACTGGATAAGTTTTTACAAATAATGTATTTGCTGTGTAAATTACTTTTTAATTGATATAGTAGCTGACAAATACTTTAGAACTGACATAATTTCGTTATCTAGGCTTGATTAGTAAATTGTTCTACCGTAAATTACAAAGTAAATATAGCTCTCGCCTGCTATTTTTGCACATGGATTTCCACGTGGACGCGCAGTACTTACCACGCCGATAAATCGATGATTCAATTTAAATAAAAGATTGCAACATCCCTCTATACTTTTATTTCTCAACCTTTATTACTTCTTTCCTCGCTCTCCGCAGAACACAAACTGCATCAACAAAAAGCAACGTTTTTCTTACAATCTATCGTAACGGTCGTCGCGCGCTACGTTCGCTTCAAAATTTTCGATACATTTATTTCGAGCAACCGGCAGTATCTGTAATCAGATGGAACTACGAGATAAGCCGTGAATCACGTAGGAATCGCATTACTCACGCCCTCGCGCGCGCCTCGTTTCTATTAGTCGCTGACAGAGAAGTTATAAAGTTGTTTCAACTTTTTGTATTAAAATTGTGTTTTCCGAGTAAACACACGCATGGCTTTGTTGGTACAGATTTCCTTTAGTGATCAATTAATAAAATAAATCCGTATAAGAAAACTTTTACATAATGTAACAATGTTTGATCAGTGTTTCAAACGACGTTAAACGTCAACTTTTCTCGTTCAAACTATACATTAGCACCACGAATTTCCTTATTCCAATCCTGACACTCTCCACACCTACCTCGTATTTCCACAGCTCTCATTATACCAACTTCAATTTCCAAATACTCAAAATACTTTCCACTCCATTAGAAACTTGAACGTTTCACCAACTTCTACCTTAGTACATATACATATATACTTACGACATCGCTGATGTTGTCGGGGAACGCCTGCAGCCCTTGGCCGGCGCAGCTCACCGTCCGCGGCACGTGAACCAAGTCGCACTGACATCTCGCGGGGCACGCCACCACCAGCTCACCTCCCCAATTCACCAGCACCACCACTATTAAGCATCTCCAAGCACGCCCAGCTTTCACCACCGCCCTCGCCATGCTCGGCACGCACTCCGTGTCCGCGCGCGGTTGCTTTATCACCTCATCATCGTCGCGCACCTCGCGAGAGAGACAGAGAGACGCGAGCGCGTGCACACACCTGCGACGACTGATGAGAGAAGGAGAGAGAGAGGAGGAGGCGCCCGACAGCGGCAACGGCGGCGGCAGTCGCGTTATCGGTGATAAGGTGTATGCTCCGCGCGCGAGGCTTGCTGCAGGCGGAGATAGCTTTCAGATAATTTTGACGATCGTATGTGTAGAGATTTTCGGGGATCGCAGTGTTATGTATAGGTGTGGCTTGAATTTGAAAGTAGTGTGGGAAGGTTCGAGTGGGAATATAGGTTGGATGGATGTTGAGAATCGTAGTTGGCAGTGCAATTAATAATAGAGGACGATGATTTTTTTATTTTATTTAACAATTAGATGTGGGCTAATTGATACAAATGAGTTCCCAATCAGTTTGATTTATCTTAATTGTTATATTTATTAGTAGTCGTACGTTGTAGATTAATCAGACGGTAATAGTGACCATCTCTGTATATTTAAATTTAAATTTCTAAAAATAAAAAAATTGATGTTTTCAAGGTTGTTAAAAACAATTACCACTCTTGATATCTTATTTGGATCGGTTGGCAAAGCTCGAGATATTGAGAAGGGCGCTAATTGAAGTTGTTTTTATTATTTTGTAAATAAAGCGTAAGTGGGAGATAACAATTGTAAACTCGCGTGTGTTGCTTTTGCTATTTAAAATTGCACTTTATTGCTTGTAATTTATAAAATCTACGAACGTTCATAATTTTTAATTACAACGAAGATATTTTTATATTCATAAAAGCTTAAATTTTATACTAGAGGATTTTATTGTACAGTCCTTTTAGATTACAAGAAAAAAAATGTATAACAAGGGTATCGATGGAGAAAATTTCTTTCAATAAAATGTCGAGATAAGATTGCCAATGTTTAAATATTTTTCTGTACGTTTTTGTACAAACGTCTCATTTTGTAAGCGCCAAATGCAAATATACTTTCCAAACAATAAAAGCATCATCTCCACTGAAAGTAAATACATTTTTCTGCACTTCGCTTTAATCTTGAAAACAAACCCATTCCACCCGCGGAAACTTAAAAGGTGACTCTCCGAGACATTAGATTAATACTTCGAGTATCCCAAAGCCGATATTGCCTCAGTCTCTCTTCCTCTTCATCGCGATCGGTCGACTATACACGAGAGCATCGAGTCTACTAAGCCCCTCTTCGGCCGACCCATGCGGATATTTTCCCCGAGACGATGTCCACTCGTCCCCGGCAGTAATACGACCTCGTCGGCGAGGTTAAGCGAACCGAGATGCCAGCCGCGATCTCTCGTCTTTCTTTTTTCTCTCCACGCGCGCCGGCTTTCTTTCTCTAAAGGGCGAACCGGGAGGATGCGGTGCGGCAGTGATGGTACGGTACTACTGTGTGACGAGAGATGGGTGGAGGTTGCGGCGGGGCGATTAAATTTAAATGAGATGCTTTCTGGAATTTCTGCTGGTTGATAGAAAATGGGAAAAGATTGTTTTTTGAGGCTTGGAAAATATAGTTGCGGGATGAAAAGTGAGTTTGGTGATGTGTTCATTATAATAATGATTAATGTACGGTTTTTTCCGGCGGTTGTTTATTATATAGGTCAGATGATACAGTAAAACATTTCAGTACCGAATTATTATCAGACTGCAATACCCATGACTCTACTGTAGTGCACATAAAGCAGCAAAAGCTCATACCTGAAATCAAGAAGGTTTGTCAGAGAGTGAAGAAAATTATTTATGTAACTAAGTGATGGAGGTTCAAAAATCGTTACCAAATGATTAACTTAATGAATTATAAAAGAGACTTCAATATTGATGCTGAATGGTATGTCTACATAACAGCACATAGAAAAGGTAGTTGTTATAGAGTCGGAGTAATCGTGAAGCTACGAGAGCGAGATTGCAAGCTTCACAAAATGAAGCTATTTTAGAACAAGCTTTAGCACAAGCTCTTTTTCAATGGGCTAAAAAACCATCGTTCGACATAAATTTTTTCTTCTGTAGCAAAAAAAACCTGAGTGTACGCGTAAGTTTCTTGCAAAGAGATTTTATTATACTCCAGCTGTTACAAAAATACAAATACAAATGGAACATGCCTTTATTCCTCAATCTGATGGAACATTACAAATCGCGCTATACTCAGGTGCTTCAGAACTTGTGGCTACAGTAACCTATAATATTGTCGAGACTCACCAGTCACCAGAAAAAATATCAACGGGTTCAGCCTGTAGGTTACAGCAGAATAACAATTTTAAAATCTCATTATCTTTGGATCAAATGGGTCTACAGACCTCTGATAGGGCTTATTTTATCAAAAATTATATATTTTAATACAAAATTTATAAAACATATCATTACTAATCAAAGTTTCTATTTTTTAGGTGAATCCAAAAATAGTAGTTTTCGGTCCTAGGTCGTAAAATTTTACTGATCGAGTGGGAATTGTACACCCTCGGACCCGCGCAGCTGTGGAGCGAACATTATTTTTCGTCGTAAGTGTCCGTAAAGTACGTACTTTACAACTTGTTTTGAGGCTGTAAAGTTCTATTTTCCTTTATGGATACGTAATAAATTTGTAACTGTAGTACCCTCTTAAACATCTGAATTTTTAGGAAACAAAATTATGCTTTCATAAAGTTCTTGATTATTAATATCTATACTTTTGCCATATATTTATCTTTAAATTTACCTTCACTAATTGATAAAGCCGTCTTTTAAATTTAATACCTGTTTCAGTGACTCGTTTATTATCCTTTAAAGCCATAATTCGAAAATTATTTCATATGGGGCTGTTTTTGACACAATTTTTTATAATTTGTGTTCTATTTCCGTGTCTAACAATTGGTAACGTTTGTCGAAAATCACCTAAAACAATTATAACTTTTCCTCCAAACATTTTATTGTTATTACATGCGTCTCTGAATATACGGTCTTCAAAAGCGGTTTTGGAAGTCATTGTTATTTCATCCCAAATAATAACTTGAACTTGTTTTATTTTTTGACCATCTTTACTATTTATAGTAATATTGCACTTACTTCGCTAATCGATATTTAAAAGTAATTTAAATGTTGTATGTACAGTTTTTCCTCGCTTTAATAAATTGGCGGCTATTCTGGTGCATGCAACCGGTAAAAAATTGATATGATTTATTGTAAAATATAAAATTAATTAATTTAGTAAATAACGTTTCTCGCTTCCTCTAGGACTATCGACAAAAATACACTTATCATTTCATTTTTCATTTATTGCATTATAATGTATTAACAGTGTCAAGAGGGTCTAGTAGACATAAAGATATGAAAATTTTTTACAATGATTTGTTTGATAATACTTTCTTCATTAATATTGTTTACAAAAAAATATACGTGTTTGTAGAACTGGTAAGTTAAAATCAGATAAAGAAAAACCATGCGATGTTACGATGTTATTTATTACACTCAATGCATATTGTTGACCTTCTTCTTTCATTTTTGGAAGATAGAAATGAATTTTATACTTTTCAACTAGTCTAGTAGCATTAAGTGGATTAAAAAAGACACATACATGTAAGCAAATAGATTGCACATACTTCGACGAAATCTGTATTGAGATGATTCTTCTAAGCATTTATTCCACTCTTCATCTGTTACAATCAAATTTATAGCTTTAAATTCGAAATGATTTGAATATGTAATACCGTCGTATATTCTTAAATGTTCATCGAAGTGGCTCTTTTGACTTGCTGTATTAGACTTACTAAATACATTCTACTTGAAATAAATTTATTAATTTTTTTCATTTTATTTAACGATTTAGTTTTATCATCAAAAACATAATAATAAAGTATGTTCATATATAAATATTGGCGACCACCAATATCCCTCTGACATTATTCAATGTTGAACGATTAACTCTGCAATATTGACAAATCAAGAAAAGAATTTGTAAGAAAATATAATTGAGAATGATGCAAGTTTTGCAACTCTTGGTTCGATTTTTTCATGAGCCGAAAAACTCGTCATGAAAATACTATACAAAATTAAATTATAGATATTGAAGTGACTACAAAAAAAGTCATTCTTTTTACATTTACTATAGCTTTACGAATAGTATAAAATCACTCCCATTATTCCCCATACCACCTCCTGAAAAAAAGGATAAACCTCACCCACTCGACACTCGTGCGCAGGTCTAAAGCGCACGATTCCCGGAATCTCACACGTCCGGTTGGGCCAATCCACGAGAGGTCACACCCTCAGTCGCGAGAGGGTGCGCGCGCGCTTACTCGTTTGCGGCTTAGCGCTACCGCGCCGGCGCTTAGCCCCGCAGCTCATCCGCAGTGGGGGAGGTTACGAGCTCTCTCTCTCTCACACTCACTCTCACTCTCTCTATATATATACACCTGTTGAGCAGTCGACCAACCAACAACCCCTTCGCGCTGCGATTTCGCAAATCCGTGTGAGGCCGGACTACCCGGTCACGCCTACTTGCATGTGTGTGTGTGTGCGTGTGTGTGTGTGTATGTATGTGTGTGTATGTGTGTGAGTTTAGCTGGGTGGGTGGGGTGAAAAATGTGGGGGAGGGTTTCGAGAAAACGGTTTGGACTTTCGGTTTGAAAGGAGAGAGGTGATGTAATGTTGATTGACTTAGTTTACCGTATAAGTTATGTGAATAGTTCGGAATTGCGATAAAATCCGTGGCAAAAATTTGTCGTAAAAATTACTATTTTTGGTAGTAATCGTGGGACGGACTCATTTTCTCATGTAAATGACTACAATTGCTAATAAAAATTGATGTTCGTAAATTACGAAATAATAACAATTTTTACTATAAATTGTAGTAATTTTCATGAAAATATGAGTACGTCCTAGAGTTACTATCGAAAATAGTAATTTCTACTATAAAATTTTTCTCCGTGTGACAGTAAATTTATTTTACATTTGATTCTACTAATTATACTCATAATTGTACTATCTGTATTCGGAATAAAAAATGAAAAACCTTTTTACTTTTTCAAGGTATCAAACTTACTTTAATATTTTATTATTTAATTAATATAAGTAAACTGAAATAGCTATTTATTGAAAAACAATTTTATATACTTCAATTCATTCCGAGATCACAAATGCAACATTAATTCAATAAACACGCCAACATCAAGCATTCATATAACAAAAGTAATAATCTCCATAAAAGCCCGCAGTACCGCATCTCTCACGAAAGATAGCCGCACTCCACGCGCAATCTCAGTCGCAGAAAGCACTCCCGCTCGCGCGCGAATTGCCGCGCGCCGAGCCCAAATCTCCCATTAAAATCTCACTGCACCCACCCACACACAGCCTCTCTCCTTGAAAACCAAACCAGCGCCGCCGTTCGCCATCTTAGCTTCCTCCCGATCATCTTCGAACTCTCCATTCATCTACCCTCCGCCTCCTCTGCCTATAATTAAAAGTCGATCAGCGCGCGCCGCTTCTCCCTCTGATAAAGACACCCATCACCCTCCCTTTTCTCGCATTGCCGCAGGATCTACAGCCTCTCCGTTCTCCGATACACGTATATATTTTTAACGCCTTCATTTCCGGCGGGGAGGTACCGGAAATAGCGCCGGCGCGATATACACGCCGCCGGTGTGTTTCAAGTATTGATCAGTTCGAGAAGCGAGCGAGAGAGAGAGAGAGTACGCGCGCGCCACTATCGTCCTCACCTAGCTTTTACTGCAGCCAACTTCCCCCACCCCCTCTGAGAGTTCCGGGCGGCGTTGTGCCCCCTCCCCCTTTACCGCGTGCAGTGGTAGTCGCTGCTGCTGCTGCTGTTGCGCGGAGTTATGACAGAGCTGCTGTGCGTGTATAGGGATTCTTTTGGGAGTGGATGGTAGAAGGTGGATTTGGTGAGTTGTGGAGATGGTGTAGGTTGTGGAGTTGGGGGTGGTGCTGGAATGGCAGAGGAAGGAGTTTTTATTTAGAGAATGAAGAGGGGATGAATATCTGCATGATTTTGGATTTGAAAGAAGTACTTATGTCAAGTTCATGGAAGAACGTTATGCTTATGTCAATAGAAATCTTAAAAAATATGGAATAAAAATTGAAAGTGTATATTATAATATTTATGAAGTACAATATTCTCATTACTCTCTATAATATGAAACTGTATTGGGAAAAACATTTTTATACCAATTAATTGCTCGTCACAAAGAATAGATAATTTAGTCGGAAAGGCGAATTGTACTTACTTTCATATAGATACCTTATCCGTAACTTCAAAATAAAAAAACTAAAAATAATGTTAAACATATGTAAAAAAATATTCGTCTCGTCCACCGCAAACCATATTCTTCTTGTTCTTTGTTCATTTCTTTGATTTACTCACGGCCCCTACTATCCCTCTCCTCCCTCTTTTTTCCACCAAGCCCCGTCTTCGAAATACTCAACTCCGCGAAGTAATGTCTCTGCGTTGAGATTTCTCTGTCTTTTTATCCAATCGTTATCGATCCCGCGTCCGCGTCACCTTTCATTTCGCGAAACTGTTACGAAACGCGATTATTGCTGCCGCGCGCCAAGCAAGAAGAGATAAGGCAGATAGGAAGAGAGGGAGAGGCTTTTTCCCGGTTGGGAAATAGCGCACGCGCGTGAGGGATACGATTTTCCTCGAGAGATGCCAATGCGTATACCAGATTCATTCCGTGTAGTTAAGTTGTCATTAATATTATTGTTGGTAGTGGTGGCGTAGTGATGGTGCAGATGGTCGGGGGGTACAATTTAAATCACACTCTAGGTGGGGATAAGATCGAGGATTGTTCATTATGCAAGTAGGTGGTTAAATTATACTTTTGCTTCCTCCTAAAGGAAGCTTCGTAATAGTAAAATTTTAAGTTTCGTTAAAACAATCTAAAAACACGAATATAGGTGATAGAAGTTCAAATCACACACGGAGAGAAATTTTGTAGTGAAAATTACAAATATTCGAGACAAAATTACCAGTTTCTATGGTAATGGATGGACAGACTGACAATTTCAAACTTTTTACCAAAGTGCCTTGGTAAAATTTTTTTTTAGTTAATTTAAATTAAAAAAATTAACTTTTTTTATCCATATTGATGGATATATAGTATTTTAATATAGAAATAGAAACAGAAACAAGGATGAAAAAACATTAAACTGAAAAAAAATTTTTACGGAAGCGGGATTCGATCCGACGATCTTTGGGTTGAGAGTCCGACGTTCTACCGACTGCGCCACGGAAGCTGTTACCAAAAGTCATTTGAATCGCCGTTATTACTTACTCAACATATGTGTATTGTTTTCATTTTAACGTCGCGCACGCCTCTAGTATCAATCTTCTGAAACACAATAATGCGCAGTGCGCATGCGCGAGTACACAAATACCAGGTTATTTGGTAAAATTTATCAGTTTTCTTAGTAAAAATTCTTAGGTTACCTTGTAAAAATGACTAGATCTCAATTTTTGCCAGTGTGTCTGGTAATTTTTATTCCGATAATTTGGTATTTTTTTTAAGTAGTTATGGTAGTTTTTCCTGGGAAACTTATAAATTGTATTAGAAACCTGGGAATATCACGGCTGTTGACAGTCTATCCATGCGCTACCAAGGCACCTTGGTAATTTTTACTCTAAAATTTCTCTCCGTGCCTGATTTTAGAAAATGTATGGATATGTGTGTATGTGTGTGTGTGTGTGTGTGTGTGTGTGTGTGTGTGTGTGTGTGTGTGTGTGTGTGTGTGTGCCGTTTTATCTCAGAATCTATTCGATCGATTTTAACCGGGACAGGTCTCATTTTTTGTGTTTCTTTTGTGTAAATGGGGAAAGAAAATCCTCTTTTTGATTCGCCGATGCGTTTTTGTTTTATTTCGAGTTTTCAATTTTCACGAAATTCATTTTTGCATTTTTTTAATGATAACATTGAGATATTTGAATCGGACAGATAGCATTCGAAAGAGCATAAAAACATATTAAAAAAAAAATTACATTAGCTATTGTATTAAACGGTCAATTTTTTTGAAAAGTCATGATAATACAGAATATAAATAGCTATAATTTGTAAAAATTTGAATCCATTCTGTCGACTAGTTTTTGAGAAAAAAATGAAAAAATGAAAAAAAAGCGTTTTATATGAAGCACGTTTACATTAGTAAAATTGACTTAATCGCTTTGAAATTCCTTGTAGAGGTAGATTTTGGATAGCTTTTGGCTAAGTTCTTTGGGCTAAATGATTGGTCAATAAATTTCAGAGATATTTGAGGTTAAAACTTTTTTAACCTTTTCTTCCAATCGTAATTTCTCGAGAACGGTTCGATGAATTAGTTCCAAATTTATAGGCAATTTTGTGTGTGGTACAGATAATATATGTGCGAATTTTCATCAAGATCGTTCGATTACTTTTTGAGATATTTGATATTAAAATTTTCGTATTTTGCAAAGTCATTTTCTTTGTCGCATGATAACTAGAGAAAAAAAATTGTTTTAATCATGTCGAAATTTTGTGGAGATGTAGAGATTAACATATAATGTCTATCGTATACGTCCTTTAGGTAAAAGAATTGCCTCATAATTTTTAGAGATATTTAAGGTTAAAATTTGTTTACGTATTTTTCAAAATCGTAATTTCTCAATGACGACTTAATGTGTCAGTTTGAAATTTATAGACTATTTTGCATGCGATAAAGGCAATACCTATGTAAAATTTCATCCAGATTATATGGTTAGTTTTTGAGATATTTGATATTTAAAATTTTGGTATTTCTGGAAATGACTTTCTATGTCGCACAATAACTAAAGTAAAATTTAATTACTTTGAAATTTGATGGAGATGTAGATTTGATGGAACTGTAGAGTTTATATATTATTTATTACATGAATTGTTAGGGTAAAAGAATTAGTTTATAAATTTCAGAGATATTTGAGGTTAAAACTGTTAAAACTGTTCAGGCTCTCTTTTCAAATCGTAATTTTTCGGGAACGGTTTTATGTATATGTTACTAGAAAATGGAAATGACACACGATACGCGCGCATGTTGTTTACTTGCTTTCGTTTTTTATTGAGGTTAATTTACAGCGAGCTCTGCAGAAACATGAAATTAGTCAGATATGCTGGCCAATTATTTTGAGTTTGAACTAATCTTTCGAATAATCGCGATTTGAAGTGAATATACTAAGAATTACCCCCTCTCAATTTTGAGATACAAATTTTAAAGTTGAAACGGTTATGGTTCATGGGCATATCATATATAAAGTTATGTAAATGGTTTTATTAGCTGCCACTGATATTTGTGTTTACATAATATTTTATTTGCTTTTTTTTCATTAATATAGTGTTAAAAACCGCTGCCAATTCATTGGTCCGTAGCTTCCTCAACCGTAATTTGTTGATTCCTTTAATTAATTTTTAATAACCAAATTTATAATTTTTTAGAAATTTATTGCATAATTATAATTAAATTCATTTATGAATATTAAAAATTGTTAGTTTTTTAATTTATTTATTTATTTATTATTTATTTATATCAAATTTATATAAATTTTGAGCTGATAAATAAAGTTATCATTTGAAATAGAAGTAAAATATCTATATTTTGTTTTGTTATTAACAAAAACGTGTTTTTTTTTAAAAAGTTCATAATTCACAAATAAATTATAATAATGCAGAATATAATGCATTCATAATGCATAATTCATAATTATAATAGATTATAATAGATATAATTTTTAAACATTTTAATTCATTTTGTTACACATCATTGGAGTTATGAGTTTTAAAAAAAAAACCTTTTTTGTTTTTGATGATAACTAAATAACTGTGATAGATAGAAAATTAATTTTTTTAGAAAATATAGTTATTTTAATTCTCTTTCGAATGCCACCCACCCCATTCAAATACATAGAGCCGTTCTCGAGAAATTACGATTTTAAAAAAATGTCAAAAAATTTTTAACCTCAAATATCACTGAAATTTATGGACCAATCGTTTTGCCCAAAGAACTCGACCGAGAACTATAAAAAGTCTACCTTCAAAAGGAATTTTGAAGCCATTAAGTCAATTTTACTTTTGTAATCGTTGGACATACAAAACTGATTTTTTTCATTTTTCAATTTTTTACTCAAAATCTAGCCTACAGAATGTATTCAAATTTTAACAGATTATAGCAATTTATATTCTGTATTATCATGATTTTCTCAAAAAAATTGACCATTAGTTTAGGAGTTATAAAGCTTCTAAAAAAAACACGTTTTTGTTAATAACAAAAGAACCGTGATGGCTAGAAACTTTTTTTTTTTAGAAAATATAGGTATTTTAATTCTCTTTCGAACGCTACCCATCAGATTCAAATAACTCGATCCTATCATTAAAAAAATCAAAAAACAGTTTTGAGAAAATCGACAATTTGAAAAAAAAACAAAAACGCATCGCCCCAATCAAAAAACGGATTTTTGACCCGCCATCACGCAAAAAAAACAAAAAAAAATGAGACCTGTCCGGTCAAAATCGACCGAGTAGAAGCTGAGATCCAGGCGTACACACACACACACACACACACACACACACACACACACACACACACACACATCCATACAGACATTTTTCAAGAACCATGTATTTTGATTCCTAACACCTCGGAACACAATTATAACATGTTTTTACAACAACTCAAAAATTTACTATCACAAAGCTTCCTCTTCGAGGAAGCAAAATGATAAAATCAACAATCTATGATATTTTATTGAAAATAAAAGAAGGGGATGACAAAAATTATAACGGGCCATTAAAAACATCAAAATTAGAAGTATAATTTCAATTTTTAAAATATGTACACAATTACTTATTATAAAGATACACAATTACTGAATAATAATATATCTATAATGTAAAAAATTGAGTTATTATATATGATCTTGAAAATATGAGTAAGTTGATCTCAGGGTAGATAGCAATTTTTTAATTTTATATTTTAAAATATTACATTTTTTTAAAATAAAATAATTGTCAAATAACAAATAATTTCAATAACAAGAAAAAAAATGCAATTTTACAAATATTAATGAATTATTAAATCATTGAAAAAAAAGTATAATGAATAAACATATTTTGTATTTAAAATACATACTATACATATAGGAACGATACATTAATTTGGAGGAAGCTACATGCCAATGAATTGGTACCGGTTTTTGTTTTGGCTTTGATTTACGCAGTACGTTTATATAATTATAGATTTGAAAAGTTATTTTTACCAATAAATCGATAGGATGATAGCTAATACTGGTACGACAGTATAGCGTAAGGTTTCCACTGAATAATTTAAGAACTATAAGTCTAATGGAAATGCGTATTTTTTTTATTATCAAAGCATTAATATAGTTAATATACTGTGTGGAGAAAATTATATACTATATATTTTTTTTTTACCGAACAACAAATATGTCTATGTATGATTTAAAATAGCAAAGGTGTGTGGTAATCGATTCTAATCGATGAAAACCGTGGCTACGCATAAAATATGCAAAGCTTCATAAAATTATAAATTTTGCACGTTTGTGAAAAAACAAAATAGGCCAAATAGAATAGATGCTTGTAGAAGTATTCAGTATATTCGTCGAACAGCAGGTTGCTTTATAGATTTAAGAGAAACGAAGTATTTAAGTATTTTAATAACAAAAAAGTGTGACAGTATTGAGTATGAAGATATTTCAAAATTTATTGTACTTCTCATTGCAAAATAATTTTGTACATTCACACAGTTGGTTAGATATTCTTTCGAAGCATTTGCGTGTCATGAAACTACGACAGTTATACATTTTCATTACCCGGTTATCAACAAAGTATTACGTTGATTTAAATCTAATTTTTAAGAAACTGATGCCACTATTTCCTATAATATGTATTGACTTATCTGTACTTGAAATCGCAAGTGATTTGAGATTGACAGTCTCACATGTGGTACGGGATTCATTAAACAACGATCTAATCATATTTTTGTCCGATGAAATTACCGATGAACATAACAACGAATTACGGTATTTTTTAAATTCTTATGATAAAATATCGTCGAAATTACTACGACCAAAATTGTTAACTATTAATGTACATGATAACGTAACGTCAGACGATACAATTCGTGCTATGTTGGAATTTGCATGGTTGAACAAATTTTTGGATTTGTCAGTAATAAAAACCCCGTGTAATAGTGATCAAACATATTTTTACACTTTCAATCCATTTTTCTCAAGAGTAGATAAAAAGATATTTTCTGACGATTTGCAAGTGTTTCCAGATAAATTGAAGAATCTAAATGGATACCCTATAAAACTCCCACTTTTTCATTATAAATATCTGGTGAACACGTTCAAAGAAAAATCTAGACAAATTGCAAAGAAATATTTCAATTTTCCGGTTTTAAAATTAGTATTGAAAATTATGAATTCTTCAATTGAATCTGTAAATATTGGAGAAGAAAATTCTACATTAGTTAATGTCAATATCGACGTTTATAAAAGTGTTAGTAGTGGTGCTGCGAATATAATGGCAGTTCCATTTCCTATAACATTCTTCGATAAAGAAACTTTTTTTATGTTATTACATCATGATTGCCATAAATACGTTGGCGTCATACAGGAACATCCAATAATCACTTATAATAAATCTCTGGAATACTTTAGCTATATACTTTTCCTCCCGTTAGTACTTATGTTTTTATTTTATGTCGTAAATATTTATAAAAAACAGAACGACACAATGAAAGTGCTCGATATATTTGGAGCTACATTTGGTATTACTGTCAGGTCAAAACCAAAACAACTATACGAAAAAATTTTTGTATTGTTGGCATTTTTCATATACACAAATTATGCTGTTGAGTTTATTGCGTCACTTACTGAGGCAATCGTATTCCATGATGAATTATCATTTGAATCTATAGAAGATATTGAAAATTCAAATTTTAAAGTAACGATGACTCAGATGGTACATCGGATTATTTTTAATTTCAATGAAGATGAATATATGGAAGGCATAAGAAGAAAGATAAGTTTACTAGAAGATCGATGCATGAATTTCTTAGAAGAAAATAATGATGCTATTTGTGTAATATCTGAATTGCGTTATAGAATTTTGTCGTATAACTATAGATTTTTAAATGCAACGAAAAACCTGAAAATGATTAAGCCTGTGTTTGCTTGTATTCCATTGGGTTATGGATTAGAAAATGCATCACCGTATTATCGCATGTTTGATAAAATATATAAAAAAATAAATGAATATGGATTGTCTGCCATACTACAAAAAAAAACTGACATGATTTCTAATGATTTTAATAATTGTAGTATTGTAAATGATGTTTACTTCACTTATTTTTCGTGGATTTTAATTATAGGTTATTCAATTTCTTTTATTGTGATGGTTTTAGAAATCAATGTGAACCATCATTCTACAATACAATTTTTCTCATATTTTTTTAGAAAAAAATAATAATTTCTTTAGTGTTATGTAAATATTTTCATATCGTTCTCTAAAATTATTTTTAAAAGTTTTTGAATGCTATATATGTATGAAAACTAATTTATTATATCTAGAATGTTATTTTATGTTGTAACTTACATAGGTTTCCGCTCAATAAAAATGTTAGCTATAGTTATGTAAATCGATTTACGCAGTTATTTACCGTTCGATAAAACCCGAAGTGTTTCATATACCTATGTCTACAGAAATGTAGTAAATTTTTCATTTTTCTTTCTGTATGATTTTTAAAAAGTATATCAGAGAAAATTAATTTTCTTTCTTCTTTTTCTGATCTCTGTTTCTACTGTAGTAAACAATCTCACAGTTTAAGAGAAAACAATCATACCAGGATTAATTAGTTGAGTAGAAAGTTGAAAGTTTATTAAATTATGTTTCGCTGCATGTTAAAAATATATTATACCACTCTAACCTCAAAATCACAACTTTGGTATGACTTTTCGGCGCTCGTGGTATAAAATACCGTTCGAAACGAGTGCGGAAGTAAATCATCACCTTCCGTACCAGTGTCGAAATGTACTATGAAAATGTTGTTCAGTTAATGCAAATGACTGAAAACCCCAGTATTACAATATGCTTTGCAAAGCATCCTTATTAAAAAGAAATAAAGTATGTAAAAATTTTTTAAAAAAGATTTAATAACGATAATATTGATTTTTATAATTAAATAAATACAATTATTTACGTGTTCGAAAATGAAGAATATGAATTATCACTCCTGTAACACTAATGCAATAAATTCTTCGACTTGCTGTAATGCTCTGACTAATTCGACGTCATTTTTATCCAATCCCGACATAATATCTGCTAGTGGACAATGGCCTTTATCTTTAATTTGAAAGTAATATACGCGGAATAAAATATGTTCGTATTAATATTTACGCTATAATTTTCACAATAGAAAAATTTTACATTAAATTACGCCAATTACCTTTAACACATAAAACCGGGCATTTAGGATTATTAGATTTAGCAACACCTGCTGCACGCCACGGATCGTTACTTCCATAAACGAAAACAACATTCGATGTCACATTAACAATGTCTAATTCACCATACATGATATTAGTGCATTCTACATTCACTTCTATTAATCCCTTGTCCCTGGAAACAGTAAAAAAATGATTATTTTTTCAGGATAGAATACAAAAATTTTAAACGAAAACGTATTAATATAAATAAGATTGCATTTCATTAAACCTGAAGTCAAAGAGATCAATGCATTGTTGCTTGAAGTAGTCAACAGGTATGCTGTTATCTGGTATACTAAATGGTCGTGCTGAAGTCGTCTGATACCAAGCGAATTCTGAACACGTCTGATATAACCACTGGCGCTCTATGAAAAAATGTGTTAATGTAAGTGACATCAGCGGTACAAAATAATAAACTTACCCCAACAATTGACATCGTTCCACTCTTTCCTCTTCACTTCATTTATGTAAGCTGTATAATTTCGCACTGATAAACAGATATCTGGGTGTACCTTTTTAAGAATTAATTCGTTGAGTTTAGCTAATCTGTCTACAGGTGTACCTATTTTTTCATCTTCTAGGTATTCACAGGCATTTTCCATCGTTAGGTCAGACGCTTCATCATTATTATAGACTATAGCATTTATAATCCCCATGATAGTTTGATAGAAAATTGTTATATCTTTTTCACTAGTATGGTTGTTGAAATAATGTCCACAAAACCTGAAAAAATTGACTTGTTTTAAATCAATCATTGCAATTAAAGTTATTAACACTCTTTTAATTTCATCGAAAAGGATCCTATGCACAATACAGCAAGAAATTGTTTCAGTTAAATTTCATAAAAACAAAATACTTATGTCTCTATCAAAAGTATTAATAAGATCAAGTAAAACTTCTAGACTTGATAAAAAGTATACAAATGCAAATACTTATTAATTTATCGAAGTAGACATCAAAATTAAACTTGCCGCTCATAGACATTATTAACCCTTTAATGCCGATACCAATTTCCAGATAAATAAAAATTCTGAAAAAATTTAGAGATGATTTATGGTAATTTTTCGACTTATTTGCAAAAAAAAGGTTTTTCAATTTTTTTGAGATATCTCGACTTCTGTGCAGCCAAAAGTGATTTAGGAGCGTGTTCAGATCGGAAATAGTACTCTGCTACCGGATAAACATATTTATTTTGTAGAATTTTATGATTCTGGTCTGAATAATCTAGAAAAACGAAAATAGTCAATATAGCAAATATGCTACAGTCGGCACACTAAAGATTAATCAGACCTATGTTTACTACTATTTACGATAAATTTAGAGTTTCTCAAACTGTAAACGAGGTCTTTTGACACTTAAGTATTCTAATGATGTATGTGTGGGTGAATGTGTGCAGAAAGTATTTAATTTTATATACAAACTCAAATGTTCTTTCCAGTTCATCCCACGTCGTTTTGTTACTAAGCATATAATGAAACTCTTGAAAAGCAGATGTTAAAACTTCGAAACAATCTGGTGAATGATTTCTAAACGCATCTTCAGCGGCAAGGAAATAATCTAAAAAATAATATTATTTCACTTCATTTATACTTTCTTTTTTCAATGTTATATCAACCTTTGAAATCAACTTCTGCCACTAATGGACCACTATCTGCAATGCCTCCATGAACCAAATGAGGATATTTTAGGCGCATCCACGCAACTAAAGAAGCAGAATACGAACAACCAACTAAAATCCATTTTGTCGTAGGTGGTATGTTGTAAATGTTTCGCATTTCTTTTATAAAGTATGCTATGTCTGCCAGTGCTTGTTCGGAACTGAGATATGTCAAATTGTCCAGACTCATGTCACTGCAACGAATATAACATTTTAATAAAAAAATGAATTTCCATCATGATTGTAATTGTTTAGTATACTTCACATTGTTGGACGACTCATTCCATAAAATCGATGCTCCAACAAAAACATTTTTGCTTTAAACTTTTTTGCTAGCATTCCCAAAAAGGTTTTTTCACTTAATTCTTTCGGATCAACTGACCATTCACCTCCAACACTTAACAATATTGGACCATCTTCTTTGTAATACTTGTTGTTCATGAAGTAACGCTAATAGAATATGAAAAAGATCTATTTAGAAGATTGATTGTATAAGACAAAATACTTTTTAATTATAAATTAAAGTTTTATTTTATAATATTTCCCTGCGTTTTATTTGAATTGAAAGTGTTATTTAATTAAAACTGATTGGTAATGAAAATATATTTAGTTCTGTATATCATATATTAAAAATTTTAGTCCTCTAAAAATAAAAATTATTGATTGCTTCATAGTGAAATAATTATATTTTACTATTAAATCTGTAAATATAATAATTTTATTATATTGTATCTGTATAAAGGCTGTATGACACGGTTAATGTGAATAAATAAACAAAAATAAATGCAGTAGCAATTCTATATTTATTAATAGTTTACTTTTACTAGATGTCAATAAACGGTGGTTTGTGTGTGCAGCCTTTTATTTTTGTTTGTAAAAACAAAATATGTAAGTAGCTATAAATATTGAACAATATAAAGGGCTAAAAAAACAATACTGTTTATTTTAATTCGATATTATATTGCAGTGATTTTTACAAGATAAGAAATTGACTTGCCTGTTTCCAAGTGCCTGTGTTTGTGAGATCGTTGTGGTCTAATATTTGGGTAAACCATTTTTCCGTACAATAATTTGGATCCGAGCAATTGAATTGGTTTATTACCTTCTTTCGCCAATTATTAAATTGCCATTGAGAATTTGTATGAACTGCTAGTGTTATTACCAAAAGGAGAGAGACTTTCATGATGTTTTATTTCACGATGAACTTAAATCCTTTGTTGTTCAATTGAAAAGATGGATTATGGATTTTATATAGTATAAGCACTATTTATAAATTTACATATTATTAAACGTTTACTAAAAAAATTAGTAGAAGCTTTAAATACATACAACTTATATTTTAATGAGAAACACTGATTTATCTTGAACTGCTTGCTACATACTGAGCTTCAGATGAAAGAATGTGTAAGATCGTCGTCTTTTTTCTGTAAATTTCTGATATGAATACAGAGATGCAAAAGCAACTTTAATCGTACTCTTATCAAAACAGATTAATATACTGGTTCTATGAATTTTCTTGCGTTATTACACACATGCCAAAGAAATATACTTCTTACATATTCCATTAAACATAACTTTTAGTACATTTTTTCACTTCTTTAATTAACAAATTATAAACAGATAACACTTTAAGGTAATTTATGTGTAACTTATTTGAATTTTCAATCCCTAACATAACTGACTGTCGAATAGGAATACCAACTTCTCTACGTGGAAAAAATAAATATTAGTTTGGCATGTTATTATATTCACGGATGAAAATAGTTGTAGTTTAAGGTGGTCTTATACCTAAAGGCTTCTAAAGCCAAAATTACCTGAAAAAATTAATTAAAATATAATTGCTATAAAACAATAGTACATTACGCTACCAGTGCGGGAAAGCAGATTTTCGTTTCGTGTGACGTTTACACTTGAGCGAAGCGAGGGTGGAAAGGCACACCGGACGAGAATCTCTTTCCCAAACATGTAGCGTACAGTATTTTTTGTATCGCAAGCACGATTTTCGCGTTTTTCGAACCTATTAATGTAGAGCCGAAAGCCACCGCTTGCCGACCAGCGGGGGGTAAAAACTGAAAAGCGCCAGCTGCTCGCCGTAGCGGGCGGTAAAAAATCAAAATCGCCCGCTGACGATTTTAGTACATTAGAACAAAAAAAGCGAAAATCCATACTTGCGTTACAAAAAATATGGTGTGCACCAAGGGCTAAGTGGGTTTTTTGACCTCGTGTGATTGCAGTACTCGTCTTCGGTTTGCAATCGCACTCGCCTTCGGCTCGTGCTAGCTCACCTTCGACTCGTACTGCAATCCCACACTCGGTCTAAAAAGACCCACTTTACGCCCTTGGCACACAATATACTATTTTGATACGACGTGTGGAAAGCTAGATTTTGAGTACACGTTTTTTGTCAAGCGTGTGCAAAATCGAGCTTTGCGCACGAGTATCGAAATAGTTATTTTCGATACAAGTGTGCGAAGTGGGTCATTCTCGCACGGGTGTAGACAAAAACACCCGTGCAATAATGACCCTTTTCGGTCACGTGTATCGAACTCTATTTTTTTTAACGGAGTGTGTGAAACTAGCCTTGTTGTTTGTTTTGCGTGCGCGAAGTAGCTGTTTCTCGCACGGCGTGCGCGAAAGTAAATTGAACTGCGCATGCGCAACTTTCGCGCACGCCGTGTGTAAAACAGCTACTTCGCGCACGCAAAACAAGTACGAGAAGGTGAGTTTCGCACACTCCGTTAAAAAAAGTATATTATGAATTACTAATATAACTTATTTCTAATACAAAATCCCAAGAGATAGGTCTCAACCTATTTTATGCAGAATTATATCATTTTAGAAAAATCAACTGGTATGCAAGTTTTTTTGGCAGTCACTCGATGGATTTTGACGAGAAAAGTCGCAAATTACTTATGGAAAACATGTACCTATGGCATGAAGCTCTGAAATTAAAAAATTTCGTGACTAACAGTAAGCATTTTTTTAATTGAAAAAACTACTTTTTTTTTTAATTTTAATTTTTATGAATTTTTATCGTTTTTTCAATTAAAAAAATACTTAGTCACGAAATTTTTTAATTCCAGAGCTTCGTATCATAGGTACATATTTTCCAAGTAATTTGCGACTTGTCTCGTCAAAATCTATCGAGTAACTGCTAAGAAAACTTGCACACCAGTTGATTTTTTTTAAAATGACATAATTCTGCATAAAATGGGTTTAGTATAAAATAGGGATTTTGTATTAGAAATAAGTTATATTAGTGATACATGTCCTTTATTTTATATTAATTATATTTTAATTCATTTTTTCAGGTAATTTTGGCCTCATTTTCTACTCATGAAAATACGTGAATCCGTCACTTCGCAACAACAGTAGGTATGAGAAATCGAATTTTGTTGACTTAATTAAAAAGAATATAATTAATTCAATAAATTAATGTACATCTCAAAAGGTGTTAGGGACATAAATAATTTTTCCAACAACAACAGACCAATGAATTCTTTGACCTGCAAGAGTGCTTTGACTAAGCTTCAGATTTGTTATTATCTATCCCTTATATATAATAGATAAAGTACAATAATCTTTACTTATAATATAAGAATAATATAGAAAATTAAAATCATTTATTTAAACATTTTGCATTAAAAAAAGTTACTCTAGCACTAAAGTCAATGTATGGGTAAAATTTGAATATATTTATAATAAATACTACATACTAGAACACGTATTTATGTAGCATATCTCAACGTGATTGGTTTCCGTTCGTAAAGTCCAACTATTAACGTTAGAAATTAAAGCCATATCATATCGTTGCAGTCATTGTCTGCAGTTTGTTAATGATTTCGTAACATTCTTTTAGTATGGGATTTAAATAAAAAGTAGAAATTACCTCACAAATTAATTAATAACAGGGTAATTAGGATTATTTGATTTATCAATACCTATACTGTATATGACGAATTGTTATTTCCATAAATGAAAATAAGATCTGTGCGATCCATATTCATTGTTATTACTTGTTCACTCCTAAAAGTGATGAAAAAGATAAGAATAACTTTTTTTTAATATAATGAGTAATCTTATAGAAAAAGAGATAACTTAATACAGTGCAACCCCGTAATAAGCGCGCCTAAGCCCGTAAGGGGAAGAATTTTTTCCATAAACGGTATACCCCCTCCACGCACTTTCCCCTCGAGTATCTAGCGCCTTCTGTCTCTCTTTCTCTCTTTCTTCGGCGCGTGACCTCTCAATAAGCGCTCTGACGATCGTCAGTTTGTTGACAACATTGAAGGGCACGTAATACAACGTTTTGAGAGTGAATATCGTTTGCAGTATAGGAAATTGTGCTGTGCATAAAAATTTATACTTTTAAGAATATTTATAATAACGTCTAAACTAATAATAGTTGATACGTTTCCGATTTTATGTTGTAAATCTAGACTATTATTAACGTGTGAAATAGGTCTTTTTAAATTATTAAAGAGAAACTTTGCTAGCATTTTGGATAAGTAATATGTGGGAGTGTTAATCACCGAAATTATCGGTCTAACTGGAAAGTTAGACATATTTATGTTTTTGAATAACAGCAGTACTATTACTTTTATCCGCTCGTGTTAGTAAAAGGTTATTGTCGTTATTTAGAAATTCTTTAGTTCTTTTTAAATCAATCTTGAGCTTACCTCACTCATACATGCAGATACTCTAGTATAAATACGATGATAATGTTTGCATCGTTTCATATTGACTAGTGTACACTGCTAGTGATCACTTAAGTATATTTTAATACTATAGTTTTTGGTAAGATTTGTAATACAAGAATTAATCGACTTAGGTGTTGTTTTTCTCTTTAATAAACTTGTGTATCATTTGTGTATTTTTATAGACCTTGATAAGGGACGGAAATAAATCGTCCGAAACGTTGGATTTCTAAGATTATTATTTATTTTATTTATAACCTGGGGAACCATTAGCGTCCTATCCTACAATGCGACTTAATATTATCCGATTTACTATAAAATTGATCTTGCGCAACTTCAAAATGAACTTTAAATACCAGCCAAAATTTAGCTTGATATCTCTTCCCAGTTTCCAGTTATGCTGCGGACAAATTTATTACACACACGCACACACACACTCACACGCACTCTCACAGACATTTTCTGGAACACGCATATTTCGAATCAGGGAGCTCTGAAATATTGGAAAGCATCGAAATCTCAGAGTCGAAAAATTTCACCGTTACAAAGCTTTGAGAAAGCAAAAAGATTAAGATATCATTTACAAATATAAAAAAAATCAAGATTTCATGTACAAATATGAAAATATTAAGATTTCATATACATAGATTTAGTATGCGGCGCTATTAATCGATCTGTCTTTGGTCGTCCATAATGAAAGGCGATGAACCAAGGTACTTAGCCGAAAATTTGATACGCACTGCTATCTCTGCTAGAAGTTTACGCAACTCTGAGTTAGATCTAGAAATAAAGTGGGCACGCAGGTATTACTTTAAATTATCATTTAGAATAGAAGCCGCGAGGTTATGGAATGGCATACCGCACAGAATTAGAATTATGTCTCCTTTATATTTACATATATTTATTTCCACTTAGTTTTGTGAAGTGTTACCAAAATACCCTTTTATTAATCTTCATGAATTTTATAAATACAAGTTAGAGCTAAAATCACCGTGGCTCATTGGTAGAGTAGAGAGTCAGTGATCCTGTCACTTCAATTCAAGTTCGGGATTTTTCAAAGGTATACTTACGGCTGAGCATAGTAATGAATACCTTTATTGGGTATTAGCCTCAAAATGAAAGCACATATGAAGCGTTAATAAAACTTACGACGTTGCAAAACTCTGTCTGTAATATTAATTGATCTTCTAAACCAAATTGCTTGTAAGCATTTCTAACAAACTTTGATCTCTTGTAGCAAGCGAGGAAATTTTACTTTCACCTGCAACACTTAAGAGGGTGTAATAGTTCTACTTTACCACTAACCCTGTTTTATCGGTGGAACATGTAAAAGTAATTAATATAAATAAAAGAATAACGATTTGCGTCTTAAACAAATTCAGTTTCTCTTCGTAATAGTCGCCGATATCAAACTAACGCTGAAAAAAGTGAAATTGCAGGAATTTTGCAATATAGAAACAATTTCTTCTTACTATGCTCTTTTTGATCAATAAATTATCAGATTTCATAAAAAAAATATTCAGGGAGATAATTCTCTTTCTTATTTTTGCTTGTGTATGAATTTAAAGGATTGCAGTAGTCTAGTGATTGAGGAAACAAATTTTCTTCGGAATCGATAAGCGCTTCGCATCCACGCTGATTATGTATTTTTTTTACGTCCTTTCAGAACCACAAAATTGCATCGGTCTTTGACGGCCAAGGATTTTTATTGCCAAAAATAGGACAAGCCTTAAGGTGTAATATTTTCTGATGGTAACCTCAGTATTTTGAAAAGAATGCTTGTAACAAAACTAAAAAAAAATTACAAAAAATGTTTCTTTTTTTCGTAACAGCAAATGCGTCAATATATATATATTTTTCAACAATAATTTTATATATAAAACTACATCCATTCTTACCGGTGAATTCATCATAATAGACCACCAAAAACTAAAGTTGAAATGAGAGAACATTACTAAATCGACGTTTCTCTATTTTGTGATATAACCAACGAATATGTAATCCTGCTCTTATCAAAGCAGATTAAAAGCCAGTTCTATGAATGTTCTTACGCTATTATAGTCGTGATTAAGATATTATGTTACACTTGATTGAACATAAATCTTCAACATGTCTATTTTGGAGGAACGAGTCTACATTATGAAAATAAGTATTGCTGAAGAAATGAATCTATTGAATAACTAACTCCTCTGGTGGAAATCAATTCCATTATTTACCTAATAAATAGCTAGTTTCTCCAATAATCGTCAAAAACTAGACACTTTTCTTGGCCATTTCTATCCATCTATGAAATGATTTTTCCGATCATATTCGCTATTTAATAGACCGAATAATAGAATAAGTTTTTTCATAAATTTACATTAGTTTATTTATGAATATTTAAAAGACATCAAAGTTGGACAGTTTTTTTAGTTAGAAAATGGCTAATAAGACGCTTGATATTATGGCGAGGAATGAGAGAGACAGAATCAAACGGAAAAATCATTGTTTCCATTTGTATCCCCTGAAAAAGTACTATAAACGAATGAAACACCAATAATTCATGTTTACGTTTTGGTTAGCTATCTTTTTTTAATATTTGGCTTTAAATGCATGATCATATTACAGAGAAAATTTAGTACAAACATTTTAAGGTCGTGTTATCTCCATTAAATAGAGAATATGACCGGAAAATCGTTTCATCACTACCCAGAAATTAGTTATTTTTACTAGCTATTTATTATTTTCCTTGCCATTTCCGATAGAGACAATTTCTACCAGGGTCATGTACTTCTCAATTCACAAACCCACCTGTATACTTTCACTCTCCGGCACAAATAACCGGCTCATCCGTCAGTGCGACAGATCCACCCCCGCGATTTTTCGCCGTCATAATTGTCGCGTTGAACAAATCAGATCCGACGCGCGCGCGCGTGCGTCTGCAGAGACCGGCAGCTAAGCTCTTTCGGCGCCTCTTTGTCGATTTTCCGTGCGTACGTGAAAGTAAGCAGAGAAAGGATGTACAAAGGGGGAGTTTAGCGCGGAGAAAACAACGGCGAGGGGTCGCGCGGCCAAAGTTTTTATTAAGCTCCTCGCGACTTGTTTTGAGCGCCGTGTTTGGAGAGATGCTTCCGAAAGCGAGTTATGGAATTAACGGTAAGTATAAGAGAGGCTGTTTTAAATAAATGTCGAGAAGGTTGTTTAATCTCGTAAAGTTGCAACTATTTGCGCGATAAATGGAGAACAAAGTTTTGTCTTTTTGTAGTATCCAATAAGTTGTTCCTGATTTAAGTATCCTAAAACAATGCTACCTGATGTACAGCAAAGTATATCGCTTATAACTATGGCCGCATTGTAGGTTCTCGTTCAATACATTAACATTTTTTAATTCAAACACACACGATATATGTTTTGTCAAATACTTCCATCTCACAATCCATCACAATGAAACTAAACCACATCATCCACCCCAGGATCAACAATCCATCGAGCCATTCAATTCATCATCGCTCACATGCCACGTTCCCAGACTGCTGTTACGGCATCGGCGCTAAGTAGCTGCCGGATTTATCCGGGGCGGAATTTGAATGGGCGACGATGGCGCTCGCTCGCACGCTCCGCTGCGCCCCCCTAACGAGATCAGGTGCATTTGTCGGGACGAAGACAGACACGGCTTGTTTATTTCAGGTGTGTCAGGATGGAGATTTGCTCTTGCGCGCGTGCCGAGGTGGGAATTAGGGCTGGCGTGGATGCGCAAAGGTAGTGGCTGTTGATCGGGGATGATGGCTTTGTTGGGGGTGAAACTGTTTTTTCCTTTTTTTTTCTTTTTAAATCCAATGTAATGGTAGTGATATTGCGATGAAGTTTTGGCTTCAAAAGCGGCAGAAATTAATTTTAGATTGGATGATGAAACATCACTTTGTAGGTTAAAGAGATTAAGGGTTGAAAAAATTTTAATTCCTTAAAAGACCTTCATCGAATAAGTTCGCTAACCCAATCTTCTTCAAAACTTCACATCATCTCAGATTAACTTAGCGTCGCATATAATCCCACCGCATAGCTAATCTCGAATCAAACAACCCCTTCTCCGACCTCCGAATAAAAGAAACAAGGGTGCGCGTCTCTCTCTTTCACTCCCCGCAATAAGCAAAACAGATACATCTCTCCACTATATATTGTACATAATACCTATATACGAGGGCGGAGACGCATCTGTCACGGCTCCCACGTCGCTTCTCCTCCACCCACTTTCAAGCGGATCGGCGCGCGACGAACAGTCGTCGACGTCTCGCGGTGTGCATTGTCTAATCGTCGACGGGATTTCCTCCCGCGCAGAGCATTATGTATAGGTAAGAGACGTCGCACTACGACCCCTGACACCCGGTGTCGCGTGTGCTCTCTCTCTCGTCGGCTCAGGATTCGCGCGTGAATTTCGCTGGCTCGGAGTGTCTATGGGTAGGCGGCGGGGAAAGGCGGAAAGAGAGAATTAGGGTGGAGGTGTGAATGAGGATTTGGTTTTTAGGATTGATCAATACTGGCGTGATGTGTGCGCTTGATTCTTTTTCGTTGGAGTATTTGTGATTGAATAATGGTGTTTTTTTTTTTTAGTTAAAATGTTATAGTCTTTGGAGAATGAAGAAAAATTTCTTTGGGTTTAAAAAGGTCGCCTTTTGTAATATCATACATGTAAAAATTATGACATAAAAGAAACAAAAATTGCTCAACAGCCTGCTCTTGATAATAATAATTATAACTTAACAAAATGATGTAAATTATAAATATAAATATGAAATAAAAATTATAGTCTCGGAAATCTATTTCTTATTGGGAATATAGAAATAACGTATTAGCTGCGTTTTAAGAGAAATATCATATTTTTTCATCATTTCCTTCACAAAACGATTAACGCTATTAACTTTTACACTCCATTTTAGAATACTTTACAGCATGCCATATGCATCAAAATTCATTAATGCAAAGCATCTTCTAAAACCAATCCCAAATCTCCACAACTATTCCTACACGCTTTTTCCCTCAACAAACCTCTACCACGCCCCCAAAACCACCTCATACCCTTTCACAACGACACCCTCCTCTCCCCATAAACCACACCCCACCCATACGATACAAACCCGCTCGTGCGGCCGCTCTCTATAACGTCTTATACTCAATATAATACCCTCAGCACCTCAGACACTCTCTCTCTCTCTCTCTCGCAAGCTCTCCTTGCGCCTGCAGTAATGGCAGCCGCGCACGGTAGCCGCGCGCCGCGGATGAGCATATTTCACGGCGCTATCGCGCGCGCGCATCTGCCGCGTCTTCAGCAACAGCCCACTTTATTGCCTCTCCCGCTCTGTTCCGGTATACCGCAGCCGGCGATAAACGACTTTCGCCCGGGTAACACTGGGCGCGCGCGAGAGAACCGCGTTACACGCGTAATCTGTGTATGCAGGCCTTTTTGTGACGAAGGTCCTGGGGGAGGGTGTGTATTGGGGAGGAGAGGATTGAACGGTGGAGTGAGATGTTTCGATGATTGTAAAGTGGGGGATTGGGTTGGGTGCGTTTTTATGGGGCGGAAAGAGGTTGAAGTCGGTACACGAGTTTTGCTTTCTTAAAGGAAATCGGTGTTTGTTAATAGAGGGTTTTCTCAATTTAAGAGACATGAAAAGTTTCTAAACGTGTACTAACTAGGAGAGGCTCAGGGTTCCGGCTGCAGCTTTTTTCTAGGGAGGCGTTAGGGTCTATAATTTTGCAGAGGCTCATGGTGTGATATACCTACAACCTCTGCGAATTTCAAGAAAATTGGGGTTTCGGAACCATGAGCCTCTCCTAGTTAGTTGAAATCTTATTGCTGTTCTTCATAATAGTTTACACGAGAATTTAACAAAAATATAATTACGTAGGTTGAAATTGTTTGTCCCTTTTTTTTATATTTCCTAGAAATCAATCCTTGTTATAGCTATATAATTGCAATAAAAATATATTTTTCTATTTTCAGAATTTTATAAGGAATTTTATTTGCGATATATATGTAGTGGCGAGTCTCAATCATTACAAAGAGCTATTCTTATATGAAGTTAGTAAAGAATTCACCATCAACTGGTTTTGAATATATCAGAGTATTTCTTGTATTCAAACAAGACTTATTTATTTAAATAAAGTTATTCATATACCTTTTAAATTCGAATAAGTAAAATTCAGTCATATCATCGTTGAATAAGTGCACGAATTTGTACTTGCATTTAACGTGCATGTTCACTTATTGAACCGATTTTCAGTTATTCGAATTTAGAGGGTAGCTTAAACTCCAATCGGTGATAATAAAAAGTACTTAACTCTAAAAGAATCAATCACTATAAAAGCTTATATTAATTAAACTTTCATTATAGAAGTATTACAAGCCATGATTACCAGCGCGTCCTATAATCAGAGTCAGATAAGTAAACCAAAGACCCTTGTAGCTCGAGCAAAGCTTCGCGCGCTACTTAAGCAACCCGAAGATCGGTTCGCGACTCGCGGCCGAAAGACGCAAATCCCGCGGCCGCGGAAAATTCTCTACTCTCGCAAAGCCGCGGCGCTTGCTCGAGTTGCAAATTAGCGCGACGAACTTCTGCGCGCTCGCGCTTGTCTTAGATTAATTATGTAGGCGCGAGCGAGGATCAGCTGCGCGGTTACTCGCGTCGCGCGGCGGCGAGTCTCGTTAATGTTCGGCGGGAGATTATTCTTTCGTGCGCGCGGGAGGTTGTCGGGTGACAATGGCTACACCGGGGTAAGACACTTGCTTTTTGTGGTGAGTTATGTGTAAACGTGCTTGATGCGAGCTTAAGCAAAAGTTTGTATCGCTTTTTTGTATAGTCTGTGTAAAATTATATAAAAGGATTGATAAAAATAAATAACAAATATAAAGAATCGTCAATGTTATTAAACTACAGTTTTGTATTTTTGCTTTCTTCAATATGATCATTAATTTCATGCTTTTTTACTTCTTTCCTAAAATATTAGTGTGAAATGCGAAGAATATTCGAACAATTTGAATTCGAAAAACGAAATTTCGAAATATCAATATCCTATCGTTCCTGTTTTCCGCAAAAATGAAAAAGAATCCTCGCGACGACGTCACGGGGCGCGCGGCTCCCATAAATTCCCACCGCCCTTATAAATCCGCCTTATTACATCTCCCGCAACGGTGTGCTCGCGCTTACCAATCATCCCTCCCAAAAACAATAACCCTGCCACGAAAAGAAAACCCCTCAGATCATCCCTCGCTCTTCTTCATGGTTTAGCTGTTCACCAGCAGCAGCACCAGCAGCGCCACCTGTTCGCGACATCCGGGATCTACGCTGAAATCGGTTTAGGCCGCAGTTATTTTCAATTACCCGAAGAAGGCGTCATAATGTATGCAAGATAAAGGAGCGAGCGTTCTAAGATATTATAGGGAAATGGGCGTATATAAGGCGCTGCCGCCACCGCCGCGGGGCTTTACCGGGGCACCGAAGAGATGAGGGAAGAGGAAGGAAAGTGCGAGGGAGAGAGAGAGAGAGAGCAGGCCGCCCATAACTTATCGCAGATTTAAGGCTCTTAGACTTAAGGGACTCTAATAATAATATAGCGCGCGAGCGAGCGCCTTCTCCTTCCTCCTGTCTTGGGAGAGGTGGGGGTGGGAGAGAGCTCGACTTACCTCCTTCTTCGTATTCGCGCGAGGTGCGCGCCGCGCATGCGAACGCGCGCAGAGGGAGTTCTATTTTCCGGAGATGATGGCTCGGCGATCGCGAGCGAGGATTTTCAAGGCTGGACGCTGGCAGTTTTTTTTTTTGGATATAGGTATACGTGTGTCGATTTTTTGGGGCGAAGGATGGACAAATGGGTACAACTTAGAGTTTTTTGGTAGGAAAGGTTGTCGCTTATTAGTTTGGTATAAGCTTTCTATACGTGTCGATGTAAATAGAACGTTAGGAAATTGTTATGAGTAGGGAGGAGTTATATGAGGGAGGAGTTCTGTGATCAATTAAAAAATCTGTTTTATTTCAGTTATTTATAAGAAGATCATAGTGTAGCGTGTGATTTATTCATCATATTGTGATAGTATTATTTTATACAAGACTGTCAAGATTTAACAAGATTAAAAAATATTGTATAAGTATTGTGAAGTAGGTATTGTCACAGTCTTTAGATTATATAACCACAACGTATTTTTTCTGTTCATTATTTCTAACGTTCGGTTTTTTCTATTTACTTTTTATACTATATTCTGACCATACTGTTTCAATGTTGTTCTAATATTGTTGTATAGTATTTCTGCCGTTGTTGCCATATTGCAACAATATTCTTCCGATATTGTTGCAATATTCTTGTATGCCTTGTAGCGCTATTGCCTAAATAGTTAGCCTTGTAAGATAATATTGTCACAATATTTAGTAAAGATTGAGTAATATGAGTAATGGTTGGTATCGAGTTCTTAGGAGTTAATAGTTCAATACATTCTATCATTTTACAATGACATTTCTTTCGCTTTATATTCATGAGCATGTGCAGCTCATTTGAAATGTTTCAGAATGCCTAAATGAATTAAAAACATTAAAAAATATTAGCTTAATTAGAAAATAAGATATTCAACAAACTCGCGCATTTCATACAAAATAAGAAATTCATTAACATCATAAAATAGAACCCCCCATACTTTCCGAACGATTTGCGAAGAACTTTTCACAGCTAATCTATTTTTCAATCGAATTCCCAAAACCCTATCGGCCCCTCAATCTCCATTATTACCCGTATCCTCTAAAACACGGCACACGGTAAACTCCATAAAAACGGCTCTCCCCTCGGCAGCCTCTAAACCCCTCCTTGCCAATCCTAATCCCTCAAAAAGGCCATGAAACAATAAAGCTTGACCCCCAGCTCGCGAGCATCGAAAATTTGATCAAACTATACGCGCGCGCGGGTCCGATAGCCTCGCTCTTCCTCAAGGGAGAACGCAACCACAGACGACGACGCGAGTTCGGGACGCGGGTGGGTTTTATCCCTTATCAATCGAGTCCCTCTCTCTCTTTCGGCGAAGCCTTATCCAGCCGTCGACGGCTCCTGTGTTTCGATATTTATGGTTCTCCTTTGCCCCCCTTCTCTCTCTTGTATTTACCACGTATGTATAATGCAGGAGAGGGAGATATGTGTATAGCTGGGAGAGAGAGTTCTCGAATGAGCGCATTAGGATAACATAGAACGTCGGAAGAGGGTCCGGGGTGGAAGAATAATATTTTTCCAGCGGATTGTACAAAATGTTGAGGTTTCGCGGTAAGTTGGGAGATGGGAGGTGATATGGTGAAGGGTGGATATATGAAGGGATTCGGGATGAATGGCTTAATTGGGGATTAATTAAGGCGCGGATATTTATGGAGCTTGTTACGTAGTGGTTCGTTAGCTAGGAATATATATAAGACATATAAATAGTAAATTTTGGTTTGTTAAAGTTTAGTGAACTTCTTATTTCTACTAGAATAATTTTGTAAGATTTTTCATAAGATTTTCTGTTAATTTTAATAATAATCAAAAGGGATTAGGATTGCCTCTACCAAATATTGTATTTAAGTTAATCTGATTTTATCGTTCGTGGATGAGTTCAGTAGGAGATTGCAAAGATGATCTTCGACGAACTAAGATATAAAATTTAGCGTTGTTTATTAAAATAAATCACTTCAGGACAAGTCCTGAAGAGAGAAGCTGATAAACCTCCCGAAACGTTGACTTCTTATGTAGTGATTTATTTTAATAAACAAAGCAAAATCTTACATCTTGGTTCGTCGAAGATCACCTTTACAAGCTTCTACTAAATATTGTATTGTTGTTTAATTAAGATCGCGTCGGAACAACTATCCTTTGGCTATACGTATTTATTTGTATTTTAGTATTTCTATGTAATGTTGTCACTTCTTCATTTTTAAAAGTTTGCAAAATTTCTGACATCCTTTTAAATTTTGTCTCAACATTCGCGCATAAAGTTAGAGATCACAGTGGCCCAATGAAAAGGCACTTTCAAAATTATTCAATAATGTACTTGAATTTTTTCCAACACCATCCCCTTCGCCCAAAAGAATCCATTCAACAAGCTCCAACACCCTTCCATCCTCCAAGCACCCGCACTCTTCAAGACACAGCACACACACCCACCCCTAACAAGATTCCCGGAGAAAAGACGATCGGCTACCCTTTCGTACTACGTCAATTAGTTAATTGGAGGGAAGAAAGTGGACCTTAGCTCGGGGGGCGAGCGGGACATCAAAGCGCGTCGTCGGAGTTGAAGGAAGACGTGGCGCCGCCCAATTAATATCACCCGCGCTTACTTATGTGCGTGTGTGTTTGCAGTGGACCAGGGACGCGCGTCTTATCCCCGCGCCGTCTAATAGTAAGTAAATATATAGCGAACTCGCTTGATGCTATGTGTGCATGGAGTCTAGTGACGCGTGGATGGCTGGAGGATGGAAGATGAGAAAAAAGTGGCTGGTATGTGCGGGAGAAGTGGATTGTGTTTGACTTTTTACGAGTTTTATTTGAGTATTTATTTTCTCTTTAGGGAAAAGCTGGGCTTGCTTTCCTTCAGTTAAAAAGGTGAGGTACGAGGATGCTAATGAATTAAAAATATCACTCAATGCTTACAAACGCATCCTGAGCGGAAATATCGATATTTATTGTCATATTGGGGTGAATAAAATATTAAAAAATTAGACAAACATCAAAGAAACTCAATTCATTAAAAACAAGCCGTTCTCGAGAAATTACGATTTTAAAAAAAGGTTAAAAACTTTCCTCCTAAGTAATGTATCGTTCCTATATGTATAGTATATATTTTAATTATAAAATATGTTTATTCATTACACTCTTTTTTCAATGATTTAATAATTCATTAATATTTAAAAAATTGCATGTTTTTTCTTATTATTGAAATTATTTATTACTTCACACTTATTTTATTTAATTTGTTTAAGACATAAATAATTAATTTTAATATTAAATAATAAAGTATGAGTATTACACCATCTTTATAAATAACAAAAGCAAATAAAATATTATGTGAAAACAAATATCAGTGCCAGCTAATAAAAACATTTACATAAATTTCTAAAGGCAAAATGAGTATATATAAAATTATATGCCCATGAACCATAAACGTTTCAACTTTAAAATTTTTATCTCAAAATTGAGAGAGGGTAATTCTTACTATATTCACTTCTTAAATCGCGATTATTCGAAAAATGAGTTCAAACTCAAAATAATTGACCAGTGTATCTGACTAATTTCATGTTTCTGCAGAGCTCGCGGTAAATTAACCTCAATAAAACACAAAAGCAAGTAAACAACACGCGCGCGTATCTCGCGTCATTTCCATTTTCTAGTAACATATGTACATAAAACCGTTCCCGAAGAATTACGATTTGAAAAGAAGGCTAAAACAGTTTTAACAGTTTTAACCTCAAATATCTCTGAAATTTATTGACCAATCATTTAGCCCAAAGAACTCAGCCGAGAGCTATCCAAAATCTATCTCTACAAGGAATTTCAAAAAACCACAAAACGCATTTTTTTCATTTTTTAATTTTTTTCTCAAAAACTAGTGACAGAATGGATTCAAATTTTTACAGATTATAGCTATTTATATTCTCCACTATCATGATTTTTTCAAAAAAACCGACCGTTTATTTTTGGAGTTATAAGCTTTTAAAAAAAAACCGTTTTTGTTAATAACAAAAGAACCGTAGTAGCCAATGTAATTTTTTTTTAATATAGGTTTTTTATGCTCTTTTGAATGCTATTTGTCCGCTTCAAATATCTTAATGTTATTATTAAAAAAACGCAAAAATAAATTTTGCGAAAATTCGGAATAAAACAAAAATGCGTCGGCGAATCAAAAAGTGGATTTTCTTTCTGAATTCGCACAAAAAAAAACAACAAAATGGGACCTGTCCGGTTAAAATCGATCGAGTAGATCCTGAGATAAAAAGGTATACGTACACGCACGTACGCACCGCATACACGCACGCACGCACGCACACACACACACACACACACACACACACACACACACACACACACACACACACACACACACACACACATCCATACAGACATTTTCTAAAATCATGTGATTCGAACTTGTAACACCTCTATTCGTATTTCTTGAGCGATTTAACGAAACTTAAAATTTTACTATCACAAAGCTTCCTCTGGGAGGAAGCAAAAATCACCTAAGATACTGTTCTAACTACCATCCAAAAGCATTCTCTCTTCTTCTGACCAACTCTCCCGATTGTCCTTTTCTAAACTCTTCTCTCCCTCCCCTGCGTATACACACTCCTCCTATAGCTTCTTTGCCCGAGATAGCGTGCTCGCTTTCTTTCTCCTTATATACGCGTAAGCCTGAAGGGTGGATTGTAGTCCACTAGCAGATATTATGTCGGGATTGGATAAAAATGACGTCGAATTAGTCAGAACATTTCAGCAAGTCGAAGAATTTATTGCATTAGTGAAAATGTAAATAATTGTAGTTATTTAATTATAAAAATTAATATATAGTTATTAAATCTTTTTTAAAAAATTTTTACATACTTTATTTCTTGTTAATAAGGATGCTTTGCAAAGCATATTGTAATACTGGGGTTTTCAGTCATTTGCATTAACTGAACAACATTTTAATATATGTTTAACATGCGAAAAAACATAATTTAATAAACTTTCAACTTTCTACTCAACTAATTAATCTTGGTATGATTATTTTTTCTTAAACTGTGAGATTGTTTGCTATAGTAAAAACAGAGATCAGAAAAAGAAGAAAGAACATTAATTTTCTCTGATATACTTTTTAAAAATCATACAGAAAGAAAAATAAAAAATTTACTACATTTCTGTAGACATAGGTATATGAAACACTTGGGGTTTTATCGAACGGTAAATAACTTCGTAAATCGATTTACATAACTATAGCTAATATTTTTATTGAGTGCAAACCTTTATAAGTTACAACTTAAAATAACATTCTAGATATAATAAATTAGTTTTCATACATATAGCATTCAAAAACTTTTAAAAATAATTTTAGAGAACGATATGAAAATATTTACATAACACTAAAGAAATCATTATTTTTTTCTAAAAAAATATGAAAAAAATTGTATTGTAGAATGATTGTTCACACTGATTTCTAAAACCATTACAATAAAAGAAATTGAATAACCTATAATTAAAATCCACGAAAAATAAGTGAAGTAAACATCATTTACAATACCATAATTATTACAATCATTAGAAACCATATCAGTTTTTTCTTGTAGTATGGCAGACAATCCATATTCATTTATTTTTTTAAATACTTTACTAAACTTGCGAAAATATGGTGATGCATTTTCTAACCCATAACCCAATGGAATACAAGCAAACACAGGCTTAATCGTTTTCAGGTTTATCGTTACATTTGAAAATCTATGGTTATCCAACAAAATTCTATGTTTCAATTCGGATAGTACACAAATAGCATCATTATTTTCTGCTAAGAAATTCATGCATTGACCTTCTTCTAGCACATTTATCTTTTTTCTTATGCCTTCCATATATTCATTTTCATTGAAATTAAAAATAATCCGATGTACCATCTGAGTCATCGCTACTTTAAAATTTGAATTTTCAATATCTTCTATAGATTCAAATGATAATTCATCATGGAATACGATTGCCTCAGTAAGTAACGCAATAAACTCAACAGCATAATTTGTGTATATGAAAAATGCCAACAATACAAAAATTTTTTCATATAGTTGTTTTGGTTTTGACCTGACAGTAATACCAAATGTAGCTCCAAATATATCGAGCACTTTCATTGTGTCGTTCTGCTTTTTATAAATATTTACGACATAAAATAAAAACATAAGTACTAACGGAACGAAAAGTACATAGCTAAAGTATTCCAGAGTTTTATTATAAGTAATTATTGGATGTTCCTGCATGATACCAATGCATTCATAACAATCATAATTTAATAACATAAAAAAAGTTTCTTTATCGAAGAATGTTATAGGAAATGGAACTGCCATTATATTCGCAGCACCACTACTAACACTTTTATAAAGGTCGATATTGACATTAACGAATGTAGAATTTTTTTCTCCAATATTTACAGATTCAATTGAAGAATTCATAATTTTCAATACTAATGTTAAAACGGGAAAATTAAAATATTTCTTTGCAATTTGTCTAGATTTTTCTTCTAACATAGTTAGCAGATGTTCATAATGAAAAAGTGGGAGTTTTATAGGGTATCCATTTAGATTCTTCAGTTTATCTGGAAACACTTGCAAATCGTCAGAAAATATATTTTTATCTACTCTTGAGAAAAATGGATTGAAAGTGTAAAAATATGTTTGATCACTATTAAACGGGGTTTTTATTACTGACAAATCCAAAAATTTATTCAACCATGCGAATTCCAACATAGTACGAATTGTATCGTCTGACGTTAAGTTATCATGTACATTAATAGCTAACAATTTTGGTCGTGGTAATTTCGGCGATATTTTATCAAAAGAATTTAAAAAATACCGAAATTCGTTGTTATGTTCATCGGTAATTCCATCCGACAAAAATATGATTAGATTGCTGTTTAATGATTCCCGTAACACATGTGAGACTGTCAACCCTAAATCACTTGCGATTTCAAGTACAGATGAGTCAATACATATTATAGGAAATAGTGGCATCAGTTTCTTAAAAATTATATTTAAATCAACGTAATACTTTGTTGATAACCGAGTAATAAAAATGTATAACTGTCCTAGTTTCATGACACTCAAATGCTTCGAAAGAATATCTAACCAATTGGGTGAATGTACAAAATTATTTTGCAATGAGAAGTACAATAAATTTTGAAATATCTTCATATTTAATACTGTCATACTTTATTGTTATTAAAATACTTTAATACTTCGTTTTTCTTAAATCTGTAAAGCAACCTGCTGTTCGACGAATATACTGAATACTTCTACAAACATCTATTCTATTTGGCCTATTTTGTTTTTTCACAAACGTGCAAAATTTATAATTTTACGAAGATTTGCATATTTTATGCGTAGCAACGGTTTTCATCGATTAGCATCAATTACCGCACACTTTTCCTATTTTAACTCATACGTAGACGTATTTGTTCTTCGGTAAAAAAAATATATGTAGCATATATCCATACAGTATATTAACTATATTAATGTTTTGGTAATAAAAAAAATACACATTTCCATTAGACTTTTAGTTCTTAAATTATTCAGTGAAAACCTTACTCTATACTGTCGTACCAGTATTAGCTATCATCATATCGATTTATTAGTAAAAATAACTTTTGAAATCTATAATTATATAAACGTACTGCAAAAATCAAAGTCAAAATAAATACAAAGCTTTCTCTTTGAGAAAGCAAAACCACTGCCAATTCATTGGCACGTAGCTTCGTTCACATTAATGTATCGTTCCTATAGTATATATGAGAAATTCCTGGGAAATTTCCCTCTTACGTCGCCAAAAAAAATGAAAAATTTTTTTGAATGCACACTTACCACATAAGGTTTTTCTCGTTTCTTGAACCTTATAGAACGTGAAAAAACGTGTGTTCCAAGCCGATTGAGTGGTATCATTTTTTTACAGCACTTTTAATTTTTCTTATGGAAATTTAACATGGGAAAAATGGGTGAAAAGTTGTCATTGATGATGAACCAATAACAAGCTATTGAAGAGGCCAAACCAAATTCCACAAAAAAGCGATTAAAGTTGAAGAATAGAGCTTTAATTTGAGAGGGCAACCGTTAAAATCGGTCGATTCGGTGCAAAGCTACGTGAATTAAAAAATGGCGAAAAATGACCAAAAATGAGCAATTTTTGCCAAATCATCGCAATTCTTAAAATTTTCGTCATTTTTCGCACTTTTCATTCATTTTCAAATTCACGTAGCTTTGTAAATTAAAGCTCTATTCTTCAACTTTAATCGCTTTTTTGTGGAATTTGGTTTGGCCTCTTCAATAGCTTGTTATTGGTTCATCATCAATGACAACTTTTCACCCATTTTTCCCTTGTTAAATTTCCATAAGAAAAATTAAAAGTGCTGTAAAAAAATAATACCACTCAATCGGCTTGGAACACACGTTTTTTCACATTCTGTAAGGTTCAAGAAACGAGAAAAACCTTGTGTGGTAAGTGTGCATTCAAAAAAACTTTTCATTTTTTTTGGCGACGTAAGAGGGAAATTTCCCAGGAATTGCTCATATATTTTAATACAAAATATGTTTATTCATTATACTTTTTTTTCAATGATTTAATAATTCATTAATATTCAAAAAATTGCATTTTTTTTCTTATTATTGAAATTATTTGTTATTTCATACTTATTTTATTTAATTTGTTTAAGATACAAATAATTAATTTTAATATTAATTATTTTGAGATGTTCAGCCGATAAAACAGGATTAATAATAAAGTATGAGTATTACACCATCTTTATAAATAACAAAAACAAATAAAATATTATGTGAACACAAATATCAGTGGCAGCTAATAAAAACATTTACATAAATGTCTAAAGGCAAATTGAGTCTATATAAAATGATATGCCCATGAACCATAAACGTTTCAACTTTAAAATTTTTATCTCAAAATTGAGAGAGCATAATTCTTACTATATTCACTTCTTAAATTGCGATTATTCGAAAAATCCGTTAAAACTCACAAAATTGGCCAGCGTATCTGACTAATTTCATGTTCAAAACAAAATGAGACCTGTCAGGTTAAAATCGATCTAGTAGATCCTGATATAAAATGGTATAGGTACACCTGATGGACATTGATTCGCGTGGAACGTGCCCCGTCAGTTTCAAAATCCTACAATCCCATTAACCAATTCGGGTGTAACCATTAACCTTACATTGGAATTGTCCAATGGGATTCTAGGATTTTAAAACTGAGGAGGCACGTTCCCCGCGAATCACTGTCCACTGGGTGTACATACACACGCACGCATGCACGCACGCACGCACGCACGCATGCACACACACACACGCACATATATCCATACAGACATTTTCTAAAATCATGTGATTCGAACTTGTAACACCTCTATTTGTGTTTCTTGAGCGATTTAACGAAACTTAAAATTTTACTATTACAAAGCTTCCTCTGGGAGGAAGCAAAAATCACCTAAGATACTGTTCTAACTACTACCCCAAAAGCATTCTCTCTTCTCCTGCTCAACTCTCTCGACTGTCCTTTTCTAAACTCTTCTCTCCCTCCCCTGCGTATACACACTCCTCCTATAGCTTCTTTGCCCGAGATAGCGCGCTCGCTCTCTTTCTCCTTATATACGCGTAAGCCTGAAGGGTGGTTTATGTATTACGAGTAAGATATCCGATGATTTAGCTGCTGCTGCTGCTGTTGCTCTGCCGCTCGCTCGTCTTATCTCGGGTGCGGTATAACCGCCGCAACCGCCACGGCGTGTAATCTTTTATTAATTCAGCGACTTAGGAAATTTATCGCGGCCTTTGTTTACCCGCGCCGCCTTAAATCTCGCACGAGAGCATGAGGGGCAGTTTTGCTTCTTTTTTGCATGGGATACTTTTGTTATGCGCGCGAAGGCAGCGAGAAGCTGGAAGGCGTATGCTTATCGCGCGATAAGAGCGGAGGTTTTGTTTTCGGTGAGAGTGGTGGTGGTTGTGAGGGAACGGGGTGAAGGAGAGGGTGCGAGAGTCGCGGAAGTGCGAGTGGGTCAATGAAGAATTTTGGAAAGAAATTAAGTGGTATGGGGAATTTTATTTATTGGTATAACGAGGATTGAACATTATATCAAAGCCATTTATATTATTATCAAGCATATTGATTTCTTGAAGACGCCTTTATTTCTTCACAGAAGGTTTATAAAGGTTTTACGTTTTCATCTGTAAACATCATAATTTTCATTGGAGCAAGTACATTTTTACTTGAAATAATATATCTTTGAAATAAAAAAGAACAAAAGTGACTCACTTTAAATTAATAATAGATGAAGTTTATATACATTGTAAGACACTTCTTTACTAAACATTTACTATTTCTTAGATAACCAAATATTTCTTTAAGGTGGCTTGGGAGCGAGAATTGGTCGCATTACGAAAATTTGTTCACATATTATAATGTAAAAAACGATATTATATAAAAATATGATTCTTAAAGTAACAAAAACAAATTTTTTAAATGAAATTTCAACATTGCAAAAGTAAATATTAATTGTATATTGCTCTCGGGAGCAATGAGGGCTATGAACGTCCGCGAGTTGCCGCCCTCGCTTCGCTCGGGCATCAAATCCCTCGCGGGCGTACATAGCATACATTACTCCCTAGGTGCATAATCTACTATTTGTACGAAATGCCCCCTACCCCCGGGGCCATATTTTAAAATCTTCTAAATCATTATACGGACGAATTAGCCCCGACAGAATTGTACGAAATATAGCCCCAAATTGCTGAAAATGGTACGACTGCAAGTTCTAACGTTAAAACTTGATGTATCGAGGCCTACCAGGTGTTAAAATTTTTGTTTTGAAGTGTACTAAAAAGATATTATTATCTGAGAAAACATTTTGTTCACCCATGATTTTCAGATGAACTTTCGCGTAGCTCCAAAGTTTCACAGCGAGCTTCGAAAAATAACGGAGTAGCCGTTACAAACTCAAATTGTCGAATAATTGCATGAAGTTGTGTACAAAAGCTCGTCTCTACAGATAGGTTGAATCTACCTTAAATCTACCGGTACCAGATAAAAATTTTCACTTACAAAATAACTGGCGTGTACGAAACTGCCTCAAGTACGAAATAGCCCCACTCTCCCCTACACCTCGCTACTTAAAAATAACACAAGCAAGAAAATATTAATGAACTCCCGTTTACAACAAATCTAACATCCTACCTTTTTCATTACCTTATCGATCTCTAACTTCTCCCACCATCCTTTCCTCCCTAATCACCCACCACCTACCAAATCCCCCGGCAAAATAAAATCAACCTCGACAACCAACTCTGTTCTCTCTCTGTCTAAAAAAGGAACTCCCGGTCGCCTGACACCCGCTCGTCTCAATCCAAACGCTATACCTACACCGCCTACCTCCTCCGCCTGCAACGTTCTTTCGCGCTCGCGCGGCACGGGTTAAGTATGAGTTAAGTCCCCTGGCATTAAGACGCGCGCGCGCCAGCGAAGTTTTCCCTTCTTCTCTCTCTCTCTCTCTCTCTCTCTCTCTCTCTCTCTCTCTCTCTCTAACGGGGCGGCGCCTCGGCCAACGGGCGGTGATCTATGGCGGGATTACCCGGAGCGGTATTTCTTCATAAAATTTCGCTCCTCCGATCTTCCTCCGCGCGGAGGCGAGCGAGCGAGCGAGAGAGAGCGAGCGTAGGAGGCAGGTTCTCTTGATAGGATTTTTCCCGCGTTTTTCCAGCGAGATAGCTCGTTAATTCGACGCCGCTGCTGCGCTGCGCGGTGCCGCCGAGGCTTTTTGGCCGGGAAATTGCAGGGTGTGTGCAGTTCGTTCTTTTTTTTTTGGGAGAGAGGAGGTGGCGAGGGCTGTTAATGGGTGAAGGTGGAGCGCGGTTTTTTCGTTGGGTTGGGTGGAGCGATGGAGGAAATATGGGGTTTAATTAGTTTTAATTGTCTGGGGTTGCTTGACACAGGGGAAGGATGGTTTAATGATGTACTGGAATATATTGTTTATATTTTTGTTGAACAACTACAGGCGCCTTTTAACGGAAATTAAACTCATTAAATGTTTATGTGTCTGACTATACCGTATAGTGTATCTACTGTTAAAATGTATTTTGTCAAAATATTAAGCACGAATGCTTTAGTAAAATATAGAACTACAGGTTTGACAACAGTAAAATAGTCTTTAAAAAGCTCATCTTATAAGTTTTTCTCTTACGACTATATAAAAATAAAAAAATATCATCTTTACAAATAATGAATAAAACAACTTAACTCCCAATAATTCCTTCCGACCACTCCTCTTCCTCATTCAACTCTCCGACATCCGTTCTCCTCCCCCAAACACGGTCCAAGTCGCCGTGTTCTTTAACCTCTGCCTTTTTTCAACTCCCTCTCTTTCTCACTCTTCCTCTCCCAACCTCCGCCGCAACCGCCTAGATTCTCGCCTATATACCAGCAGCAGCAGCAGCAGCAGCAGCAGCTCCACCTACTCCCTCTCCCGGGGTTGTATCTTAATAACATTCATGAGCTCAGATATACCCGCGAGATTTATTGCTCGGCGCCCTCGGATTCTCTCTCTCTCTCTCTATGAAGATTTCGTCTTTTCTCGGGGCGAGCGGAATTGGCACGCGCGCTATCTCTCGCGCGGCCGCTTCAACCCTTTACCGTGGATGGATTTCAATAAGGCGAGCGCGCTTTATTTACGAGCTCTCTCTCTTTTCGCTATGCAAAGTCTCGCGCGACGTTATATACACAGTCGTGTGAGTTGTGGTTTCTTTTTTTCTTAAGGGCGCCGGGGAATTATGAGGATTTTTGCGTAATGGCGCTTTTGTGCGCGAGCGGAGATTTAATCTGCGTGATTGATTGGCATGGTGTCCACGGGCTCGTGGCGAGGAGACGCTGCGCGCTCTGCGTTCTTTATTGGGTTGGCGAAGGTGGTATTGTACATTCTGAATAGTACGCTGGAGTGATTAGCATGAAAAGGGAATTAAAGTTTGAACGATCGAAACGGTTATTGTATTTTTTTGCATTACTGTATTTAATTCATCTAGAAATCATTGGCTATGTTTTTATTTCAAATTGTAAAAACCGACGTTTGCATTGATTAATTATGAATTCACAATGTCTGTAGCACGTTTGCTACCTATGGCGAAAATTTAATAAATCGTCTTTCTATAACCGGTATACCACATCACTGAAATCTCAACCAAATCAATAATTCAACTCATCATAATTATTTCCTAAACCCTACCATCCACCTCCCCACCATGCGAAAAACCTCGCGTCGCACTGCGTCCAGTCTTAAAACAACAAATAGCCATTACTCTCACGCTCGCGCAGCCACGCAGCACTTATCTCGCCGTCCAACACCCCTCAACTTCTTCCCAAAAGATCATCCCCCGCAAAGTCGCAATAAAGACTTTTCTTTCGCCCTCTCTCTCTCTCTCCTCGCATCCTCCAGCTCCTGGTGACGTTGTATACACAGGAACGCGGTGTGGCGCCCGGGCGTGTAACGACCGCCTAACGGCTGCAGTAAGCTCCTGCCTCGCGCGCACGCGGGGCAATACAGATTTATGTAAGTATTTAGCGCCCGCGGGGCTCTTTGCTTTATCGCGGGCCGGCCAGCAACAGCGGTGCTGGTAAGGTGGTGGAGAAGGAGGAGGTAAGGAGAAGGCGGAGGATGCCGCCTTGCAGTGGCGGGTGGCGGTGGGAGGAGTGTAGAGGAGGGAGAGAGGAGTTGAGGCTGGAGGTCGATGCGAGGGGCAGGGGAGAGAGGTTGCGGGGTTATTGAAATCGACGCATATGGTTAAAGTGGGGGAACGCGTGGGGGTGTAGTTGCGTGGAGATTTTTGCATGAGAGGTGGGTGGTGGTTTGGAAAGGAGCACTTCTTTTTTGTTTCGGGAAAGTTATACATAAAGGGGAAGAAGTTGAAATAAAGTTTGCATGTTTAATAATGTAAGAGGATTACAGGAAATAAATTGGGGTATATACTTCGAAAGACTTTTTTCTAATATGTGTAAAGTGTTTAGATACCGTGTTGGATTGTATTTTGCAGAAATTTTCATTGTCATTATTTTTCGCGGATAATTAGAATATTGAATAAAAATTATTCAATTAAAGAAAATCGATTTTTGCTTATTATTGAAGGAATTAAATTTTTGGACCTGTAATTGTGGTCAATGTGATATGAGTACAATATATTTTTAATAATTGTTACTAGAAACCGTGGTTACATCGATTTTGCACTGTACATTATCGAAGCAGTAACTACGCCTATATTTTTGGCTCATCAGTGTAGCCGATACTCTTGTATTTCTTTTTATTTTCATAAATGTGATTTCAACCGCGTCAACGTTAGTAAGCATTTACAAGCAGTCATTTTGAAACACTAACCGTGCCAAATAAATTAGCACCAAAATAGTTTCAAAAAACTTTTTAAAAATATCGCCGACAGAAAAATATAAAAGAAAAAGAAATAACGCCGTTAAAACTCATCGAGCGACTTACCCGTACGAGGACAGCGACACGCAAGATCAGACCGAGAGCAACGTCGCGGCCGCGGGAACCTAACTACTGGACCGTGTAAGAAAGCTAAAAGCCATCGTTGACGAGGGCTCGACTCTCGAGGCACTTTCCCCTTCTTAGTACACTGTGTTCTGTGACCCTTTTTCTCTCTTCCTCTTTCTCTCTCCTCGACGATGGCGTTCTCGACGTGGGGGGGGGGGGCAAAGTTTAGACGACTCACTTGAAAATTGAAGTCAACTATAGACCTGCTCGGTTTCGATATAAGCTACTGCAGATTGTGCAAAATTTCGAAATTCTAAATTACGAAAATCATATTTTCGAATGTAACAATTCACCTACTGTCCAAAACATCGAATTTCATCAATACGATTTCAAAGCAAATATAACTTGTTTCTAATGATTTATTTCGAAATATGTTTATTGTATCCCTATTAAAATTCTATTAATGAAATTTGATGTTTTGGACAGTAGGTGAATTGTTACATTCGAAAATATGATTTTCGTAATTTAGAATTTCGAAATTTTGCACAATCTGCAGTAGCTTATATCGAAACCGAGCACGTCTATAGTTGACTTCAATTTTCAAGTGAGTCGTCTAAACTTTGGACCCCCCCCCCCCCGACGTGGGGGGAGTGGTTCTTTTGTAGATGGAGGCAGAGATTCGAGTTATTAATCGCGTGTCCGGATTCGCCGTGCCCTCAGGCAGACAATGATGTGGATTGGAAAAGGGGGTTAACGATAAATTTTTAACGATTTGGAGATATAGTGAAGGGTGGGTTTTGTTTTTGATATTGTAAGAATGAAGGTTGGGATGTTTGAGAAGTAAATGTTGAGACAAATGTTGAGCTACCGCGATATTTTGACGATGTACGTTTATTTCTGCTACTCTTATTTTTATACTGAAAAACTTTAGATGTTCTTACGAAAATCGGTTATTTGTGGGTGTCCCATTCTAACAAAATGACCAGAAAATGTTACGAGTACTAAATAAAATTGTTTCTGAAGTAGGAGCCTGGCAGAAAAATGTCTTACGAAAAACTATTACTTTTTATGATTTTTAATAATTTTTCATATCTAATCATAGTTTTTCATAAAGTTTCATAGTATTTCATAGTCTTTAATTTGTCAATTTTAATATACCTTTTTCATTTGTTTAGATATTTCTCATTCGAAAAGCGAAAACTCAAAGAGGAGACCTGTCTCGTGAAATTTATACAATGAGTATGTTCGATAACTAAATCGCCAAAGTCTCTGTGAATTTCCTACAAATTCTTTTGCGCTATCTAATGATCGATAACAAATGAAATTTTTCGACAGGAATAATAAAAAACTAAGAAACATTATGAAAAACCTATGAAAATCTACAACAATTTCTGAAAAACTAGTTTTTCATGAGTTTTCATAGTTTTTGGTAGTTTTTTATAAGACAGTTTTCTGCCAGGGGAAAAACCGATTAATTCATCTAGGATATTTTTTAAGAAATCTTACTGCTTTAGTTGACTTTTATACATGTCTCTAGAACAATCTATGTAAAATTCAACGACAAAGTCTCCGAAACAAAGTTCAGAAAATAGTAAATAGTTAAAATTTCGTAAATGATAGTCTGCGGATATTTCTTATTTCTCTTTATTCCATTCGATGCAGCTGTGTCTATAACCGTTCTCGCAACATAAACGATAACATTTCTTACAAACTAAAACATCAGACAAAAACATCGTTCACGATTCTCGTAAAATTTCAAATCTCACCCCAAACTCCTTATCTCTACTATACTTACTTAATTATCGTCCAACTTTTGCTGGCTAAGCGCCGGCAAAAGAGATTGGCTGGGCTCATTCGCCGGCTCGATTTCTTCCCACGTAATAATTGACTGTATTAAGGATCCTCCCTCTCTCTCTCTCTCTCTCTCTTGGAGTATATAGAAGCAAGGAGGCAATCTCGGCTGCTTAAGCCCTGAGCCCACCCCTGGCCACATAAATTATGTATCGTCCGGGGGCCGTAAGATGCTCCGGAGATCCCGCGAGCACCTGCTCGTACATGCGCCGCCGCAAGTGCGCGCGCGCTCACTCTAAGATTGTCGCGCGCTCGCGTATAAGGAGGCTCTCTTGTACGAATTACCCCTTGCGGAAGATCGTTCTTCCGAAGTGTTGCGACACGGCATAGAGGGAGAGAGAGAGAGAGAGATTTGGTTTTACGCATAACCCTTCTTCCCTTCCTCCTTCGAAGTTGGGGAGTGATGGCGGTGAAGAGGATTAAGGGTTGGGGTTGCGAGTTGAGGATGTTGATGATATGTGAACTGGGTATGGGTGGTTAAGTCGTTAGTGTTGATAATAATTTTAAATTGCTTGTAACCATAGATGAATTTACACTTGATTAAACTGCATAGATGTGGTTAAAAATTAGTTGAGGGATAATCAAAGTTCATATGTAGTGTAAATATACATTGAAAAATAAATATTGTATGTTCAAGGAAATCTTACTTGTTTCAACTAAAATTCAGTTAAAACAAGTAATATTTACTTGAAACAAAGTCCAATTTTCTTGAACATGCAACATTTTCTTTTTCAGTGTATTTCCGATGAAGTGGTTGTTAATGAAAACTTATTATCATATTATGACGTGTTTTATCTGTACCATTATAAATTCCACTAGATTATAGTTATACTATACCATTTAAGATTCCACTGGATTACAGTTATTGCTTTCAAATGTAGGATCAACGGTACTATCGGTTATTCTTGGTTTTTAATTAGTTATTGTGAAATTTCTTTGTAAGTTTTGAAAGGGCACCCATGAAATTTCTATAGAAAGTCTAAAATATTATTTCATAAGACAAGTCAAGTTTCTTTTTTAAAAAAGCATGATACTGTTTTACATTTTGGTTTACTTCATTTGAAATCTTAAACATTTTTCGCCAATTTTAAGTAATAAATGAAAGTTTTCATTAAATATGGGCATATTTCTAAATAAAAAGCTTCAAACGAGTAACGTCATTTCAAATACTCCTAATTAAATCTAAATCATAGGTCAAAACTGTACCAGACATCTGCTCCAACTTCACTTTGCATCTCTTAAGAAATATTGTACTTCATCAAAAAGAATACCAATCAACGAAAAAAACCGAGCTCTCTCAAGAGAGTACAACCACTCGAAGAATAAAGCTCGCGGGCACAACCTTCTCCCCGAATATCGGTCTCTGCACAAGGGTTAAGGAATTACCCGTGTGCGTCCGACCAAGCCCCGTGTAATACCACCGTGCTCCGATGCTCCTGAAGACATACTCCTCCTTCTCCGCCGATGATACGCTCTCTCTCTCTACAGACGCGGAACGCGCAGCAACTCGCCGAAAGCCATTACGAGGATTTCTTTTATTTACGGTCCTCCCGCGCGAAAAAGGAGAGAGGGAGGGGCTAAGTGGCGCTTAGTTGCCGGCCGATAGATCTTTTGGCCCCCGTAAGAGCTCCTAATATTCGGCTGTAGATCAATTAAGACGATCCTGCCGTTAGATTTTTTCGCGCGCCAGCGAGAGAGCGAGGCTGTAATCTCTTTATGTGATTTACGCGATGGATCAGACGTGAGGGGGTACGTGTGTGTGCGTGTGGTTCGGGCTCGGATTTCGATTGCGCGCGTGTCATTCGGAGTGGATTAGGCGGTTATGATGGCTTTATTGGGGGATGTCGGTTGGGTTGCGGGTTTCGGAGGGTTTGGAAGTGTAATCAGAAGAATCTTATATATTTTGTTACTTCGACGAAGATGCGTGGGATATTGCAATGTTAAAATTTTATGATATGCAAAAATCCATATTTTTAGTGTAGTGTACAAAGAAAAATAATTAGAATTGCTGGCGTCTGCTTTCGTTTACGTTTTATATACGTTACCTAGAAAATATTCCGATCAACTGTTGGTTGAGAGATTTTTCAAATTAATATACGATAACACGATCCCTGTATTAAAACTCTAAATCACCTTCAAGTGTTTTGGAATTATGTAGCACATTTTGCCAAAAAAATTGTCTTCTACTCATCTACTACATCGCTAACGTACCATTTAAGCGAAAACTCAGCTTAGTCAACCCAAATCGTTTCGATAAAAGTTGAATAAGAAGCGACACTTAGTGTTACTTCTCTTCCCATTTTTTAAAAGATGAACAATACAATTTCACAAATCTCTCACCACCACGCTAACTCGCACCACATTATACCCCCAATCCTCGCCTCATCCAGAGCAATCAGCTCCCAACAAACGAGCACACGGGCGCAATAAAAACGAGGCGAAAAATCCCTGCTAGTGCGCGCGCGCGCTTCAGTAATAAATCGCGAGATTAATTAACGGAACGCCGCGCCGCCCACTTCCATATAACCGGGGAAAATCCTAAATGGCGCGCTATCCACTCCGGCGCGGCGAACAACCGAGAGAGCGAGAGATGACGAGCGACTTTGCGGAAAATCCGTCGCTATGTCTCATTACTTTCAATCGCGAGCCTTCTTCCCTCCTGGGGGGAGAGAGACGACGCTATATAACTTTGCGAGCGGGGCTTTTATAGCCGCGCAATCGCCCTCGGAGGGTGGGATTAAAGAATAAGGAGGCGAGCAGGCCGGGGTCAGAGTTCATTTGTCGAGGCGCTTGGTGTGGACCCTTTCATGGGCTAGTTCTTCTGCGCTTTGTGAGCGTAGGGTGGGGAGGATGGCAGCTGGGGTGCTGGTGGGTTGGGAGATAATTTTTTTTTGTGCGCGCCGGATGAGGATCTGTTGATACGGTATGGTGGTATTAATGGGTAATTTAAAAGTTTTCTAATCTTTAAGCCGTATTATTATTTGCTTTTTCTGAGTTATACGCTTCTTTGTTACAGTCTACTATTCGAAAAAAAACATCTTTTTTTATTTTTTATGAGATATTTCATATACCATAGTTTAAACCTCGATATTTTTAAGAATTACGTCCCATGGTTGGTATGAGGAATAGGAAGTTCAATGCTTCCACATAATTTAGCGGGTAAATTTTTGTGGAGCAAAAGTAAAAAGTTAATGTTTCTATGAAAGGATCCAAGGAATATTTATAAAAGTATAAATAAAAATGAGATATTAATAAAAATCTTATGTTCCGTATTCTATGCCATGAAAAGCATATACTCCAACGAAATAACGTGTATCAAAACATCAGCAGTTTAGCACATGTGTTCCCCCTCCCGCCCACTTCAATTCAATTCCCGCCCCCTTAACAAACCACCACCTCCGCTCCGCATCCTCCCTGGCTCCCCGACAATTTTGATTTTCCGTGTCATTTCTCCACCCTTCTCTCCCTCTCTTCCTCTCTCCTCCTTCTTCTTCACAATCCCCAACTCCCTTTGGCCGGCTTATACTTTCTTCGCCGGGCCGGATTACGCGGCCGATCCCGCTGCTAATTTGCGAGCCCTCAAACGCTCCTCCCACCCCCCAAGCGCGGCTCTAAAAAGTACATTTACTTGGCTTCGAGTAAGTCACTTAAGAGCCGCGAGGAGGAGGGAGAGGAAATTCTCAGCTCCCGAGATTTCTTTTATGCTTCAGAGCGGCGGTGCTGGAGGAGCAGCGTAAAGTAATTTTTATCAAAACGTCGATCTTTCATTAATTCCCGAGCGGTGGGTAAGGTGGTTTTCTAGGGATGCCGAGGTAAGGTGGTTTTTTTAGTAGGGGTAGTGGATCAATTAGCATGGGGTAGCGTGGCGGAGGAGATTTACTTTGATGGATTTATTATATTATTGGCGGAGAGATATATTGTCTGGCATATATAGGAAAAGGATTAAAGTAAAAAAACACTTATAATTAATGTAGCTTCTTCGTTGAATCAAAAGTAAAAGATTGTCTGGGGGATGAAGTATTAGACTGAAGTTAATATGTTATGTCTATATTTTTAAGATTGACTTTATCAAACATGTTTAAAAAATGTAAATTTTGGAAAATAGCATTTTTCACTTCTTAATATCTACGCAGAAAATATTTAAGAGAACCTTATATGACAAATGAGCTATATAAAAAAATTATAGGTTATTTATAAAATTTAGGAAACATTTACGATTTGATATAAAAAGGTCATGATTTAAAATAAGATTGACGGTACTTTCAGAGTTTCAAGTGAAATCTGTATAGTTATCCAACTTCTTTGCAAAAATTTCAAGGTTATTATTAAACACATTATTTCATTATAACATTTTCAATAACAATAACAACAACATTTATTACCATTTCAATGTCAACTCCTGCAAGACTCGTCAACTTTCGAAATCGACGGAGAACAAATTACCCAAATTACTTCTCTCCGAACGAAATCCGACCACCAGGAAAATCCCATCAAAACTCCTATAAAATCCAATACCCCGCGGGGCATTATCCTCTCATTAGGCGCGATTTGTCTCGCACACCCAGCCGCGAAAACACTCGCGGCGCATCGGATTTTTGTCACACTCGCGCCTTTGCAGCCTCTCGAAACTCGTGTATCTATATACGAGAGCGCTGACAGCGACCTTCGAACACAGAGAGACGCGAGCACATTATCTATCGCGCGACGCGTCCGGCAGCCCTGTCGTGGCGAACAGAATAGGCGTACACGTATCCGAATCGTCTAAAGATAGTCGCTCTCGCAGCGGCTGAGTTAGAGAATAGGAGTTAGAGAAAGGGAGCGACGAGTGAATGGAGAGGAGAGAGGGAGGCAGAGTGAGGAGGTGTAGACAGATGAAATGGACAAAAGAGGAGGGAATACGTTGGTGTATGTTATGTTCGTGTGACGGATGAAATAGTTGCGGAATTTTCTAAGTTTTGAGGGATTTTTGTTTATTGTTGATATGCTATGGTTCTGTGCTGCTCGATAGGAAGGTTTTGGAGATTTGGAAATGATTATTTAATAGTGGATAATTTGAGATATTAGGTTACCTGGTAGAAATGTTAACCAGAAGCTAGCTATTCAGTTAACTTTCTGGCTAAAAATGAACATTGCTTGTATTTTATAATTATGTACCAATTCAAAATAAATTCTGAAATTTATACTTTATAAAATATGTATTTTAAGTAATAGTAGAACTTTTAGATGAATTAATATAAAATAATTATATTATTTTTCATTATGATTTTCGGTAAAAATGCTTCCATTAAATTAACACGTTAGCTATAAAATGTGGTTAATTTTCTACCAGGGTTGTGGTTACTTTATTATGTCTGGATGTAGAAGTAGAAGTTCTTTTAATCTTTGGAATTCCGGAGTGGCTCATTTCAGGGCCAGTAAAACTTGGAAACTCTTCAGAACATGTTGTTCTCACATTCAAATAAATTTTGTGTAAAAAATACGCCGGAAAAATTTCGGAATGTAAGTTTTTTTTCTTCCGTACAGAGGTATCAACTCTATGTTATGTTCTCGTAAGTCTAAAAGGTATTCAGAATGTCTGACTAAGACAAATTATTTCTACTCATTTAAATTTTAAATATAGTTTGCATTTGCTATCTACGATCCAAATGAATTTTGGACCAGATACCCATCTAATTATAACTATCGGACAGTTCTATATTGAGCCGAATCCATCGGAAAAAAAACGTCAGAGCAAATAAAAATTTGAAAAAACAGATTTTTCTCTATTCCTCGGGCGAAAGTACGCGTTTTCGCCGTTGGTTTACATTAGAAGAAGGAGCACTTTTGCCCACTGCGTGCGACGTACACTTGTTTCACACGCGACAAAAAGCTCTGTGAGCAATGTTTTGAATAGCCTAACCCCACATACGATACAGCGGATTGTGACTTTGCCGCGCGGAAGTCGCGAATGTGTGCGACTTCGGCGCGGAACTGTCTTGCATCGGGAGCGTAGTGCTCTCAAGAAAGATGGTCTACTATGAATTCATGTTTATTTATTTGGAAATATCCTCTCTCTCCCTATCTCTCTTTATCTCTCTCTATTTTAGCCTATTGGCGGAACATTATGATATTCGTATAAGTATTTTTATAAGTATTTTATTTGCCACATGTTCTCTTATTTACTATTTCAAAGAGTATCTTTTTAGTGTTCTTTTGCATTATTATGTTTTTGATAAATCTTTTATATCTTTTATGTATTTTACAACATAATGAACTAAATTGTTATTGTATTCTATTGTAATTGACTGAAATTTATAATTTTATACCTTTTAATGAATTTTCTAATTTTTGCCGAAAAGGGAGAATAAAGATTTATCTATTTATCTATCTATCTTTCTATCCCTCTTTCTCTTGACTCACATGAGTATGTTAACAATCTGCTTGTTCACGTATTTTCGATGCCCGCCCCAACCAGCAGCACTCGCTACGCTCGTGCTGCAAATGTTGGGCGGGCATCAAACACACATAAACGCGCGCATCGGGAAAAGCCAATTGCGACATAGGTAAAATAAAATTGAAAAATATAATCTGCAAACCGCAAGAACGACGTGAAGTCGCTAACGCTATCAAAACACAGGGCGAAAGTAAAAACATGGCTACGCAGAGTTGACGTCACCAGGAAAGACGATGATTTTCGATTTTTCTAGATTGATTAACGTACTTTCGTCCGGGAATAGAGAAAAATACTATTTCTTACACGGGGGTTAAATGGAACTCCTGCATGCACGTGATATGACGGCCTTGGCTTCGCCTCGGTCGTCATATCACGTGCCTGCGAAAGTTCCATTTTCCCCCCTTGTAAGAAAATCTACTATTTAAGCCTAATGTATCGAAAATTAATTTTCAGTATAAATTTAGCACATTAAAACGTGTCTTTTTTACATTGAACATTTTTTTCTACGAACAATATTTGTAAACACAATAGTGATACAATCGACGAAATAATCGATTTTACCTCGTTACTTGACAGAATTTGATTTTACACAAAAATGTTATATGTAAAAGATACAGGTAAAACTAAAACATCGTTTTTTCCTATTGAATATTTTTTTGTACAATCAATTCCTGACTAGGTAAACGCATAAAAGCGATTTTTAACGCCAAAATGTACCAAAAATGGTGGATTTTCGGTTATAACTTAGTAAAAGTTATAGATAATATTGAAATCAAACTTCTTTCCATTTAATGATTGCATGTTTTTCATATATAATCAGTTCCTGACGAACTAAACTTAGAAAAACTACTTTTAATACCTAAATACACCTCAAATAGTCGACTTTTGCTTATTATTCAACAGTATTTGACTTTATGCAGAAATGTCGCATACAAAAGTGGTAGACCTCAAGAAACAAAACTTTTTAGTGATGAATATTTTCACATAAAACAATTTCTAGTAAGTTAAACCTAAAAGAAACCTATTAAAACTTGAATACAATCAAAATAATCGATTTTTGGCCATTAAAGAAAACAAATAATTTTTCATGAAGTCGTTACAGTTTTCATCAAAATATAATATATTAGTATTTAAGATGTGACAGATTTTGTAATAGAGATTTGAGATAGAATAGTAGCTTCTGAATAGTAGCGGGCGTGTCTCATATGTAAAAACGAAGTCAGCGCGAGGTTAGCGCGCGATAGTCCCCCTAAGGTAGTGGTCCCTATTAGTGTGTCTGTCCATATTTGTGTGCCCTTTTTGGAATTTCCGATTGAAGAAACAAGTTTTAACCCTAAAAACAATGAAAGGCTATTACAAGAAACAATAAAATGACGATTTGTTCTATAATTACATGGTTTGATGTATTATTTGTTAATAATCGAAAGTTAAAAAGTGTCACTAATACGAACTGTTGTCTGCTTTAAGGGCACACTAATACAGTCTCTTACTCTAGTTGATCAGCGTTTTTAGACGGTGTGTAATTTTATCAAATATCAAAAATGTATTTGATTCCTCGAAAAATTCGATGTCAGACCTCTGTTTACTCGCCTATGTATGTACTTCCAACAAATTTCACTGTCTTTCATCTCTATAGAGATGGTATTATGCCATATGTACTTAAGATTTTAGGTCAAAAAACCAAATGGCATCGTCATCCCGCCTGTGATTTACTTTAGGAACACCTTGACTTTCTCGAAAAAGTATACGCAGGCTTAAACATCCCTACTTTCTCTACATAAATCTGACATTACTTCAGAAGTGTGGTTTGCCCCTTGGTTTACTGGGCTACACAGGATGTCTCGTTCCTAGATTTTTCAGGTCAAGAATGCAAATTGCTGCGTTCCCCCTCCATCGTTGATTGACTTCGGGGATTCTTTAAGTGCTCGGAAAGATGCCCGAATCCAACCGACCCCTACTTTCTCTGCTACTGTTGGTCTTTCGACTGCTATTCTGTGACAGACTTACACTGACGTAGAAATAACTCCAGAAGCGAGCCTTGAAGATTTACTGTAGTTGTCGGAAACAGAGTGAAGCCGTTGATGGAAAGACCGAGTTTTAGAACTGAGTTTCCAAATTAGGGGAGAACCCGCAGTTTTGGGAAGCTGCATTTTTGACCATCGTTTTTAAACGATATTTATCAAATATAAGAAATGCAGCCATTCCCTCGAAAAAGTCGATTTCATACCTTCGTTGACTGGTTTATCTTGTTTCTATAGAATCTGGCTGGATAAGGCGCGAGAAAATTTTGTTTCTCTCTAAACAACTTTTACTTCAAATCATAGTTTCTTCATGAAATTTTACACATATATTGCCTATGTACTAGATACAAAATTGGCTATAAATTTCATGTTTATACATAAAGCCGTTCTCAAGAAATTAGGATTTGAAAAAAATGTTAAAACAAATTTTTACCTCAAATATCTCTGAAATTTATGAACCAATCTTAATGTGCTGGACAACAATAAAAACTCTACATGTCCACAAAATTTTAAACATATTAAACCAAACTTTTAATCCAGTTATCATGCGGTAAAGAAAATCAATTTTTAAGATACCAAAATTTTAAATATCAAATATCTCCAACAATATGCAACTAATATTTTGCGAAATCATGTAACACACCATCGAAATGTACCCTCAGTCAAACCCACTACGTACATACGAATATTCCGCTCTTCTTCGTCCCAGGCCGAAAATAAGTCTACTGGCCCACATACCCACAAAACTCTCTCGCTCTCTCCTACACACCTCATGACCAAAATACCACACTCCGCGAAAATCGACAAAAGATCCACCACCGGCACAAAAATAAGCCACGTCCTCTCCCCCTATGGCAAGACAATCCAACAGCACACCACAACGAATATATATGTATATACACGCTTCCCTCTGAGCGCGCGGTACAGCGGCGACCGTCATTCAGGAACTTTGTTGACAGCTCCCCGGATAGGTAGATAAGAACGTCCCCTGAATGCCGAAGCTCCGCACAATACTCTACGTGTGTACGCGCACTACCTTTTGCGAATCGCGATGTCGAATGGAGAGAGAGAGACTTAGTTTCGTAGGCTGCGGCGTGCACGAGCGCGCCTTTGACGCGAATCTAGAATATAACATATGATAAACTCGGCCGACGCGACGGCGGAGGTTGGCTTTTGTGGGACGTGTGCTGGCGTGGTTGAATGAGGGAGGGGAAGGACGGTGAGGAGAGGAAGCAGTTTTATTGGGACTGGGAGGATGGGGTGGTGCTTAGGATAGATGGTCGATGATAATACATTTATTTGGTTTCAGGATGAATGTTTTTATCAATGTGGGTGTATGTTAAATACAATTGAATAAAAATATTTCAAAATTTTCAGTTAAGAGGATTTGGTGTTTTTGGCAGATTGAAAAACTTGATACTTTCATTATCACAAGGATTTAAATCTGCGGATTTGAGAATGAAAATTTTCAAAGCCACGCTAAAACCACCAACTTTGCATATCCATTACTCCCAACTCCCCAGCTATTGCGCACAATAAATCAATCACATTCATAAATCATTCCCCAGATCATAATACAAATTAATATTACAAAAGCCACTTTTCACATACTCCCTCATCCCCCCAAAACCTTGCATTTCACCGCAAAGTAATCGCTCACAATGATAAGACCACCACCACCACGGATTCTCTCCTCTATTCCAGCCCTTCACGCCGCCGTCGTATTTTCTTTAAGACTCGGCTGCAAATTCGGTTAGCGCAAATCCTCTTCCTTCTCCGGCAAAACCTGGAAAAATAAATTAACGTTATTCCCGCTCCTCCACCCGCCCGCCGGCATAAATCAGCGGCTGCTGTGCCTTCTTTCTTCGTCTTCCTCTTCTTATATATATACATCGCTCGGGCGAGGTAAGTTTGCGCCGCGATTAAATTAAGCCGATGTCGTTTGACAAATGAAGATCAGATAGAGGGATGATCCGGGGTTGTGCTGACTTTCGGGCTTTTTTTACTCTCTCTCTCACTCTCTCCTGGTGTATGAAGAGCGGTTCTACCCTCCACCAGGATTATAGGTGTATATATGAAGCGCCCGCGCGTGCGCACAGCGTGGCTCAATTTTCTTATCCGCAAAAAACACATCGCTCGTGGTGGAGGAGAGTGTTTTTTGGGGAGATCGTTGCGAGGTTCGTTCGGGGTCGGCAATTTGAAAGTCGTAAAGTCGATTTTCTCCTTTTTCTTTGGTACTGGTTCTGCGGGCGGCTGTCAGGATAATGTAGTCGTTTAATTCCGAGATGTTTTAAAAAGGGATATCTGAATTTTGATGAATTTAGAGGTTCCTTCCTTCATTTCCATAAGAAATATAGATTTATTAGCGTATTTAAATACCAAAGAATATATATTTTGATTTATTGATATTGAAAATTTAATGGAATACCTTTATGTGAAAATTTAAGTTGTTGTATATCGTGACAGATTATTTTAAATTTTTTGCAGAACAAAATATTATTCAAAATGCCTTCGGTAGTTCTTAACCCTTAACCGACACTAGGTGTTTAAAATTTTCGTTATTTGATTGCACTTTAATTTTTCAAAATTGATTGTTTTTCAAAATTTAAGGAACGTTGAATATTTTATACCGAAATAACCCTGGTAGAAAATTAACTATATTTTATAGCTAACGTGTTAATTAAATTGAAGCATTATGAGAAAAAATCATAATACAAAAATAATATAATTCCCCTAAAAGTTCTACTATTACTTAAAATACATATTTTATGAAGTGTAAATGCCATAATTTATTTCGGATTGGTACATAATTATGAAATAGAAGCAATGTTTGTTTCAGGGCGTAAAATTAACTGAAAAATTACTAGTTTCTGGTTAACATTTCTACCAGGGAATCTACATACTTATTATTAGAAGTTAAAGAAAACTTCTAAACATGATGAAACTCGGCGCGTGCGGGTGATGTGCGCATCGGCGTCTTGATAACAAGAATATATTCTCTTCTAACCGAAATTCAATTTGGTACAGAAAGAAATAAAAAATTCCAAAGTTACAAGAACTTATTCTCTTATGATGAAAAACTGTTGATGATAAAAATTTGTAATGCCGAAAAGAAAAAATCATGTTGAATCTAATCATTAGAATTTTCAATTAACTATATTAGAATAGCTATCCGCTACTTTATGAACCTTTATTATCATATATCCATTAAACTTTTCTTAAAAAAAAACAAAAAAAAAACAAAGCATTCTATTCGTTGACTTTGATAACTTTTCAAACACAATTCCCACCTCTAAACCATCACCTCCTCCCACCTCACCCATTGTTCCATCTCTCGCGCAATTACCTCAATCCACTACCGCCACCTACATCATCATCCTCGGCATCCGCCGCGCCAAATCCTCGAAAAAGCACTACTATACCTCCGCCATCGCACAAAGGCGCCTCACCCTCTCTTCCTCGAGATCCGCTCCTCAAAAGAGGACGCGACGCTTCTTCGCTCGCTATAACACGGCTCACCTGCGCGCACTCGAGGCGCATCGCGCACAACAATGATAAGGATAAAAGCCGACGAGGTATTATACGCAAGGTAGAGTTGCCGAGGGATAAGAAGGGACCTCTGCGGCCTGCTGCTCTCTGGCAAAGCGATGTTTTGCCAGCGAGGAGAATATGGATCCTTGTAAGACGTTTTAATTGGACAAATCCGCCTATCCTCATTAAATCCGGAAACTCTCTCGCTCTGAGAGAGTGAACAGCAGCAGCGGTAGTAGTAGTATCACGGCTTTCTTCGACTTCGCGCGGCTTTTTCGCGTTTGGCCAATTGAAAATCTCTCGCGTTTATTTCGCTGCGCGACGCGCTGTCTTAACGTCTCCACTGTTGGCCTGTCTTTCTACTCTCCTTCTTTAGGGAGTTTTTTTTATCTGTCCCCTTCCCGGAGGAGACGCTCGGATCATATATATTTATGCTTTATTATCCCACGGAGACGGGGAAAGTATGAGCTTTAGGAGGCTAACTAATCTCCCCGGTTCGGTGGCTTATTTTTCTTTTTGGTCTTCCGTTCTTCTTCTTTCCCGTTTTTTTTTGTCGTGCTTTTTATAGATTTCGCTGTGGGAGGTTCGCGAGCCTTAATGATTTAGTAACTGTCTTGTTATGACGGAGATACGGTTTTAGGAGGCAGACGGGCATCCGAAATTTAGTAATTGAAAAGCAAACAAGCAATGAGAGGGGAGCAATGGCAAATAATTTGAACAGCGATAAGATTTTTTTTTTTAATCCGATAATGAAACTTCGGAACGGAAGAATATTTAACATTTCTTTTCTCACATTTAAGATTATGCTAATGAACTTTTTCTATTTATTTCGAATAAAAAAAAAATATCCAATAAAAAGTCCTAATGTACATATAAACAATATACAATAGCGATTAAGAACTACACTTGTATAAATTATCCGTGTAAGGAACTTTCCTTCCACGTCCGACAACCACCGCGAGCCCTAATGTTCCGGTATTCCACGGCGAGCTTTCGACTTCCCGCACGAGAATAGATCGACCGTGCTATACTATTGTCGCAAGTGCGCGAGCGTTTTGGGTTAGGACCGTGACGCTGACAGCTTTCTCTATGTCTTATCTGCGCGACGGCCTCGCCGTTGCTGCTCATTGTGCTTTCGCTGACGTTATCGCGGTTGCGCGACTCGCGCGCGGAGGCTTATTTTTTTAAGACAATCCGGAGTAGTATGTGTGTATGCTGGATTCTGAATGCCATGAGATGTACGGATCGGTAGGATGTAGAATCAATAATGTTTGAAACTTTTTCGTATGTTATAGAACATAATATATACTTTTGATAGAATTAAAAACGGATAATTTTTTTTTTTTTAATTTTTGTCGAATTTCAGAGTCTTTAGAATATATAAGGAAGAAATTAATATAAAACACAAATAATAAGTAAAGTTTATTATCAAGGAAATTTACAGTATAAAATAACATTAGTTTTTCCATAAAAAAAAAAGACAATTATATGAAAAAATAAAGAATTTAAATGTAGGCTCATTTGAGAGTGTTAAATTAATAAAGCTTTTTTTTCATTCATTAGGCATATATAAGTATACATTTTTATGATTATCGAAAGTAGGGAATGAAAAGGATCGATCGAGGTAAATCAGAGAAATAACAACAAAACGATGAACGAAGTAAGCATGGTTTATACTTTATTCGAGATCATCATTGATAATAATAATTAATAATAATTAATAATTAATTAATAATAATATTACTTGGTATCGTATTATTTACATTCATTATGACAATCATATTATTTATATATACTCGTTTACGACAACTCTGCGCGTCTCGTATAATTTTACACACACACACACATATGTATACACGCACGCACACGGGGCCAGCTCCTCGCGCTAGTCCGCTGTACAGTGAGTATATATATATTTTCCGTGACGATGGTGGTGGTTCCCTCTTGTTTGCGTGGGGGGGAGAAATCAAAAACGCAGGGGGTGAGTTAGGTCAATGTACAATGATGATGGTGGCGGCTGCGGCTATTCGGCGTGGTAGGGATGGGGCTGGGGCGACTCGCCGTCGAACAAAGCCATCTTGAGCCGCTTGCACTTGGCGCGACGGTTCTTGAACCAGAACTGCACGTTCTTCGGCTCCAGCCGGGGGAACTTCTGTCGGTACGGCATGCGGTTCAGTTCTTCCGTGTATTTCAGGATCAGCTGTTGGCAGAGAGAAAACGCCTGGGTTGTAGTTTTTCGCGTTTTTGGGGCTGTGATTATGTATGAGTGTTTAAAATGAGTTTAAAGACTGATTTGAGGTTCCTTAATCTTCAAATAATAATGATTCGAATAATGACAAACAAATTAAAATTTTGACACTCTTTTCAAGTTATAGTTTTTCAAAAATTATTTAAAAACGCTGTAATCATTGTATTTCATTAGCTTTTTCTAATAACTATGGTTTCAATTTTATTTTTGTTATTTACTTACTCTTATCAATGTTTGATAATTTTGGGAACAGAACAAAATTTTTTTGTTTACTAATCTATGAAAATTCTCCACAAAAAATAAAAATAACTAATTTTTCACGAAAACCACAATACAGCTACACCAATGAAAGCACCTCCAAATTAAAAGTGACCACTCACCGCATGGCTGGGATGCGTGTTATGCGTGAACCACGTCTCGAGCCTGGGCACCTCCGTCACTGGGTCGATGAACGTCCTGTTGCGCTTCCTCCTCTCGTCCAGCATACTAGTGGGACATCCGGCTGGACCTCGTGGCGACAGATAGTGCGACATATACATCACGCTGTGGCTGAACATCGGGCTGGGCACGAGGGAGAAGCTGGGCAGCGGCCCCGTCGGACTCGCCTCGTCGTCCTCCGAGCCCGAGGACACGGCTCGCGCCACGTCCTCCTGCTTCACCGACGACGACGACGTCGACGACGGTGGTTGTGATTGCTGTTGCTGCTGCTGCTGTTGCTGGTCCTCCGGGCGGGTGGTGAGGGAGAGCGGGCCCATCGGGGGGCTGGCCGGGGGACAGGGTGACGGCGATGTTGACTGGAATGGGTTGAAGATATACGGTTAAATGTGGTCGATTGTAATGAAAAATTTCTAAGACAGATTTTATCTTTCACACAGATTATTTTTACAGATTTTAACTTTCGTGAAAATAAAACTAATTCAGTCATTCATTGGTAGATGTAACATTACCGTAAGTTACTATGGTTTGATTTTTGAAAAAGTTATTAGAACAAATTCTGAAGACAATTTTTTTCACGATTCAAATTGTTGTCGTATAAGCCATGCTTTTTGTATTCTAGTAAGTAGCAAATTTTGTTTCTTCGTAGAAAAAATTTTTATATTATTTGTAATAAAAATATATATTTGGGCAAAATATATATTTATATTTGGGCTTACATACAAATATTAAAATCCTTTAATTATTGTCAAATTGGTAATTCTGATTTGGTAAGATTATTATTCTAATTAACTGAACAATCTTGATTATTAATAATAAAATACCAGTGATAAACATTTTTCCAAACGATTTGTGCGTGAATTTCGCTAATAAAACTTTTCAACAGACACTTTCATAAAATTTTCATAACTTATCTAAAAAGCTCTCAATTGCATAAAAATGCAACATGACATACGGCGTTTTCAAAAAATTTATTCTAATTAAATTCGACACTTTGTAACCATATTACAAAGTTACTTAAACTGCGTTCCAACTAAAAGACACAATTTCCATTCATAAAAAAGTCATCACAACCATCATATCTCACCTGATGCCTCGAATCGTCCTCCTCGTCGCTGCAATCCTCGCTGACGTTGCTCGCGCCCCTCGGACTCAGTCCGGGCGGGCTGTAGCCATTGACGCCCCTCGTCTCCGCCCTCTTCTGCGCTGCCCTGGCATTTTTGAACCAGTAGACGACGTTGTTAACGTGCAGAGGCTTCCTGTCCCTCCTCGACTCCAGCGCGTTCAATTCGTTGACGTAATGCTGGATCTGCTGGCGGGTCGGATGCTGGTTCTCGCCGAACCAGCGTTGAAGTCGCGGCAGCTCGAGCTCCGGGTCGAAGCTCGTGCGCATGCGCGACTTGTGGGAGAACGGCAGCAGACCCGGATGATGCGCTGCCGCGGCAGCTGCGGCCGCCGCTGCGGCAGCCGGATGATGGTGACTCAGCGAGGGCGGTGGGATTGTATTCGACCCGCCGGTGGTACCGCTGCCCGCTGAGGTCACCTCCGACGTCGGCGGCGAGGAGGTGCGGTGGTGGTGGTGGTTAGATGTGGGCTGTAAAAGAGGGTTGAGACCGAGGCCGAGGTGTTGCTGCTGGAGCCAGGACTCGAAGGCCCGCTGTGTGTCCTCGGTGAGGTCGTTGCCGCCGCGGCATAAGGAGGACAGCGTCGACTGAAATTAGATGATGGGTTCGGTGTATTGTTTGGTTTGTGAGGGGGAAATGTATAAAGCGGTTGTTGAGGAAGAAATTAAGAAGCTTAAGAGTCAGAATTTCGCAGGGTTTTTAAAAGTGTCTAAAAAAATATTTATATAATCAAGAAATTTTATATACGACTTTAGATATCCGAGCTTTTAATGTTGTACGATGACTGTTTTCCAGAAATGAGAATTATATTTTATACCAGTGTATATGATCTTAAATCTCATCCCAGACGTCAGTAGACATTTCCTTTTACGCGAACAATTATTTGTGTAAGTGATATTTCAGAAATTCATTAATCCCAAAATACTGCCTATATATTTCTGTACTTTTTTATATTTGCTATTTCGGTAAGTTTTAATCAAGATAGTACCATAAAGACATTTTTCAACTTTTCCTCCACGACGAGCGTATATATATATTCATTTCAATCATCCAAACACTTCACCCTATATTATATATCGCTGTGAAATATCAACCCGATAGCCACGTTAACTTCATTAAACCGAGTTTAATACACAAAATCCGCCCATAAACAACGTAGCTTCTTTCGCGCAGCTACTTTCGAACATTATAATACCCTTATCTTAAAAAAAAAACTGTTCTTCCCACGCGAGCATCATCATCATCATCATCTACGCAACCGCGCACTTCGCGAAAACAAAAAATTAAAAATCAGCGCAGACACGGCGAAGAAGGACGTCGACACCTCGCGCATACACTTTGGGATTACGGAAAAGTTTCTCGCGCCCTCGCTATAACGGCAGCAACAGCAGCAGCGTGCCTTATCGTTGATTTACGAGAACAAACAGACTCTTTCGTAGTTATAGTCAAGACGGCGCGAGAGATCAGGTGCTGCGGCGACGCGGTAATCTCGGCGTGGATCGAGCGCGGTAGCTCGCGCGCGGCGTTTTACAGCCCGCCACTTAATCACTCACTCACTCACTCGTTCGCTACCGCGTGACATCATTATGCGAAGGAGAAAGAGCGAGAGAGAGAGAGAGATCGCTGGGCAAACAGCGCGAAAGTGAAGAAAAAAACGCAGGCAGCAGCGACGGCTTATCGCGTCGCTTTAAGCCTGATTTACAGGTATTTATGCGCGTTATTACAGTAAATCAATCGGGCCCGGATCTCACTGGCGGAGGATTTTTGCCCCGAGAGGAAAAACACTTGGCGTTTTCGTGATTATGTGTGGAGAGAGAGAGAGAGAGAAACGTAGTGAGGTTAAACTCGCGGATTGACTGGCTTGCATTCCCGAGCGTATGTGTGACTTTCCTTGGTTGATAAAGCGAGAGAAAGAGAGGGATGTGTGTGTGATTTGGAGGATAGCGTGCCGGTGATTTTTGTAGTCTAGAGAGGTGTTTGTTGCCCCGGCGGTAGACCGATGTTAAATAGATGCAGTCTGTGGGTTGGCATATATACGGCTATACGGTTGACTGTTAAATTGTAAAGCTATCCGAATGGTACTTGATTAGAACATTTGTATCCAGAATCAGCGTCGACTTCTCGAGTTAATAACCGATACATGAGATATGCCAAAATTTTTCATTTTTTCAAATAACACGAATGAAAAATCGATAGAATTATAGCAAAAATCGCTATCGTTAAAAAATTTGTTCGATCACCAACCCCCAACCAAACCTCATTCGCATCCAATTCCACCTCCTTCCAGCCCCTCATCTCAACGTCATCTCTTCCTCGAAATTCCTTCTATAGACATGCGCACTATACTACCGGCGTATTACCGGCCACTTAAGATCCCGCGCTGCTTTCCTCGGCTGGCAGTCTCTTTCGCGCGGTCCGGGGAAAAGGCCCTGCGGGTAAAATTGGTAATCATAGAGCAACAAGGCGGCATTAAACTTCGCCCGAGATCTTCAAAGCGAAAACGCGAGTGCACTTAGATAATGCCCGTGGGGTGGCGGCGGTGGCGGCTTTTGATGAAGGCAGCTCCTGCCACGGCGAATATTCGGCTGAGTAAAGGGTAATCCTATCACGCCGGAGAGAGAGAAGAGAGATCTAGCTATCTATCTATGTCTTCGGCTCTTTCGGAGGATGCTCTTAAGATTCTAAGGTTCGACGGCGAGTAGCAGCGGAGGTGAGGTGCTTTTCCGCTGGATGGATGGAGGTTGCGGGTGATTTTAGGTGGAGGTGTCGTCGAGCTGATTTTCCGGGTGGAGGAGCGTCGATGGGGATCGGGGTTTGGGGTTAAGAGGGGATATGCATTTCTAAGATATATATAGGTACATTTACTTCTTTTTTCAGTCGGTGGTGGTTGGAAAGATAATAGCGGAAAATTGGTCTATAAGTAAATTATCCCGATGTTTAAGTGCATACACTTATACTGAATTAATTGTTTTCTCTGTTCGAATACAAAATATTCTCGGTAGGAAAGAAATATCTATAATTTTATTACAATCTCATATATTTACAAAAAATCATTAGTTAAACTATCGTAGTTTCTTAATATAATTTAACATTTTTATGATTATACGAGATCAACTAATGCAGATACGTAGAAATCAAAATTAATAAAAACTGGAGTTTTATAATTAAAATAATTCCGACAATTAGAATTATGTAGAATGCGATTTGATGTTGCTTCTGAAACAAACTACTGCTGGATTTTGATGTCTTATCTGTCACGCTTTACAAGACGTATTAAGATTAAGATTTTTCGTTGACGTTTTTTTATAATCCTCGGATAAGATATTCATACTCAAACATTGTAAACGTACCCTAGATTTAGTCCGAGCATTTTTATGACGATAATCTCGTACTCCTCTCAGTACTCATTATACGCAATGTACTCATTAAAAGAGTATCCCGCAATGAAAATAATTATACTAAATTAATTGTTTCACAACATCTACGAAGCTTAATAACAACTAAACCTCGACAACAGCTCGTTACTCATCGTCCAAGTACGTACACGAAACTAGAAAAAGGAAGAACGACCCATTCACAGCTATACCCGTAGCCATAGCCTCGAGTGAGACATTTATTTAAGGCGGGGATCAGGAAACCGCGAATGAGCGCGCGAGCGAGCGAGTTTCCGTTTCCGGCGAAGATTAGGCAGCAGTGCGCGATAGAGGGGCGGCGGAGGATGGATGGAGGACTTCTTAATGAGATTAGGTGGCCCGGCGGCGACAAACACTCTCCGGCTAGATTTACATTTTATATACATTTTTATAGTGTTTTTCGTGTTTTTCGAGATTAGGGGTGCGTTGTTGTCGCGCTGTTTTTGTCGGGAGTCGCGAGCGATACGTGCGTAAGCTGGTGATCGGGATCCCTCTGACGTAGTTTTTTTTTATATACGGTTTGGGTATTGTAGAAAGCTATATAAAAATCATTCATACATCTCACGATTTCGTTCGGTAAATTTCCATAATTCACAAATAAATAACGAAACTTTATGTTTATGTAACATTTCCTTGGGATCGTGCATATATTTGCAAGATTCAACATATATTTCATTGTTTGTCCCAGTCGGTAATTTTACCGTATTACGGACTCCTCTAACTGATAAAAACATTGCCCAAGGTTACGCAAACTTGATAATCCTTCAAGTTTGCTTGATTTTCGCAAATCAACGCGACTTTATCTCGCGAAGTCTTCCAGCTTCTGAAAAATTCATACTCCAAATAAAAAAAATACTACCCACTGATTCTAGTGTACAATATTCAAGTAAAATCCAATTTTCTTTTATAAACGTTCACCCTTCCAACTTCTAGCAATAACTCACCTCGTCGAGGGGACACCCGGCGGCGACCAACACCGCGTGACTGCGCAGCAGCAGCAGCCTGAGCAGCTTGTCCCTGACCTCGGCCGCGGGCGTCGGCGGTGGCGGCCTCGACCTGTACACCTGGATCTTGAGCGTCGCCAGGTTGATCAGCTCGGCGAGGATGTCGCCGACAGTCAGCAGCGGACCGTCCGCCACCTTCTCCGTCGGCAACGGCTTCCAGTTCCGGATGACGATGCTGCCGCGCGCGCTCAGGATCAGGTCCGTCGAGTAGCTCAGCCGCATGAGGGCCTCGCCGACCAGGTCCTGGTTGATTGTTAATTTAAGGTTAGAGATGAGTTGAGGTCGGTAGATAAAGTTGATGGATTCGATTTTTTTTGTTTCGCAGAGAGAAAAGATTACTTGTAGATGAGAATCGTGACTTAATAATTAATACACGATGTATGAAAATTATTAAAAATATGGTGGTATTGTTAAACTTACGAGCCCCGAGGCAGAGAAGCTACCACTCGTATAAACATTAATGAATACGTAAAATTTCATTATCGAAAGTTGAAATGTTTACGCAATTTTTTAATGAATTTTTTTTATTGCTATAATTAACCTTTAATTCAACATATAATGTGCATGCCTAATCAAAACTTATTATGGAATATTCTAATAAACAATGTAATACATATAAAAGGTACTAAAAACGGTATAATCCTTATTTATTTATAAATAATATATATCACCATATTTTTAATATTTTAAATTCGTAATTATTAAGTCACCAAATCTTATAGATACAAGTAATCTTTTCTCTCTGTGGTGCGAATTAGAGCTTGTGAAATTATGTCAGGGACGTGCTTCGAAAAATATCAAGATATATTGATGTATGATTTTTAAAAGCTCGTAATATTAATGGATTGTTAAAAAACCCGATAGTGGTATTATAAAAGCTGAATCTTCATAAAAATTAAGCGTGGTTTTGGATAGTGAAATACATCGATTAAATAACGTATTTTGTTATTTTTGTGATTATACAGAAAGAGAATCATAAGTTGGAGAAGTTTACCTGAAAGGGCATATTTGCCGGAATGAAGACGTACGTGTCCATCTCTACATGGGGCCGCCGCCAGTTTTCCCGACTCGGCCGCGTTTCGACAATACTGTGAATCGCCTCAACTACGCAATGAACTGGAAGACTTTTACCTGCAATCAGAAGATTCAGAAAAATACTTTAAAAATGTATTTTGTTGCTTCAATTTATTAACGTTATTAGTATTCTTGCAGTAAAATAGCTTTCTTCAAGTTATTACATTAAACATCCATTTTTGAGGTAACAGATTCAAGACTATATAGTAGCAAGATAATACTCAGATAAATCAAATAAAGTTTAAAAACATGCATCCAAACACTAAAATAAAATAATTAAATAACTTGAATAGATACTATTCTATTTGCCTCTCTCGTAACAAATCCATTGCTCAGCTAAATACAACAAATACCAACCAAAATTCCATAACAACATAATATCCACACCAGAACCCAGCCTATTCGCTCCTTCATTCATCCCAACGCCAAAAAAAAACCATCGACCCCGCCAACCCCGCAATCAAACTTTCCCTCCCTAACTCTCTCTCTCTCTCTCACTCCGCGGAAACTCATAATGCGTCTTTCAGCCATACAGCAGCGAAGAAAGGCCGAACTCTCTCGCTGCTCAGCCGGCTAGCAGGCTAAAAGGCGCGCACGTGGGCCTCGCTAAGCATATGCAGATCCACTCTCGTCTATCCCCGGCCGCCGCCGCGCGGAGACAATGGGCGGGAGAGCGAGCGCGCAACACAATGGGCGCACGCGACGACGATCCTCGTTTAACCCCCTCCGACTTAAGTCCCTACGCGCGCGATTCTAATCCCGCGACCTCTCGCGAAAGAGAGATAGAGAGAGAGTTGGAATCTGAAGAGGAAGCTCGCGATTCGTGTGTCTTGCGGGCGCCGCCGTCGGTGGTATTTGGAGATCGTCAAAGGGCGAGGTACACGAGTCTAAAGCGCCTTAGGTGACGTGTGGGAGGGAGGGAGGAATTTGTGGATGGATTAAGGGGAAGGTATATGTGGATTGTGAGCGGCGCGCGGTGGCTGGAAAGTTGCCGCGATATTCGCGTGCGTGTGTGTGTATTGACGAGTGGTGAGTGAATGGGGAGATGATGGTTGGTGTCTAAGAGTTATAGGAGCGCACGATGGAGGCGAGATTAGGAAATAGACTGCTAGTTGATCGTGTAAATTATCCGGTGATGCTTGTATAGTGATTCAAATGTGTGGAATGTACACGGAGAAAAATGGTGTAACAAAAATTACTATATTTATAGTAATCGTGGGACAGACTTAAATTATCATAAAATTTACTACAATTTATAATAAAAATTCCTATGTTTTGAGTAATTTTTACTATGTACATAGCAATTTTTACTATAAATTGTAGTAAATTTTATGATAATTCGAGTCTGTCCCAAAGTTGCTATCGAACATAGTAATTTTTCTTACATTTATAGTCAATTTTCCTAAACATTTCTCTCAGTGTATATGAGGAAATCCTTTGACTGTTTTGATACATTTTTTTTTTAAGTGATTTATTGCTGCTTTTAGAGCGTGCGAAGCACATAAACGAGACAAGATGTAAAATCTTCAATTTTTACGTAGAAAACCAGTCCGGTAATCCATATTAGTGTGCTAAGCATGCTCAAGTCTGGGAATGTAAAAAAACTGTCGAAAAAAGTCCACTTTTTCCACTTTTTCCGAAAAGTGGACTTTTTTCGATAGTTTTTACATCCCCAGACTTGAGCATGCGTGGCACACTAATATGAATTACTTGACTGGCTTTTTACGTAAAAATGGAGGATTTTACACCTTGTTTCGTTTATGTGCTTCGCACGCTCAACTAATAGCAGCAATAAATTACTTTAAGAAAAAAGTATCAAAACAGTTAAAGGTTCCGTGGATTTCCTCATATATACCAATAGTCGATGAAAGTTTATAAGTTCTAAATGCTTACGAAAAATGTCGAAAATGTCGAGGAAATAATAAGGTGAAATCTACGAGGATTGAATTTTAATTATGCGAAAGGTGTATATAAAAATGAGTAAATATTAGGATCGGCCTATATAGCACACGAGCATTCGCGGAATACTGATCGGGTGAAATATCAAACAGCCGTAAGTACCTCAGTATTACGCAGTGTAATACCAGGGATTAATCAAGCGCAAAGATTTTAATAATTCATCCAAGGTATTGAACGGCCGGCAATATCAATTTTACATCTAGTTTTAGCGAGTGTTGGTAAACTTCGAGGTATTTACTATTCACTTATAAATAGTATTAATCTACCTTACCACGAGATAATAGTTCGCGCTAATTAATTTTTATTATTAAAAAAATTGAGTATAGGCTTATTATAAGCTGTAATTTATTGAGTTTATAGTTATTAAATTATTAACTTATGTAACATCTTTAACTTCTACCACCATAATAATTACGCGTATATTACAAATTCCAGAAGAAAAGAAAAATTCTCCATACAAAACGCAGAGAGCCCGTTAAATTACAACTATACCATATACTTCCAAAACACACATCTCGAAAGAGCTCAAAATTAAAAAATCCCCCAACATTAATAATCCCAGCCCGGCATAATTCCCGACCATAAAAAAGCGCATTCCACAGCCACATTCAACGCTCTATGCCAATCCAGCATCCACCTCCCTCCCTCTCTCAGGCACACATATACATATTATACCCCGAAAGCAATAGCCCGTTGACCGCGAGACAGCCGGCAATGCAAGTCGGAAGTCCCTGGCTGGTGCCCCTTCCCACGATTAAATTTCCCGCTCGGGCAGCGCGAAAGCCCACCTCAAAACCATCCGGGGGCCGTACAGCGGGCTCTAATGAAAACTATAGCGCTCTCGCGTCGCTCCCGGGATTACGCTAGCCAGTGGTCAGCGGGCCGTATTAGATGGAAGTTTAGGCATTAATACCTAATAACGCCCGGCCCGGCCGCCAAATCCTTTGTTGGCCATCTTAGGCGGGACTTAACACCTTCCACAGCCTGTGTGTGTATGTGTGTAAGACGGGGGGACGAGCACAGGTCGAGGGAAGAAGCCGCGCGGAGCTTACGCGGATGGTTATTAGCTGTCGATGCTTCGAGGAGAAGGAAGGTGAGATGCTTCTGTGTGGGTGTGTTATGGAGAGGTTTGGTTGATGGCGATAGGGTGGGGGAGAGGTGTATTGTAGCGCACGCGCGAGGTGGACGAATTTGAGGGGGGTGGGGGTACAGGTGTCCCTGTAAGCTCGAGGTGAAAAAGGGTTTAGGGTGGGTGGGAGGGGGTTTTGTTCTACCTGTGTAGGATTAGTGTTAGTAGTTTAATTAAATTATTGATCGTTTTGATAAATTTATTTGTGGCTGAAATAAATGTATTTTTTTATTCGTCATACTTCCTTGAAACGAATTGATTTGAAACAATGTTGACAAATGTTTTGATAAATTAATTCCCTGGTAGAAAATAGAGCAACTTCGTTGGTTGACATGCTGATCAAATGGAAACATTTCTACTTAAGATTAACATCGAAAGTTAATTAAAACTATTTCAAACTATCATGATATTTTAAAGCATCTACAATATAATATTTCCACATGTATAAATAGTTATTCTTCGTCGACAATAGCAACATAATCATGGTGTGACGTTTTTAACTTAAAAATTGACGAACGGTTCGCCAACCGTTGGTTAGCATTTCTACCAGGATTTATTTTCAAAGAAAGCAACAAGTAAACAATTTTTCTTTATAAAATGTTTCGACTCATAAATAACATAAATACTCAGATCGTATACATAAAACAGAGTTACGTCATCGAATAGCAAGCTGTTCAATAACCCGCAGCCACTTTCTTAATACATCTCCAGCACAGCATCCAACTTCAACACACCAGCGCCGTGTAACAATTGGTTTAGCACGATCCGATAAAAACGCCGACCTCGCTGAAAAGAATACTACACCACCGCACCACCACCCTCTCTCCATTATCGAAAAAGTGAGAGGCTGTCATTCCGCCCGGCGCACAGACACAATGAACTCTGCGCCGTGAACTTTATTAAGAAGGGCGAGCGAGAGAGAAAGAGAGAAACTTCTTCGATCATCGTTTTTTCGGCCGCCCCGCGCGTGAGCGACAGAACCCGAGAGAGAGAGAATCTTTAATCTCCAGCGGCATCCGGGGGACCGAAAGACATTTCTCATTTCTGGTGGCGGCGTGCGACTATCGCGCTTCCGTTATCTATCTGGCCGCGGTTACGCGTCGCGACGACGGAAGCTGTTTTCTCTCTCTCTCTCTCTCTCCCGCTCTCGGTTTCGCTTTGACGTGATGCCGCTGCTGTCCGTCGAAAGATAAGCTTTTCGCCCGGAGTGCCGCGATTTTCAGTGAGGGAGAGAGTTCGGCCTTATTTAACGGGTTGATTTGAAGGATGTTTTATTTTGATTGTCGCTGGTGATTCCGAGGTGGAAATTAAAATGTTTGATGGAAGCGAGAGAGCAGAGTATCTCGAAAATTATATTAGTTGAATGGAGAGAGATTGCTGGGTTCAAATTTTCGTGGAAAATGACAAGTTTTATTCTCAAGTTAAAGCTCAATCTACTCTTATGTATATATACTAAAGCTGAATAACTTCTTTAAAATACTAAGAATTTTAGTTGAAAAATTTCAGAAAAAATCAAATACAGCCAGCAAGTAGCAGCTTCTTTTGTTTCCAAATTTCGCAGACAGAATTGGCTCTCAAATCATTTTGAAATTTGACATTCTACAAGTAGATCATTTAATTCATATAATAAAAGTTGAAGCTTCCACTAAACACCACAGAAATATAACAATTTTTAAGTAACGTGCTCGTTCATTCATTCATTCATTCATTCGCAAACGTGAACTTCAAGCTTCAAAAAACACTGTAAAAAACCTATGCCACGACCTTCCATATCCAACCACTCACGTTTAACCCACATTCGCGCCACTGTCCTTATACATACGTGCGCGTATCCCACGAGGGTCTCGCGCCGGCGAATAAGCCCGAGTTATCGCGAGTTTTGTTTGCCGGCATGCACGAGAGAGAGAGGGAGAGAGAAGGACGAAGCGCGAGCGCGCGGAATGTAGGCGAGCTTGCGCGCTCGCGAGGGATTGAGGCTCCTAAGGTTTCCTCTCTCCGCGTCTTCTCTCTCTCTCTCTCTCTCTGACTCTCGTAATCTAAGACTGCTCAGTCTAGTCTTTCGGAATCTAATCGCGTTTCTCGAAGCCGTTCCGCGCGTATGTGCCGTCGTCCGGCTGTCTTTTGCGCGCGCTGGGTTGGGATTTACTCTCTTGGGTGGTAGAGTATGCGTGAGTTTTCCTTGTTATCAACGTGGGTAACAGTTTCGTTGGTGTAAACAGATCGTAGGATGGATCGTCGGATAGAGATTGGGGGTTTTCTTTTTTAGTTTTTGCAGCGATGGAACGTTGTAGAATGGATTTAACAAGCGTGTAGTTTAACGCAGTCATGGTAATGTTCACTATTTGGATAATTTTATGAATTTTTAAAAATTAAAAAATACTTTCGAATGTGCGATACTTGTATAACTAATAAATGCCTCAGATATAATTCAATGTAAAATTTATTTTTCACACTTTAATTATAATGTCTTAATACATATAGATTTTATTAACGGTCATTGATAAGCAGATGTTTTTCTGATAATTACTTTGCTCTCCACACCGGACCACTAATATCACAACATAAAACAAAAAATTCCGATAAATTACAAACCTATCAACCTCTCTCTGTCTCTCTCTCTCTCTCTCTCTCTCTCTCTCTCTCTGTCTCTCTCTCTCTCTCTCTCTCTCTCTCTCTCTCTCTCTCTCTCTCTCTCTCTCTCTCTCTCTCTCTCTCTCTCTCTCTCTCTCTCTCTCTCTCTCTCTCTCTCTGTTCCATCACCAAATTTCCTGCCCTCCTTACCCACACATCGACTTACGCGCGATTATCACCGTCGCACACGCACACCGTTCCAGACCTTAAAACTCTAAACTCTCGCACACATCCTCGCGCGCACGCGGAAGGCGTGGGCGGCTGCGCGCGTTATCTCGGGCTGATCCGGCGGATGCCGATAAGCGAGAGATCCGGGCGAGCGCGAAACTCTTTCGAAGTCCGCTTTTTTTTATCGCCCGGCTACTTCCACCCGCGCGGCTATCTTTCTCTCGCTCTGAAGCGAACACTTCCCCCGCGTAACTTTCTTTCTTTATTAATTTCTCGTTGTCGCTGAGAGCGAGCGAGGTTACGCGTCCGTTATCCGCCTACTCATTAGCGGAGCGGGTGATCCTGGGACGGCGATATGGTGCAATTAAGCTGCGGGAGTCCGAGAATGGGGAAGCGTATTGCCTGCTAGAAATCGTCCATTTTTTCTCCCATTTGTGAAACGATTTTTCCAACATTTTCTAGCCATTTTATGTCGATTTCGGTCAATTCGCCATTAAATGGCTAGAAAATGGGAGAAGAATCGTTTCACAAATGGGAGAAAAATGGACGATCTCTAGCAGGGTTGGGAGAATATTTTATAAGGGATCGAAAATTCATTGTTACAATGAATTTTTTTTGTTCAATATAGGTTTGCTGTCGTTTTCTCAAAATATATATTTTTTTTTTAATTTTCACACGTATACTGCGGCAAAGAAATAATTAAATATATTTATTATAAAGGATTACCTTGAATTACTTAAAGAATGATCGATATTTATGATATAACAACCCGCGTAAAAAAAATTTGTAGGCCATATATTGCCCACAGTATTGGGCAAGTATGGGCAATATATGGGCCATTGCAAGCCACATTAGAGCAATATATCGGAGATATGTGGGCCCGACGCCTAAGCTGAATAGTTTCCATATTAGTCCCATATTTATTTTCATGAGAACCATTAACAAAAACAAAAATAAATAAATAAATATGCGTAAAAAACAATCCTATTGTGCATGTACTGTGACTGTAAAATATATAAAAAAAAAAAATTCTTTGAGTGGATTCGAACCTCGAACCTTTTAATTACTAGACTTGCTCGCTACCGACTGAGCTATTTAGCTATGTTTATATCAAAGGATCAAATGGAGATTATCTGAAACGAATGATGATGTCGTTCAAGTATTAACCTCCATTTGATCCTTTGATATAAACATAACTAAATAGCTCAATCGGTAGCGAGCAAGTCTAGTAATTAAAAGGTTCGAGGTTCGAATCCACTCCAAGAATTTTTTTTTTTTTTTTTTTATATATTTTACAGTCACAGTACATGCACAATAGGATTGTTTTTTACGCTTATTTATTTATTTATTTTTGTTTTTTTAATGGTTCTCATGAAAATAAATATGGGACTAATATGGGAACTATTCAGCTTAGGCGCCGGGCCCATATATCTCCTATATATTGCTCTAATGTGGCTTGCAATGGCCCATATATTGCCCATACTTGTCCAACACTGTGGGCAATATATGGCCTACAAATTTTTTTTTGCGCGAGAATTTATGAAAAATATATTAAAACAAAATTGTTTTTGTAAATAATTCAAGGATTAACAATTAACCAACTCATTTTCTCCAGATACAACCAATTTGAATCGTTCTCCACTTGCAACCATCACCTGTTCGTATACAGCTCTTCTTCAAACCATCCATATACACCACACTCGAAACTCATAACAACCAACGACAAATTCAACCCACCCCCTTCCTTCTCCCACCTTTTCATGTCACCGCAACACGATCGAGAACACGCGAAGTCCTCTCTCTCTCTTTCTCTCCACCTCGTTACAATCGAATTATACGAATCCGACAAAACCCTTAACCCCAAGCCTTTCTCTCCCCTCTCTCCTTCGCATCCTCGCGTGCCGAGCTCGCGTGCGATTTAAGCTCGCGCGGCGAGAGAGAGCGCGCGTAAGGGAAGCGCGAAAGCTCCAGATAAGGCGTAATGAGATAACCTTCGGGAGCTTACGAGATCACCGGCCACGCGACGAAACCCTCCAAATCCCGTGGCGTTAGCTGTGCGCGAGCGCGCGGCAGAGGCGAGTAGGTAGCTCTTTAGCGAGACCCGATGAATAAGTCGGCGTCGCGCGTCGCGGGAGGTTTTCTTGGGAGATATGTGTGTGGGTTGTTCGAGATTTTAGCGGAGGTGGTTATAATGGCCGGATCGTTAGCCGTTATGTTATAGCTTTTAGAGGCTGTTATGGGTAGTTGTTGGAAGTGTATTATTTGTCTTGTAAGAATTATTTAAGAAATTACTAATGATAAACGTGAAGATATAATCCCTGCTGGAAATCGTCCATTTTTATCCCATTTGTGAAACGATTTTTCAAACATTTTCTAGCCATTTTATGGCGATTTCAGTCAACTCACCATAAAATAGCTAGAAAATGTTCGAAAAATCGTTTCACTAATGGGAGAAAAATGGACGATTTCCAGCAGGGTGTATGTGACTCCGAATCGGATTAATATGCCTTGCCAATAAAATAATTATTATTATGTAAATAGCTAATTTGAGTTGTGACAGTTGTTCTATATAAATTAGAATAACATATAATATAACGTTACACTGATATGTTAAATGATATGCTTTAAATCATCAGTTTTGTCACTTAGAAGTTGAAGAATTTTTACTAATAACATCAAATCATCTATATAAATAAAGATTTTTTTTTCATTTACTATATTACATGTCTCAATATATTACTAGATCCACGAAAATTTCCTTCACAGATATTTTAGCATCGTCCTAATCTCCAAAACTCCCACCCAACTTTTCCTCCATAAAAAAATTTGTAACATGCTCACATTACCATCTCATCAAACTCTACACGCGCACTAATACACTTCCCCTATAATCCTCTGCCCAATTAACCCTCTCCCGAAAAACCATCTGCGCGCGCGCGCGTTCCCAACACTTCAGTTCCCGGCTCGGAACTCACACGCTTCGCATATACTTTCCTTCCCATCCGCACCCCGCTTGAAATTTCCTCGCATCGACGCACCGTACGCGAAAATCCTCGCGCACTCGCGTCGCGCGTTTTCTCTCTCTCCGCGCTTCTCTCTACCCTATACACACGGAAGGGTTAAAACTTGCGCGTAAGACGCTTAGGGCAAAAAGACGCTCACTCGCTCGCTCTCGAACTTGCGCGTGTGTATCGCGCGTCACGTCTGGCCTACGCGCGTCTCGAAGATTAAAATTACTTGGGCAAACTGAGTGTATAAGGAGTGAGAGAGATAGAGGAAGCAACGTCTCTCTCTCTCGTAAATTTCTCGGCTAAGGAGCTTAATTTGGGATTTTCGGTAACGAGTTATTGTAAGCGCGAACGAGTTTGCGCGCGCGGGCGGGGGAGTGAGAGGTGGAAGTAGCTCCGCGCGCTGTTGGATGATTTATGGGAGCATAGGCCGTTCGGCGTGGCGTATACGTACGTATACGCGAATGCGCACGTGCGTGCGTCGATGGTGAGTTTGGATGTTTTGTTTACGATTGTGGGAATATTTTATCGGGATCAGTTGTCGGTTTGGAAATCTTGTATTTAATCTTGAATAACTTAATTGTTTTACTATTGAACAGTGTGAGAGAAATTTTTATAAGCTCAGATCGTCGTAAATTGATAAAAGTGTTTGAGATGCCAAGAAGATGATATTCTCTCTTGTTTGTACGTTTTAAATAACAATCTGTTGACGATAATTAAAAACAGATAAAGTAACGATTTATACCAGTCGATGAAAATAAAAAATTAAAAGCAAACAATCAAAAATGCAAAAATGATTTTAAAATCATATTCTTCTGTTCTTCATTGCTAAAATTATTTTCTTGGTTTTTTTTCCTTAAACCGCTTACTTTTCGAGTCAAAGTCGTTCTCGAAATACATCACTAGTTCAAAAATGATATTGGGCCCAAAGGAGGGTGTTAAAAAAAAAGTTGGACACATATTTGAACGTATTTTGAACCGAAAAATTCAAATCTCAAATAAAAAATAGGGGTCCCTACTTTAAAAAAATAGACTTTAGTCTCGCGGGGCCTTACCAAGACCCTGGGCCCAAAATTGGGTCAGTTCTTCTAATAGCCCGTTTGATTTCCTGAAAGATTGGTCTCTTGAGTTTTTTTCTTAAACCGCTTAGTTTTCGAGATATTCCAGTGTCTAAGTTAAAATGGGACGCCCTGTATAATAGAATGTTATGAAACGTTTTAATAAACAAAAGCTTTATAACACGATAATCATATGGAAATCAGTACCCAAATAATATCAAAATGCACGCTTCATCAATAAAAATCCACACACCAGGCTTAATTAATACCAGGAAATCCTTCATCATCAACTTACTTCCAATATTTCTGTTTCAATTTCTTAACCTCCCCCGATCCCATCCTTAATCCCTCCTCCTCATATGTATCCCTTATCATACGCAGACCCGCAACTCCCCTCCCCAGCGTCCAAAAAACCGTCCACCAATCGACCTCATCACCCCCACCCAGCCATAGCCTTCCTTGCTTGCTACACACACAAACACAACATCTAAGGGGTCAGTCTCGGCGGGCGCAAGCTCTCGGCCTACATAAGACCTTCCGCGCGGATTAGGCGCTGGCGCGCTCTACTCCGGGACACACGCGCGGAATCCCCTCGCGGAGAGAGAGAGAGAGACTATATGCAAACCCTTGCGGCTTAACCCCCCGAGAGCTAAGGCCAGGCGCAAGCGAGTGTACCCCCACGGGATTACTACGTCATCCTGCGGAGGACTCCGTTTATCTCCTTGAGGAGGAGGTGGGGACGAGCTGGGGGTGAGAGAGTTCTCTAGGCAACGTCGCGTTCTTTGTGCGCGAAGGATATGTGCGGCGCGGCGTCTTTTCGATGGCGCTGCGGGTTATCCGGCTGGAATTCGGTTGATTCGAGAGATTACGGGGGCTAGCGACGTATTGGTTGCGATGTTTTTTTCGAGGTTGGGGGTGTAGCTGTGTGTGTGGAGGTTTTGGAGATTGTAGGGAGGGATTGGGACGATTTTTTTATTAGAGGTATATTGGTGAAATGAGGTTCTATCGATTTAGGTGGTACAGAGTGCGAAGGAATTCCAGATCAAACAGAATATTAAGGACTTGTGTGCGGTGTTGCGTAATCCTATGTCCAAACGTCGCGTTAACTTGATTTACTTTACCTGTATTTGTTGGTTAGAAAATAAATTAATAAATATTTTTTGAACGAGAATTCAAATGGGCAATTATACTCTCTAAGATTTGAAAAAATAATTAAATAATCACTTTACCAAAACCACTTCGAAAATCAAAAAAGTTCCGGCCATCCAGCTCAAAATTATCATCTTCATCTGCCGACAATCCTTATAAAAACCTTCCAAACCTCCTACAACCCTCCTCGCCCTCACCGCTAGATAAACAACCCTCCTTACATAATTATTCTTCCATTTTACAATGTCGCGACTCTGAAGGTCTCGAGCAGCAGCTACCCCGTAATCTCGGCCTGCGGCAAAGTGGCGGACGAACGGACGGGAGGAGGCTCCTTAGCGGAGATCTTAGGCAAATCCAGCGTGAAATCGCATCAGCGACCTCCTTGGCCCGAAACCACCACTTACCTCCTCTGGGACGGAAGCGGGGTGAATTTTACACGGGCGCCCGATCGCGTCTTATCTGTCGAGACGAAGCTGCGGTCAAGTTGGTTTCAAGGTGGCTGGTGAATGTTTTTTCGACGGGGGTTGAGGGTATAATGGAATTTTAGGGAGGAGAGGGGGAGGTCAGAGGTTGGTCGTAGGATGGTTATTGGAATATGTATATAGATGTATGACAATGAAATACGTAGCATGTCAAGTGAGGATGCGATGTGTATATATATTTGCAGTTCTTTTACTTGAACCAGTTTTCAATTTAACGTTTATTGATTTTTTGATAATAGTGGCGTTATAAAGAAAAATTCCTGTTGATGCATATCAACTGAGAGGTCGTAAATAGGGGTAAAAAATTAATTTCGTTATTAGGAGTTTGTCTGAATTTGCTAAAATGAAGAAAATCCTAATAAAAATGGAAATAAAATTTAATTAAATATTTTACCTTTCGTAGAAAGGTAAGTTTGTGTTCTGAGTAAGTACTCTTAGATTTTTCTCGGTAAAAATTTTATTTCATTAACTCCTACAGTTAACTGAAATACAGAGTTACTCGATGAAATACATTTAATACGCGTAAAAGTTAGATATCGTTTGATGTAATTATTTTTCAAAACCATATATTATTAGCGTGCAGGTAATTTATGAAGAGGATATCGAGTTAAATTAGCCGCGCGCGTACATTATTTATAGCAAAAGTCAGTGTTGATTTTAATTTAAATTTACAATTCAATATAATTTTCTCCGCAAAATGATAATATTCATTAAATTTTGGATATATCATATTTTGCATTAATAAAATCTATAAATGTTGGATCCCTATATTAATTATTTATTAGCTGCTTAATACTCAAATTTTGATTTTAAATTTGACTTATCATTAGCACGTGTGATGTATGCGGATTAATACGATCATGCTGCTCCCCACTTTTACGTGATAATAAAATAAAATAAATCGAAATTCACCACTTCAATATGCGATCCATTGTAATAACTCGATCTAAATAATTTTCGAGTACCTGTTAATAATTTCGTACTAAACGCAGTGAAATATCAAAGCAAAAAAAAGTTAAAATTACAATATTTGCATTTATTCTTAATGAGGTACTAAAATCTAGAAAAATCGTGTTCTTGGATAAATTATTTTACATTAATGTTTGCTATAAACCCTAAGTATGAAATTCTATATAATAGTTGCATTAAAATTTAGTAATTTATACATTATTCTCCAGTAATCCGGTTCCTTCTATTTTCGAGTGAGAGATCCTCGATAATTTAACGCCTCGTAGTTTATTGCGCGCCTCTCCGGTTATCAAATACTGAATTACAATTGGATAACGCCTCGCATAATTAAAATAAATGCGCATAATAGCCTGCGCACAATGGGGAAAGAGAAATGAAAGAGATTAATGATAAGAAGAGTAATGATAATACTCGCATTTTGATCTCTCCCGCGCGCGCGCGCGCGTGCGCTTTTCCACAAGTCAAGAAACCAGCTTTTAACGATCTCACAGCCATAAGCCGACAATTACTCAAAGCTATCTCTTTTTCTCCTCCTCTCGTTTCGTATATATACACACTTCGTTTCTCTATTCTTGCGCTCTATCTCTTTTATGATTTTCTCTATCTCGTGTTCTCTTGTTTTTATGACTTATGGTCGTGAACAAGAGCTATTGATCGTAAGCAACTCAGGATTGAGTTTATGTTTATAATATATTTAAAAATATGAATATGGCTTCAATACATACAAAAAAAATTCAACAATTTTCAATTTTTACAATGAATTATACTAAAAACTGATATTACTTATTTTCAAATTTATTTAAAAAAAAAAAAAATGTTAAATCTTTAATCCCAAGACTTTGATTCACATCTAACAATGCTACCGCGTGCACCGTAAAAAATACACTTCCCCACCAAAGAAAATTAAAAGTACCATTTCACATTCCCTCTTTGAAATTTAATATCCCCCAATCTCGCGCAGAGCTTCTTCGAGATTTTAAACACGAACTTCATGAATCAATCATCCAATCTATCAATGAACCCCGCCCCCTTTCACTTCGCACCCCCTCCCTTTATCTCGTCTCCTGCACTCCACCTTCTTATCTCCCTCATTGTTTCTTTCCGTCTTCTTCTCCCCCTCCCACCGCCCTTCTTGCCACTGTCTCTTAATCAAAACCGCGCAGAAGAGACATTAAAAGCGTGACGGCTCTCTCACTCTATCTTTTTCTCACTCACGAAACAGTGTAGCGTTATACGCTACTCCCAACCAGGGGGGAGAGAGATAAGACGCTCCCTCCGTTAATACACGCAAAGTGTATCTCGTCTCTCTTTTTCCTCGTTCTGGCCGATCGGCTGTTTTGCAAGGGCTGCGAATGTGTGCAGTGTTATTATTGTTGTGGTCGGTGAGACTTTTTTTTTCGCAGTCTAGGGGGGTATACGACGACGACGATGATGAATGCGATTGAGTAATGGTGAGGATGATTGCGAGGGTTAAATATAGATTGCGCAAATAATCTATTAATTATACGAAGGCGGTTAAGACATCCGCTCGCGTTGGATCTGCTGCTGCGGCTGCTAACGTCAATGACTGTATAAATCTTGGCGGGGAAGCGATATTTTTGTAGATGAAGGAGAAGAGGCGCAGTTTGATTATGTCACGAGTTTAATTGACTTCCCAGCTTTGTTTTGAGCTCGTCTCAATGATTTTGCACTAGAGATGAAACTTGAACTTTGATTGTTTACAAATGGCGCGTTCAATGGATTCTTCTTATACGCATAAATTCTAAGCCTTTAACATATATACTGATTAGCTTTTATATATAAATCCACACAATTATACATTTATAGAAAGAGCTTGATTTCTCAAAACGTTGATCATCAACTATCGATTTCTTCGTAAGTAGATAAATATCGAAAATTTACGAGGTATCACGAGAAATGCTCAAGTATTTGTCTGTTATTAAATACCCATTGACTATACCACTACTGTACCAATCGCTCCGATCCGAAAACCTCTTAATCCCATATCCTTTCCATTAGTGACCAGTTCAACCTATACCACCCAATATCGTCAATCCATCGAGCTCACGCGTATCGCGCGGCTCCATAGCTCGCGCCAATCCTATTTCTTTCTTATGCAAAACTCGCAGGCGAGTTAAGGGATTAAAAAGTGTCTGCGAGCCGCTGCTTCTTCTTCTACTTCTATACTTCGACTCGGGGGTCAGCTGCGCCGGCGCGCGCCTAACGGAGGCGTCTAACAAGATTAGCCTAAGACGTCCAGTCCGCATAGCCCCGAGGATTACACATTATGTATTCACCCGCGTGTTATTTTTTCGCGAGATCTAGTTCGCGTAACGGGGCGACACCTTCGCGCGAGTGACAGCGTGTGGTATATGCATACGTGTATGTGTATGAAGTTGGGTGTGTGTGCGACGCGGGGAGGGAGTTGCGTGCCCTTGCGAGGCCACTGATTTTGGGTTAAGGGAATGTCTATATAGAATTACATAGCTAGCGATATTGTTTTTTTACTAATTATTTTGTACCGTTACCGCCAGTTTAATTATTTAAGTTTTAATATATGGCATATCGGCGGCTCAGGTGAAAACCACGGCCATTAAAATAATAGTAATAGTAATTATTTTGTCATCCACTGTTCTTGTTTCGAAAAACTTTAAAATAAATTTTAAAAAACGTAAAATTCGAGTGACTTTCGAAATATTTGCTTCATTCGAATTTGTAAAATGAAATAAGTTTTTTCAAGCATCTTTTTTTCTTTGACAAACTCAAACTAAAGTCATACAAATTTATCGAGTAAATATTTTTTAACCGGGCTTTAATTTAGATCTTAAGAAAAGAACAAAAATAACGTGGAAAATACGGAGAAGTAGAAAGAAAATTGTACTCGAATGAAGCTGTATATATAGTAAAGGGTGTTTGACAAATACTTATCGGCTAATTTAAGTCATTTTAATTTCTTCCGAAACAATTCGACGAAGGGATGAAAATCACCTTACCATGAATTCCGGTTTTACACATAACAATACAATACATAAACTTTTTGAATAGAAAACCAAAGACATACCCACCCTCCTCTACTTCTTAAAACATACTTCGCGAAAATTCGCCACACCGTAAAACGATTATCATCGCCGCGCTCTCTCGTTCTCGTCATTGTTTCCTTCCGACAAGACAATGCCTCTTCCTGCGCCAAAGTCCGCGGCAAAAGTTCGCGGCCGCCGGATCGTTTAACAAATCCTATTAAAAATGGATATAGACGGGAGGGCGCTCTTTGATATTTCTACGACTCGTGCGCGTATTTTTGTTTAAGAGTATTATGAGCGAGGAGAAAGCATTGCGGTGCTCCAAGGAGGAGTTGGCCCGTGTACAACAATGAGGGGGGCGAGGTTTAAGCGGTGCCGGGATACTTAGTCTTCGGCGCGGCGATTAATAAGCTGACGCGGGGGGAATCAGGGACTTTTAAGTTTCGTTATACGTTTTTTTTTTCTTTTTAGGGGTGGTTTTGGGAGAGTTTTTGTGGGATTGTTTAGGTTATTTTACGGAGGATGGTTGAGGTGGAATGCAACGCATTGTTGGTATATAAAATTCTTCCATTGAGAGAAGCATGTAATAAGAATAATATTTGTGTCAAAATTACCATACTACTGTCTTGAAAAGTTACTAGAAACTGCATATAATGGGTTTTTACAGTACGTGGTCGCTTTACGAAACAGTAGGAGAGAGTGGTGCGATCTTGTACACTTCATTTTCAGAAATATTTTACTTTGTCTATTTTATGTAAAAACAATTATTAAGTGAACAGGAGTCAACTTTCAGGTTTTGAGAAACTGTATAAATTTTTGTGAATGATTATATCATTAATTAATATTTTTACTTTGACATTAAAAAAACGCTTTGTACAATTTAACCTCTCAGTGGAAGTCAAGTTGCACACGGCGCGGGTTCAACTGTATTTTTACAGTATTTTTTTACAATCACAGTTTTTTTAGCCTGCAGAAAATATATAAACTAAAGCTCTTGAAAATAATTATGCTCTTTATAAAATATAAAGAAACTATATGAATATAAAATCAAACATTTTTATTTTAATATAGAAGTTTAAAGCGTTAAAAATATATATTCTGATAATCTGCTGTTATGCTTTATCTCCCTTTTAGGCCTTTTTAAATTGTTAGACAAAACGTTTTCTTTAAAATTTTCAGTTTTGAATAGTTTTTGTTCAATTTCACTATAGTTACATCAATATTTGCATCACTATTATGAATAGTCTTGAGTGTCACAGCATGAAAACGCTGTGAAAAATTCAAATTGACATTTTTCGGGATGTTTAAGAGCGCCCCTCTTATTTTGTACAACTTGACCCCAAGTATAAAAAAATCTTTAAATATAGATATTTTATTCATTGTAAAACTTACCGATCTAACTTTGGTACGAAATTGTGAGTTTTTGTGTGTTCAAAACGATGAAAAAGTTGTTGTAAGCCCATTGCGTTCCTGGTAATTTTGTACGCTGTTTCTGCAGGTCACAAATTTTACAGAAACAGTTGGAAAATTCGACAAGTGGCCATTAAAAATCCAAAAAATGCCGTAACCAATAAAAAAGGTTTGCCAAATATGTATTGTATCGAAAAATTATGCTCTACCTTACCGACAGATGAAAATCCAATTTACAAAAAAGCTATTCGGTTTCACAGCACTCTCCCCTATAGTTATCCTTGCCGATTTAACAAAAAAATCTTTTTAAGGAGGTGTGGGATACCGACCGCTACTATGCGACCTACCTATTCCAAGGACACCTTTAAATTTTGACTCAAAACTTTGCAGAATGATAGATAATTACATTACGGAGGGCAAGCGAATTTGGATAAGTCGTTAATCGTAGTAACAATCAAGTTATAACGAATTACTGCTGTTCGGCCGGTACGGTAGGTCGCGTAATAGAGGTCGGTATTCCACAACCCCTTAACCATTGCTGTCAGTGATAATCCGTAATTTATATATCTATTGAATATTTTAATGATATATTGAGGACCTTGAAAGTTGAAAATACAATTAAATGATCATATAAAAAATGAAATTTTTTAGTAAAAACTATTTATTATTGTAGTTCCTTTATAATATTACATAACTAACATAACTCCAAGTAATACTCATCGGGGTATTTTATTTCAAAATAGGTATACCCCAACATAAGCCTGGTCGCCCCTACCACACGGCAAAAAAATACATATACATGTCTCGAAGACGCAGAGGACCCCGAGTATATTAGATCCCAACCGCGGGGGAATCGTCGTCGAAAACGCATAAATTTTTTGCGATCTCATTATGGCCGTTCGCGCGCGGATCAGCCTCATGCGCGCCTGAGAAACTGCGGGGCGAGAGAGAATTCTAAAAGAATTAAGAGATAAATCGCGCTCGGAGGTCGTCCCCTGCAAGCTTCTGCGGCGCGCAAATCCGTAAGCGTGAGGCGTTTTATTTATGATTGAGCGCGATCGAAAAAGATGCTGGAGTGAATAACGAACGGAGGGTTATGTAGTTTTTCGGGAAGATTAGTTGAGGAGCTGCTTTGATTGGTATGGTTTTCAAATTGGGGATTATCTATTTTTACTAATTTTACGATGTGGATTGTTGCTGGTTCAGAGAAATTTCGAGCGAGAAATATGTTACCGCGAGGGATATATATATATACTAATCCGCATTACGAATCGGGCTAAATCCGCGAGATTTATGATTGGATGGACTTAAACGACTTAAATCTTTAATGAATGATTCCTGTTGCCGTGGATATTAACGGAATTTCCCAGCGAATATTTACAATAATTTAATCGCCATTGAATATTTAGAATATATTGCAAGAGTTTTTGTAAATACACGAAATTCGCGTTTCGTTTTTTAAATCTTGAATTTCTTAATCCATCAAATTTACACGTTATTTATTCCCGCCGCGACCCATCACAATTTTATCATCGCGCGAGCGAGCGTGCATAATTCAAGCCGCAGCAGCAGCACTTAAAAAACGCGCCCGACAATATTTCACGCGAGAGATTAATAATTCATCCCAGCTAGATTAATCCACATACACAAAACGAACGAACAAAAGCTCCGGATGCGAGAGAGACGCAGAGAGAATCGAACTAGATCCGCGAGATTTAAGATTATTTCTTTTTTGCGTTATCAGTGCGTGTACTAAAATTTATATATATACGTGCGCGCGTGTATTAAGAGCTTTACCAACGCGAGAGAGACTCACATACGCAGCCTGCGGAAAAGAGAGAACGAGATCGACGTAAACCTGCGATAGAACGAGAGAGAGAACGAGCGAGAGGATATAAACGCGCGGGGTCTGCCGAAGTTAATGCCACGCACACACGCGGACGCCGCCCGGGGATTATCCCCCGGGGATATTTTTGATCGCGCAATAATCCCTAATACGATTTACACTGCTTGTACCCCGAACGGGCGCTTGTATCGCTCGGCTATATATACCCGCGTCGGATGCTGCCGCCGCTGCAAATACGTAATCAAGGATTCGCGCTCGCACACGTGAAAAGCCGGGAGAGAGAGAGAGTATAATCCCGCTTCGAATGCGATTTTTGACAGCGGCAGCCGCCGCGGCCTGACGCGATTTCGCCGCGGCCATCCAAAAATCCATATAATTTTACGTGCTACCTGCAGCCCCGGTGTGTGGGTTCTGTTGCGCACGCGCGTGCTTTTTCGCTGGATTTGTGTTTTTCGAGTGGATGATTCATGTGCGTGTTTGTGTGTGTGGATGGGGGAGGATGAGTTGGTTCGTAAGCGAGGGCGGAATTGGGATGGAGCTATTGTGCGCTGCCTGTGCGCGGATGAGCCGCGAGTTGTATAATCGGGGATTAAGGAATGTTAAATCGCAATAAAATGCTGGAGGAACATAAATGTAATATTTTTATTATATGTATGGAGGGAGAGGGTGGAATATAAAAGATTATTATAGGTTTTGGGGGGGGGGGGGGGGGGTGGTGAAAAGAGGTGAACGAGCGATTATGAAAAATTAAATGGATATTTATTTCATTGCACTTAACACTATTTAACAAAATAATTCGGTACAACGCCAGCCGTGATTGTACACGGCAATTACAAAAGATTTTTTTTTTTTTATAAAAATTGGAAAAGTACTGTAATATTATGACCTTATAAAATCATAAGGGTTATATAAATTCAACGGCACATTGCGGTTAGTTTAAATTCATTTTGACGTTTGTTATTTTAATATAGAATTATATAATTATATCAAAGTTTGTTGGTCTTTTGTGGGGAGGCTCGATTGCCCATCGAGCGCTATACACAATGACTTCTCGCTTGAAGCTATCATTACATCGAGTCTTGAAAAAAATCACATTTAAAAAAAAAACTTACTTTTACCTTCCTAGCAGTCTGAATGAAATAGATATCTTAGTTTTAAATACGTATTTGTGTAGAATATGGCTCTAAATTACTTTATCAATACGTTCTCTTATGTTTGATTAGCCATTACTTCTGAATGGGTTGCGTCGCCTTCTCTAGCCACTGCAGTGCTTGGGCATTTTCAGGACCGCTTAACAGAGGTGCCAGAGTCTCGTAACATTTCTTGTGATAGTCGTTGAGGAATTTAATCTCATCGTCCGTCAGCATCGACATAACCAACATTTTCGTCTGCACGGGTACAAGTGTGACGGTCTCGAATGTCAGGAATTCACGATCTGCTCTGCTGTACTTAGTGTGAGCCTGAACGGTAGTCTGAATGTTCTCCAGACGTATACCGAATTTACCATCCTCGTAATAGCCAGGCTCGTTGGACAGGAACATTCCAACTTGTACACCTGGATCGTCAGGGTACGGCCTCCAGGATATCATGGTAGGGTACTCGTGCACGTTCAAGTAAGAACCAACGCCATGACCAGTTCCGTGCAAGTAATCCAAGCCGACGTCCCAGAGATACTTGCGAGCCAAGGTATCCAAGTAGTTGCCCTTGATCATGGCCGGGAAATTCGCCGTGGCGATGCTACACTGTCCCTTGAAGACACGAGTGAAACATTCCCGCTCGTAGTCCGTGGGTTCGCCAAAGTGGAAGGTTCTGGTAACGTCTGTCGTGCCGTCGAGGAACTGTGCCCCGGAGTCGCACATATACAATTCCTTGTTGTTTATGGGAACGTCAGTGGCTGGCTCAGGATGGTAATGTATGATCGCTCCGTGCTTTCCTACCGACGATATCGTTGGAAAGCTCAGTCCTACGTAATGGTCTTGCTCCTTTCTGAACTTCTCGAGTTGATCAGCTCCGGATATCTCAGTGATAACTATTTTGTTGTTCGGATCACTGATCGTGTTATCCAACCAGGAGAAGTACTTCACCAGAGCAACGCCGTCGCGAATATGCGCTTGCTTCATGCCCTGGGATTCAGTCGGATTCTTGATGAGTTTCATCAGACTCACCGGTGACACGGTCACGTGAGTTGTTATTGCACGGAGGTCCAAGTGTAAGGCATGGCTGGAAGTGATTGCAATCCAAGCCCTGTCGTCCTTACTGCTAGTACTCGCGGACTTTCTCAGGAACGATCTTATCTCCTCGTAGGGATGCAGCACGAAGTCAACGCCCTCGTCCTTCAATTGCTTCCGCGCATCTTCGGTCAGTCTCGAATCGTTGACGAATATGTGCGCTTGCTTTGACATCAGCACGACGTAGGCGAAGAACACCGGGTTGTACGGTATGTCAGAACCTCGCCAATTAAGCAAATAGGCTATTTCATCCAAGGCAGTGAGCACCAGCATCGTCACTTTGTTCTTTTCCATCGTCTTGAAGCACGATCTCACCTTATCGCCCGAAGTTCTGCCGGAATACCTGATCGGGTGGGCCATTATTTTGCTCAGCACCTCTTTGGGACGATCCTTGCCCCACACCACGTCGATTAAATTTGTCTCGCTGGGCCACAAGTGCAGACCCGCCGGATTTAGGGTTTTCTGTATGCGAGTCCAAACCGCGTTGTTGATGATATTGGGATCGGCGCAGACAATAGAATTCGGAGGCAAATTGCTAATTAGCCAATCTTCTATTGAGAGTGTCTCGGGGAAACCCTCTTTCATAAGAGTCCACGCTTCGGGCGGATCGAGCTCCATGCCTGCTTGAATGAAGTACCGACCATCTGTCCAGAGTGCGGCATGATTATGAGTTATAACGGCTGTGCCGAGTGAACCCGTGAAGCCCGATATGAATTCTCGTCTTTTGTCGCTCTCGCGTATGTACTCAGATTGATGTGCATCTTCTCCAGTGACTATGTATGCATCGATACCCTTTCTGTCGCTGAACACGACAGTTTTCATCAGCTCTCTCAGATGAGCCAATTTCATTGCGCCCGACATCGAAGTCATATTAGTTTCCGAAATGCACTGGAAAAAGTAAATTCGTTAAATTTAGGAGGGGATTCAGAGTTTTAATTTTTGTTGTGTTGCAAAAAAAATATCGGCGAGTAATTTAGCGACGTCTTTCTACCGCAGTGAATAATGCCAACTGGTGTTCAGATATCGATGTTTGCATTGGAAAAAGATTAGATTGAATCAAAAGTATATAAATAACCAGTTGGAAATGCACAATTTCTGATTATGATTAAACGTATTACTTACATTCACAATATTTTATTATTCACACATTTTTTTAAATATTATATTTTAAAAATTATCGTTCTTCAGAAAAATTAATTTACCGAACAAAATTACTTAGCTCCATTGCCTTGCAAATTTTTCCCCGAAAAGCCCCATTAAAATTACCGTAAAAGTCAAATACGAAAAAAAAAAGAAACGTAAATGTTTTGGCGAACGAGTATACTACATAGTACATCGCGTGCAAAGAATGCATCTTTATGGATCTGTCAGCGCACGCGCGCGTCGCCGTGCCGCACGCAGACGACACGACATGTGTGCGTGTGTATATATCGGTGGATCTCTTCATACTCGCGTTCGCCCGCTACGTATATAGTCTAAGAGCTGGGTACCGTTCCGTATGCAATAATATGTCTCCGGATAAAAACAGTTGTTTCTTATAGATTTTGACCCGTAGAATCCGAATATCGAGGTCAAAATTCGAAAAAAGTGGTAGAAATTGTTTAAAATGCAATTGTTTAAACAAATAATAATAAATATTTTTTTGCCCCGGAGTATTTTTTTCCTGAAAATTTAGCTCATTTTAAAGAAAACGTCTATTTGCAAAATCTCTATAAACTCAAAATTTGAAAAGTTATGAATTTTTGAAATTTGATTTTTACGTTTTTTTTGCAACTTTCATTAACAATAACTTTGAAAAAAATGAACTTTTTTTTAAAAATGAAGTTTCCTCTTATTCTTTGAGATAAAAAGTACCATATTCATTTGCATTATTTTATGTTTTCCGTTATTAACTATTTATTTCGTTATTTAACAAATGTTACTTTTTCGATATTTCCTAGCGCTATTTCAGTATACGGTTGGAGTAGGGAGAAGTGGCTTGGTTGGCGCAGAGGTTTCGATGGCGCACCTGATTGTTAGAATTATTATTCAGATTTTCGGCATGCAAGTTAGTTTTTCTTAACTAAAGATACAAAATTAATAAACACACACAAAACCATTAATATTGGAGCCTATTCTGATAAAATATTAAGAAAAGTATTTTTGAGTCACTTTTCATGTGGTTATTATCATGTTCGAAATTGATCAATTGACAAATCTGAAATGCTTTGATGATAAAAACAAATATGCCGTAACATAGTTTAATTTATTTACTTTCATATAGTAAAACTCGATTATTACATTTATTTATTTATAATTAGGAAATAAGTTGAAATAATAAAAAAGTCCGAAGCGGCTTGATTGGCGCAGGCATGAAAATACACCGCCTAGCTTTTATTTATCAAAATGAGTGCATTCTTATATTCTCTTGTTATAATGTTTACGCATTAAGTGTATTATTTAATGTTTTTACTCGCGCAGCAAGTATGTGTATAAAGTAATATCGTCCTTGAGAAAATATTTTGAGAGTATGATTATTTAGATGGGAAAGATTGCAAAAAAATATAACCAGTGGGACAAAGATAAGTTGGAAAGTGCTATAAATGATGTTAAAGATGGAAAATCTATCCGGGTAAGTGCAGCACATTAGTTTGCGCAAGAGATCTAAAGCTATATACGTGTGCACCAATCAATCCGTAAGCGGCGAGTTAAATGGCGCAAATTTTTTGTTAATAAATCGTTTATATTCAATAAATTGTAAATGCTAGGCTGTAAAAAAGTTTTTAGTTTGATACAGTAGATGTTTGGCTATCTTCACGTATGGTTCATTTTGTGTTTGAACTATTTTTTCATTTAAATAATCAAGGACAAAGGTTAGGTGCGCCAATCATGCCGCTTCTCCCTAACCACTTCAAAATCATTATATTTGAAAGTTAAATCAATACTTGACAATTGGTGCGATGGCAAATCAATTTTAATGTTAACTAAATAAACAACTTATTGTTTAAACAAAAAAAATTGATCAACATATGACTTTTTATTAATACATAATAATATATTACAGTTCGTTTACTCAAAAATATAAAATTAAGGTAATGTCACGAAATAATTAAAACGTTAATAAAACATTAATAATTAAATTAAAAACAAATATTTAATTTAAAATAAAAAATATAAATACATGTATAAAAATGAATAACTAAGTAAAATATAATATTATTATTGGTCCTCCAAAAAGTTTTAATTTTATTACCACCTATAGATGATTTTGTGCCGAACTGCCAATGTACGAGGGTCATTTGACAAGTACCTAGCCTCACCGCCAGATGGTGCCGCTATCGCACCAGAAATACACTACAGTGCAGTATCTTCCTGTAAACGGTTACAGACGAAATTTCAGCCGGATCGGAGTTGTAGTTTATTTTTGAGAGCGTGTGAAAGCAAATGTGTCCGTTGATTTTTGAAAAAATGGAGAAAGAACAATATCGGTCGGTGATTCGATTCTTGTTTTTGGAAGGGAAATCGCGCAGTGAAATTAAAGAACGCTTGGATGCAGTGTATGGGGATGCTTCTCCTTCGATGGCGACCGTTAAATTTTGGTATAACGAGTTTCAACGTGGTCGTACGTCGGTTTTTGATGATCCACGCCCAGGTGCTCCGAAAACAGCCACTACGGAGGAGAACGTGACAAAAATACACGATATCGTTTTGTCAGACCGCCGATTAAAGGTGCACGAGATAGCTGCGATAGTAGGCATCTCAGAAGAACGCGTGTGGCATATCCTACATGAGATTTTAGGCATGAGGAAGCTGTCAGCAAGGTGGGTGCCGCGTTTGCTGACTGCAGACAACAAGCGCATCCGTGTGACCAGTTCAGAGCAGTGTTTGGAGCTGTTTAATCGCAATCCAAAAGAGTTTTTGCGTCGTTACGTGACCGGTGAACCTGCTCCGAAGAAGGCGAAGACGGTCCCGTCGGCCGGAAAGGTGATGGCCACTGTTTTCTGGGATTCTCAAGGTGTGATTTTTATTGACTATCTGGAGAAGGGCAAAACGGTCACAGGACAGTACTACGCCGAACTATTGAGCCGATTTGACGCCGTGTTAGAAGAAAAACGGCCCCATTTGTCTAAAAAGAAAGTGCTTTTCCACCACGATAATGCACCGGCTCACACTTCTGCACTCGCCACGGCTAAATTGGTCGAATTACGCTACGAACTGCTGCCCCATCCACCGTATTCTCCAGATTTGGCTCCGTGCGACTTTTTTTGTTTCCGAACCTAAAAAATTCGCTCGCCGGGAAGAGATTCCACTCCAATAATGAAATAATCGCCGCCACGGAGGCCTATTTTGCAAACCAAGAGAAAACATTTTTTTCAACGGGGTTAAAAAAATTGGAACACCGCTGGACCAAGTGTATTCAACTAAAAGGAGACTACATTGAAAAATAAATTTTATTTTTTGTAAAATTTTGGTGTTTTCATTTGTAGGCTAGGTACTTATCAAATGACCCTCGTATAAAAGCATGCATCAAAAACTCATGTTATTGTGTTCGAGTAGCAATTCCATGCTGTTCCTTTTGTTTTTGTCAGAAAAATGAAACTTGTAAAAATAAATTTGAATAATATTATATTTTACTTAGTTATTAATTTTTATTCATGTAATTATATTTAAATTAAATATTGATTTTTTGTTAGTTTAAACAATAAGTTGTTTATTTATTAAACATTAAAATTGATTTGCCATCGCACTAATTGTCAAGTATTAGTTTAACTTTCAAATATAATGATTTTGAAAAGCCCTGGATACACGTATTACTCCAACTGTATACTGAAATAGCGCTAGGAAATATCGAAAAAGTAGCATTTGTTAAATAACGAAATAAATAGTTAACGGAAAACTTAAAATAATGCAAATGAATATGGTAGTTTTCATCTCAAAGAATAAGAGGAAACTTTCATTTTAAAAAAAAGTTCATTTTTTTCAAAGTTATTGTTAATCAAAGTTGCAAAAAAAAACGTAAAAATCAAATTTCAAAAATTCATAACTTTTCAAATTTTGAGTTTATAGAGATTTTGCAAATAGACGTTTTCTTTAAAATGAGCTAAGTTTTCACGAAAAAAAATACTCCGAGGCAAAAAAATATTCATTATTATTTGTTTAAACAATTGCATTTTAAACAATTTCTACCACTTTCTTCGAATTTTTACCTCGATATTCGGATTCTACTGTTTTTATCCGGGGACATATTATTGCATACGGGACGGTACCCAGCTCCTAGACTAATATATGCGTGTATACAGACACGCAGATATATAGTCAAATCGGAGCTTGCTGCTGTCTCGCTTGGAGCCGAGTAAAAATATCTTTGTCCGGGGAGAGGGGGAGCCGCGTGCTGAGAGAGAGAGAGAGAGCTATAGAGAGAAGTGTGTTTTTCTTTTGAGCCTTACTGTACCGCGCGGGGCTGGATATGTAAGTACTCGTCACAATACGCGAATTTTTTGGATCGCTACGTGCGTTTTAAGGATGTACATAGGAGCGATGCCGCGGGGCGAGGAGAGGGGTACTCCCCTCGCACCGCGCACCGGCCCCCCTTTTACCGCGCACCTCCGCGCGCAGCCACCAAGCTTGATGTTTTGTTTACGTTTTCGTTAAATACTCGGAAATTCATGCGGTTACATTAGTTGAACTTTCGCGAACAGCTTCTTAAGGTTTTAGCCAATATGTTCGTTAGTTTTTTATTGCTCTTTCTGCTTTTTTACAAAATCGCACTCTATGTTAATCAGCTATTTTTGACCGAGTCCCATAAGAGCCCGTGTATAACCTGCAAACTTTCGAATCAAACATTTTCAAAATATGGGTGATAATAAATATAGAAAAAAATCGAGCGTGCTCCGCATAATTCAAAGAATAATGTGTTCAAATTTCATTATGATCTCTACATTTTCGTATCTCCTATGTACCTCTTTAAGGTGGCTTCGGCGGTTTTTTATAAATATACAGTCATTTCTAAAACTTTACAACGATCCACCTATTATAATGATAAACTTTGTAAACGTGCTTCTGCTCATGCGCACAAGCACATTTACAAAGTTTATCGCTATCTCTTTAATTTGGTCGTTAACACATATTTATGATAACCGCATTGGAATGTCCAAGATATCCTATAATTCATAAAAACTATTTATTTATAATAGAATCAATATAAAATGAATGTTTTTCCTGGCTAAGGTTATATACATGATAAAAGAAACATTTTATAAACCTTCTTTGACATAAAGGAAAAGTTTAATGTTGAAAGAATATACTTGTAAAGTTTCAGAAATGTTTATGTATCAGCGAAGCCACGTCAAGGTTCGAACAAGTAGCATTGCTGATTGATTATCAGTAGCCGCCAATACCGAAACTTGGATTACGTTGAAGTGTGTAAAATACTTACTCCCGTGATACGATAACACGAACCACCTGACCGATACCGACCACCTACTTGTTACTCTGCCTTCCACCCTAAAGGGCAACGTATATAACAACATACACGAGCAGTGAAAGAACAACCATAACTATGTGCATAACTTACACTTATCCTCCTCGTATATGTAGTCCTTCCAGGCGAGCTGAACAGTAGCAGTAGCAGCAGCACACTGAATATAACCACGAAACCCCGAGTATAGCAAAAAATCATATACGACTGGCAAGAGAGAAAGAAGAGAAAGACAGAGATACCCGTCCTACCGCCAGCGCGATTCACAGTAGACAGGACGTGTTGTGCGCACGACGCGTCGGTCTTTCTCTCTTTCTCTACACTCTACATACATATACGTACGTATAAGTATGGGTGTATACGTGCATGGCCGAGTGCCCCCTCTCACTCTCTCGCTCTCTCACTCAAATAAGCCCCCTCTACCACACGGGTATCGCATTCGTGATTCGTTTACTCGCGGTCAAATCGATTGTCGATCGAGCGTGTGTGTCTGTATACATGCCGCGATGTGTGTATACTCATCTTCGATGGATTCTTGCCGAACGTGCCTCCTCAGTTTCAAAATCCTGCAATCCCATTGGACAATTCGAGTACACCTAACCATTAACCTTAAATTGGAATCGACCAGATTCTAGGATTTTGAAACTGAGCAAGCACGTTCGGCAAGAATCCATCAAGAATGGGTGTACAATGCGTGGTGTGAGTTACCTGTCGGTGGTAGCATCGGCTGATATTCGCACGATGAAGTGACAGTAGTTTATGACTGCGGCGGTGGTAGCGAATAAGGCGGACGAAGTAGAATGGCTGCCACAGTGCCGTCGTCGGCGTATTATTGACCGAGCGACACAGCAGCGGCACGTGCATCTTCTACTATGGAGTATCTGCGGCCAGCTGACTGCTATATAGTGATACGGTAGTTTATGTGTGTGTAAGTGTGGGTAGACGCCATCTCGCTCTCGAATCTCGAACGGTGCGGTGCAGTGTTGTCGAGGTTTCGGAGCTTGTGGAGCGTGCGCGTGGGTAGCGAGAGCGGGAGATTTGAACTGGGTGAAGTGTATTAATATTGATGTATATTTTTTGTGAATGTGTTATTGTTGATAAAATGTGTTATCCTGTTGACATTTTTCACATTTTTTGTTTTACAAAATATTTCTCAGCAAATTTGTAGAGATTTGGAATAAAAATATAAGTTTATAAAAGTAAAACATTGTTAGGGTGACTACACCAGTATTGGAACAGTCACCAGTTAACGAACATTTTCTTTATATGTATGAAAATATCAAGCTTTCTATGTATTGTTTATCTAACATGACGATAATTTTCGAATCCTTCAAAATTTTTATTTCATTTTATATAAAGATTCTGCATAAAAGAAATTATCTTGTTAAGAATAAAATCACAAAATCGCCGCTATTAAGTGTTTCATCACTGACGATGTATTCCTTTACTGATGAAACGTATTTAGATACTAAGATTGCGTGTTCCTTTACTGGCTTTTAGGAGATATTTATAGATTTTCATTAAATAAAATTTTTACTTTGATTTTTTATTCAAAATTTACTCACCGACGCAAAGTTTCAACATTTTAGAATATAAATTTCAAAGGGGTTTACTTATAATCCATTTTTAAACTACTTAATTAAATGACAAAAATTACAATTTCCTTATTCGTTCCTTCACTGGTGGCCACCCTAGTAATTAGAATATTATAAAATTAATCACTTGTTTGAATAATATGATTTTACGTTGAAATATTAATTGTTAAAGTTTTTTATTAGAAACATTGCTTGATAAGCAATGATCGGTTAGCTTTTCTAATACCAAAAAACAATTTTTATAAAGATTTATTACGTTTTCCTGACAAGTACAGTACCATACAGATATATAGAGAAAAAATAAATTTTGTTTCAACTATAAAATCAAAATGTAACATTAGATCTTCGTTTTGAAGATTATTGTTGTAATACATAGACATTGTGCGAATTTAGTGTTCCCTATACTTCACAAACGTGCACGCTGTCTTAATTTACGAATTTTTGTTTGGGAGCATTGAACGGTTTTCGAGTTACCAGGCAAACATATTCAGGCTGTGCGAAGGCGTCGAGGAATAACGTGGCAACGTCAAAAAAGGGGAGGACTCGTACAATCGAAGGGGAAGGCAACGGAACGTTTCCTTCTTCATGTCCAAGGATAGCATAATCAGGGAAGGATATTATTTAGAAGAATTCGTATATCGAGAAAATAAAGTACATAGTAGGCTATATATTCACAAAATTGTATAGTTTAGACTTTTCAGTACATGGAGAACAATTTATTTGCATACTTTACTTTTTTTACAAAAAAAATTATTATTTTTATAGTAGCGCTGGGACACATTCGACATGTGGGATTTTTACTTTAAATAATAATTTTTATGATTTTCGAAGCAAATTTTACTTTTTAAATAATAATTTTTATTATTTTTGTAGCAAATTATCCTGTTTGATATAGTAATTTTTATTGTTTTTGTAGAAAATTGACGGATACTGTGATATTTTGCCTCAGCAGTCATACAAATTACTATTTCAAATAGTAACATTTGCTACAAAAATAATAAAAGTTATTATTTCAAAAGTAAAATTTGCTACAAAAATCATAAAAATTACTAAGATTTAAAAAAGTAAAAATCCCGCATGTCGAATGTGTCAAGGCGCTACTATAAAAATAATAAATTTTCGTATAAAAAAGTAAAGTCTACAAGTAAATTTTTCTTCGTGTACAATTTTCGGGTTTGTCATCAAATTATCGTAATTTTAGAAGAAATTACCCTTTTCTTTTTTCAATTTACGTTTTCAAAATTTCAGGCCGTATAAAACACATAGCCAAAGTGAAGGCTGTTTTTGAATATTAAAAAAGAAAACAATAAAACTGATTACACGGTTAAAAATTTTGTGTAAAATATTTTATGTAAAATTTTACGCTAAATTTGGGTAAAATTTGCTCGAGAATTTGTAAAATTTTCAATTTGCACTTTATATAAAATGCTCAATTTGCAGAAATTTCAAATTTTAAACAGTGGTTTTACTCAAAATTTGAGTAAAATGGCGATTTTACACAAATATTCGTGTAAAATTTTTACACAAAATTTGTATAATTTACTGACACAGATAATTGGGTAAAATAGGGAAATCCATATTTTACACAAATTTTGTGCAAAATAGGGATATCATTTTTAAGAGTGTATAACTGCGTGCTTACTGTGGAGCTTCTGACGCTTCTTTAATATTATTGATACTCACAAAAAAAAAAGTCGCAAAGTCTCCTACACTAACCAAAACCGCTGCCAATTCATTGGCACGTAGCTTCCTTAAACTTAATTTACTGATTCCTTTAATTAATTTTTAATTCCAATATTTAAAATTTAATACTTCAGAAAGACAGAAATAACAAAACTCCAACATAATTTATTCAAATTTTTATAGATTATATAGATTCTGACCAATCACTATGATCATTTCTGACCAATCACCAAAGCTCAATGACTGTCATTTTTGTATTCATGGATTGTAAATTATATCTATTAGTTATTGTCAAATTGTTGTAAAAATGACCGTCATGTAAGCAATGTCGGTAATTTTTATATTTATGTATTGTAAATTATGACTATCAATGACGATAAAGTTATTATCAAAATTACTTTAAAGTTAGAAAATTTTGTCAAACGATCATTCCACATTAATGCACAACTTTTTACGTAATTTTCATCTCGTAAGAGATAGATGAAATTATACATTTTCATATAAAATTTAAATTCGAAAAATAAAGTTTTCACGAAAAAAATTGGAAAAATTTTATGGAAAATATTAACTTGTAATTTTTTCATGGCCAATTCATATTCAATGGTAGAAATGTACCCATTCTGCACCACTACCACTGAGTATGAAATTGGTAGATGTCGGACAACAAATTTATTTTCGTTTACGTTGAACATTGAACGTGTTATATTGAATGCATTATGTGGAAAGGCTGTTATAATGTGAGGGGATGTATTTTAAAAAATTTGATAAAGACAGATTTTTGTTTTCATTTTTCAATTTTTCAAGTTTTACATTTTTGTTAATAATAAAAAACCGCGATAACTAAAAAATTTTTCTTTTTAGAAAATATAAATATTTTAATTCTCTTTCAAATGCTACCCATCCCATTCAGATACACAGAGCCATCCTCAAGAAATAGATTTTAAAAATGTCTAGAAAAATTTTAACCTCAAGTATCTCTGAAATTTATGAACCAATCACTTTACCAAAAGAACTCATCCGAGATCTATCAATAATATACCTCTACAATGAATTTTGAAGCGAATAAGACAATTTTACTCTTGTAATAGTTGAACATATAAAACTCATTTTTTTTCATTTTTCAATTTTTACGTTTTTGTTAATAACAAAAGAACCGTGATATCTAGAGAATTAATTTTTTTTAGAAAATATAGGTAATTTAATTCTCTTTCGAATACCACCCACCCCATTTAGATACATAGAGCCGTTCTTGAGAAATTACGATTTAAAAAAAAATGAAAAAAATTTTAACCTCAAATATCTTCGAAATTTATGGATCAATCTTTTTGCCCAAAGAACTCACTCGATTGGTGTACAAAATCTACCCCTACAAAGAATTTCAAAGTGATTAAGCCAATTTTACTATAGTTATTGAACGACAAAAAAAATCACTTTTTTTTATAAATTATTTTTTTTCTCAAAAAATAATGAATAAAAAAACCTAAAAATTTAGTAAGTTATAGTACTTAATATCCTTTATAACCAAAAAAATATTCATGTTAATATCTTTTTGTAATTTCGAAATATAACCTATTTACAAAAAATTACGTTTTCATCAATAACTTATGACGAAATATAGCTACCGACTTTTTTTTTTTTTAAATTGTAGATAATTTTATCCTACATACAGAGAATTCATGATATATAAACAATATTTGTTCTAAATATTAAAAAAATTGAAAAAAAAAATTTTGAAAATTAAAAAATAGAATATTGACCCGAATTGTGGAAGCAAAATCTAAAAAAATGATCACTCTCCCGTTAAAATCGGTCGAGTAGATCATGAGATATCAGCGTATACGGACACACACACACACACACACACACACACACACACACACACACACACACACACACACACACACACACACACACACACACACACACACACATCCATACGGACATTTTCTAAAAATAATGTATTTCGATTCCAAATTTGCTAAATAACATTTCTAACACATTATCTCATAAACTTTTTTTTTTTACTATCACAAAGCTTCCTCTATGAAGAAGCAAAAATATTCACATTGTTCCCATAAAAAAAAACTACTGCCAATTCATTGGCACTTTTTTCTCATTCTTTTTTCAAACTTTTTTCATTGATGCCTAAAAAAAAAGTTCAGATAATCTCTTGAAATTTTAGCTAAATATTGTACTGCATAAGTAGTACTACATAAGTGGTTAAAATTTGAAGTCGATAAATAAAATATTTTTTTTAGAAATAAATTACATAAGTATAAACCATATTTTCATGAATAACAAATATTCAGAGCCACCAGCAGAGGAAATTACAGAATTTCAAATATTCCGCCTATTATTTTAGAGCAACCCTGAATTTGTTGATGGCCGTACGTTTCATCCGTGCCAACCTGACCACAAGAAGAAGAAGAAGAAGAAGAATAACAAATAACAGACTAAAGATAATTTAATTTAAAAAAAGAAAATGTAGGTAATTTAAAGATTTTTTAATAAAAATTTATGCTGTTAAGTAATAATAGCTGTAACATATTAAAAAATTGAAAAAACGAAAAATTCAAAATCGTTTTTTGGTTATAAAACGAAAGAAAATCGGAAAAATCAAAAAGTAGGTCATTTTTATTCTCCGTCGAAACGAAGAGAATAAGTGTTGTTCGATGAAGTTCAGTCGAATGGTTCAAAAGTTATCGTCGGCACACACACACACGCACACACGTACGCACGCACGCACACGCACGCACGCACGCACACGCACGCACGCACGCACCCACACACACGCGCACACGCACGCACGCACGCACGCACACACACACACACATACAAATACGAAAACTTTTTTCAAAAAATTTTTTTCACTATTACAAAGCTTCCTCTTTGTGAGGAAGCAATAATACGATTTATACACAAACTACAATATACACCATCCTGCCCATCCCAACGTCTTTGATCTCTGCGCGTCCCATTATCGCGACACGCTCCCCACAAAACAACTCTGCCCGCACACACGCACATACTACACATTCTCTCTCTCTCTCTCTCTCCCTCTCTCGCTTCATCGGAAAACGAGAGGCGATCTCCCACGCGCGCGAGACAGCATCAGCCGCGGGAGATTACGGGTCGGCTTTCGGATTATGCTAAGCGCGCGTGCGAGCTCGCACACGACGATCGATATAATACACATATAAACACACCTATACACACGCGTGCGCGCGAGTTTAGCCTTTTTCGCGACCGCAGACAGAGCGCGCAATGTTTTCCCCGTCGCCGCGCGCATAATATAAGTATAAGCGAGGCGCGCGCGACAGATAAGGATAAAAGTGCGCGCACCCGCGAGCGCCAGAAGTCAATAGCTCGGTAGCGTTAATCCGAGTGAGGAGTGATCTCGGTTTGTTGAACTGTGATGGCTGAGAATGAAATGTGCACGGAATGTGGTTTTTTTAGAGGAGGGGTTTATGTAAGAGAGGAATTGGCAGTGTTTACTAACAGAAGACAGTGTGAAATTGGGGAGATACATTTTATTGGGAGAGGAGAGTGTTTAGGAGAAAAAAGAAGTTGTAGTTTAATTGCGGTGGTAGTGGGAAATTGTTCGGCTGGTTGAGCAATTCTTTTGTGTGTAAAAATAAGCTGTGACTATGTTGATGATGATTCGGCACAAGTCTATAGCCTCGCGCAAGAGTATCGAATTTGCAATAAGCGCAATATTCTAGTGTAATATCTAAAGCTGTACCTCTGATGAACCATCAAATTTTAACTTATACTTGACTTTAGGATGTCATCGAGCCCTTTCATAATGTAAAATCTAAAAGACGTGTTTAATTTGAAAAAATTTATTACATTTTTATTAAAAGAATTAGAAAAAAATTGCTTTACATTATGTATATTATTGAAATGTTCGTAATACAAAGGTCAACGTCATAATTCTTTCGTAAAATTCTCATCCTATAATATCAAACGCTATTCTCCACTTACACATCTTCTCTTTACTACCATTTCCACATAAAATCTTGATACTGCCTCATAACTTTCTCTATTATCAAAAACATAAACCAAAAACATCACCTCCCCACACTTCATCACCTAGCCAGCAGCGAAATTCCTCTCTTCGCTCTCTCAACACGCGTGTGTGCGTCTGTCCCGCGTTTCGCGACTCGACTCGAGTATGTGCGATGATCGCTGACCCGCGACGATAAGCTCACACGCGTTCCTCCTCGAACTCCACCTATTTATAAACTCGTGCGCTCTCTCTGTTTTTATCAACCCCCGCGCGCGTGCATTATTGTTCGGATTTGACGCGAGATTTCCCTTCGCACTCCCGTTCGTTGCTCTTTGAACTGTGCGCTTGTATAGACGCGCCGAGATACAGAGCTTGCGGCGAAAGAGCTTTGAGAGAAGAAGCGTCTTGGAAGAAAGTTGCATATCGAAAAAGGTGGTTGGATTGGAATTATTTATTAAAGGTGTATGTCGGTAAAGTTGATCATTTGTATGATAGCTTGAGGAATTTGGGATTTGAGGATACTTTGTAAATGTGTTATAGGAACTTTTTTTTTATAGAACTCCTTGTTATTGTTACGTTGTTATTGACTATTCGAAATTCAACAATCGTATTGGAAGAACATTATAGTACACCCACATTCGTAAAGAGAATTATTACACAGTTCTTTAACCAAACATCAAATTTAACATAGTCTAGCAGCACTGTAGTTATCAATGAAGCTCACAACTCAGAAAAAGAAAACCCAACATCATCAACAACAACACAATTCTCCACTTTTCGCAATTCCTCATCCCCGATCAATTACGAATTACAAACCCCCTTCCCTCATCATCGATTCACCTCCACACTTTTTCAATCATGCCCACCCCCGCATCGCCAAAAATCAATTTTCGGAAATCCACGCTCGCGTCAATCCCTCTCCCATCGCGAGATAACCCGTCGCGCAAAAAATATTCCATCGAAAATTTATCCGCCTATAAGCTCTCATTCCCTCCCGCCAAATCCATCCGTTCGCTCTCCAGAGGCGATAATATTCCCCCGAAATCAGCTCGAAACGCTCTCGCGCAACCGCTGCTCTCTCTCTCTCTCTCTCGTACGCGCGAGAGCCCGTGTAATAAATGTTGGAAAACCCCGTCAAATATAAATGACATTAAGAGCCTTGATTAGCTTTCGCATTCGAAATCGTCGGCCGTTCTCTCTCTCTGTCCCCAAAACGAGACGACTCGTACATACATATACGTACGCGAATATATACATATAGACGCGCACACACGTGCTCTAATCCTCGAGCTAAAAATCAATACGCCTCTGCCCCCGCCAGTCAGGGCCGCCGAAATCCCGGCGAGCAGCTTATCCCTCGCGCTCGCTCGCCGGGACATAGTTAAATAAATCCCGGATCAAAGGATAAGTCCATCTCTTTCTCTTTCTCTCTATGTATGTGTATGTGTGTATCCCCCGCTTGGATTCTCTCCCTCTCCCTATATCGCTTTTTTTTTTCTTCTGTATGATTTTTTTTGGCGACCCCCTCTTCCGGGGAGGATCAGCCGCGCGGTCCCTTTTAGGCGCATCTATTACTGGGTAGGCTCGTGAGCAATGAAATCCAAACGCGCCGGCGGTTTATCTGATTACGTGTGGATCTCCCTCTTATACATTGTATGCGGCTGCGTTGATTTCGGAATCGGTAAATTCTTCGGACAGTTTTTAATGTTTAATAAAAAGGATATAAGTGCGGATTTAGATCTATCTCTATTTATTAATCGTTATATGTATGTTGATCTGGCAGGATGATGTGATATTTTGATGGAAAGTTAACGATGCGCTTGTATAAAAATGTTTTTGCGAGAGAAAAATTTGATGTACAAATTAATACCTCTAGCCTGTCAAAGGTCGGCGCTCTGTTTATCGCTGAAAAATATTGCATTTGACGGGGTGGAATTGGTTTAAAAAGTAGCGATCGACGTGTGTTGGAGTTTATCGAAATTTCGTTGCTCAATTTCGCATATTTATTTGCCCTGTGGATTAATAGGTGATGTTTTTATTGACAATTTATTACCGATTGAACTATACTTACTTAACATCGTTTTGAGCTCGTTTGTTACTGGATACCTTATTTTGTATTAATTGACTTTCACAAACAGGTTTTCTTCAGTTTTTAAAAAATAATGAATGGTTTATTCGAAGAATACAAATTATCATTGACGAGTGTTCCGAACTACAAAACCAACAATAACATTTCTCTTCTCTCTTCCGTTATTAAAATAATTTACTCTGTACGAAGAATTCTACGTACATCGCCTCATCTTAAAAATTACTCCCACCCCGGCACCGAAAACATCTCTGCTACTGTGTCGTCATTGCATACCGCGTTCCTCGGCACACATACACGCATCCGTTTAAACCTCGCCGGCACCGCCGGGATATCAAAGTCGCGGAGAATTAAGGTCGAGCTCGCTCTTCTCTCTTTATGACTTTTTTTTTCTGCGTTTTGCGCTCGGCTTAATCCGGCATTAAGTGCGTGCCACCGGTGATCTTGCGCGCGCTGACTCGCTTGTAAATCCGTTCGTAAATCTGGAATCGCGTCTTCGTGAGAACGGATTTGGAGGTGACGTTAAACGTCGTTATTTGTGGTATTGCGAAGAATGTCGAGCTGAGATCACGCATGAAATCATCATTCTTCTGATTTATCGAAAAAAATAAATAAATAAATAAATTCTTCAAAGCCGATAGCTGAAAGCGAGTACCCAAAATCGAACGTACGCCCATTCTATCTACATCCAATTGCTGACACGTAATAGATCATCCGGAACCCCGCTACTAAAAAAGTTCCCGTCCCACGCCATTAACCCACGACCCTTAAAATCACGCTCCGTATAATTTTCCATAACCCTCGTAATATCCAGCCATCTCCCCCTCACTCCTACAGCCAGCAGGACATCTCTCTGTCTCTCGTCTCTACCAGGATATCCTCGGCCGCGTCCACCTCCTTAAGGACAGTCGAATCCTTGAGCCAGCAGGGTAGCATAACCTCCAGAGCGCCAAAGGACATCGACGTATAGCCGCATAACACGCGTAACCTGTTGCCCGAAAGGTGGGGGTACAGCAAGCAGCAGCAGCAGCAGAAGAAGAACACGGGGCAAGCCGGAGTTTTTTTCGCGTATAGAGAGGCGAGAGGTGCAGGTAGTTGGGAGTACGATGACCCCGGTGCCGAAATTTCGGCAGTGTTTAGGGGGGCTCGAGTATCAGGAGGCTAGACCGTCCGAGGAGCTGGCTCGGAGGAGTGTAGAGAGAGAGAGAGAGAGTGGGTGAGAGTGGGTGGGTGGATCCTAATTTATTGTGTGTCAAAATTCGGGAGCGAGGGGTGGCTGGATTATTGAGGGGATGATTTGGGAGTTGGGTGACGATGACGGTCGTGATGATGCTGATGATGACGGTGTTCGACGAAGGTAAAGTGGTTTTTTTTTGTTTGTTACGAGAAATGTTGAGCAAAAAATGTTTGGAAGTTGAGTGCGTTCGTTATTTCGATTGATTAGATGCTGTTATCGGGTATCGAACCGCCGCGTTAATTGGCGAGAAAAATCAATTAATTCACGTTGGTGAAAAATCTTGAAATCAAATAGTTGTAGAAGAGAAGTCTGTAGAATTTATTGAAAAAGTTTGTTAAGATTTATGCTACTTATTAACGTTAATTTACCGCGACGTCGAGAAACAAAATGTATCGGCAACAGAAGGCCGCGCATGCCCTTAAAAGAATAGAGGGAAAGTTCTATGACCCCCAGAGCCTTACAATGCGTCGCCCTTATACTTTCCTATTGCCTGCGTAAACAACCCTGTCATTCCACATTACATTTGACGCAACTTGAATGACAAAAACTTTGTCGATTTCACTTCTAATTAACATTGTATACAGGAGAATTGATCATTGAAATAAATGATTTTTAAATAATTTATTTCCGAGCTCGATGTCGTTAACTTAAACGTCTTCGGTGTTTCTTTCTATCTAACAATGACCTATATTATTACATACTAATTAATCATTCAAGTATAAACAAATTACAGAATGTTTTATTTTAACGTTACAGAATCTTCCAACCTACACAAGACAGGACTCGAGAATCTCAGCAGCATCCAAGCATTCTTAGCACTAAAAAATCACCAACCCCATAAACAATAACCCCCTCCCCACCCACCCACCTAACCACCACATCGTCCCTTACCCACTCCCTCTCACTCATCCCTACCAACCACCTCCCAACCTTCACCTTCTTACCTCCAGCTACCCCCATTCCCACATCCCTATATATACCCTCACAGCACCCTGACCGCTCCTCCACGTCACTTAACCCACACAAACCCCATCCTTCCTTTCTTCCGCTTCCTGCTCCCCTGAGACGGAGAGGTCACGCGGCAGCCTTACCCACATTCCCATGGGGGTGCGCCCCGCACGGGTAGGTACGCGATGACGTCGCGACATGTGTCCTTGTAAGATATAATATAGGCGTGTGGTATATAAGTACGTGCGCGCCCGTGCGAGAGATGAGAGAGTAGAGCCCACGGCGATCTGCAAGGGATACGCGCACGCGGCGCGAACAGGGTAGTAGGTCCGGGGGAGAGGAGGCGACGGGAGGATGGATAAGTGGGGTCCTGAAGGAGGTGCGTGAGAGAGAGGGTGAGAGGATATGTGTGTGTGTGTGTGTGTGAAGGATAGATGATGGGGGTAGCGGTAGAGGTTGAGGTAGGTGATGGGGAAGGTGGGATGTAGGTGCGGAGTTTGGTTGATGGTAATGAGGGTTTGTCTGTTGTAATTAATTCGGTAATCTAGGATAATGTTCGATTAAGAGCGAAAGAATAAAAACGGGTGACAGATTAAGAACGGTGGTATTAGGAAAGGTTTTTTAAGTCAGCGTTGTTAATAGTTGGTTGGTTAATTAAAATGTTGTACTTTCAGTAAATATGTGTATGAATTGCAAATAGTCTGCTTGGGATTATAAACGGATTAAAAAAAATTGTTCGATCTAAAACTCTTTATAAAAAGTAAAAATTTATTTTGAAACGTATCTATTGACTTATTAAAAGTCTTAACTAGTCTACAATTCACCTTTTTTGCATTTATGGTATTTGTTGTTAGTATTGACATTTAATTACTCATTTAAACTAGTAATTTAGTTAAATTAGAAGAAATTTATTAATTTCAAAAGCCTTTATTAACATACTTATAACGAACAACCATTTCATTTATTGTAAAAAAAATGCAAGTGATTTCCAACGTCTGCAGCGCGCGAAACGTACATAGGCGGCACGTGCTAAGCCGATCCCGAGGGATGAGTTTCTTCGGCTACGAAAACGCCGCGCGTCCTGGAGTCCTGGTAGGAAAACCCCCAACAAATCTGTCTAAATCCGTCTAACTGATCTCATCGAGCTTCCTTCGCATACGCGGGCACACGTGTATACCTGCATCGTTCGCTCTTGTCGCGATTTATGCATGCGCGGTTTATTCGTTTAAATATAAAGCGGTGTTAAAAATTGGTTGTTTATTTAGACGGCTTTAAAGTTGAAGAAAAATTTAATTATCGTTGGGTTTGGGTTAATGTCAAAAGAAAATTAAGTGCAAAAAATATCATATAAAAAATAACTTATTTTATAGCAAAATAGTGTAAATCTGTTCTGCACATGCTACAAGATTATATGTAAAATAAATAATATGCAAAATGTCAGTGTAAATATAAAGTAATATGAATTTCCATTAAATAATTTACATAACGTATTTAAATGAATTAGCGTAATTTATTTTGTAATTTTATATTGATATAATGAATGCATTTTAAATAATTGATTGTCACGCAAAATCTACTAAAATAGGTATGTATATGTATATCCATTTAATATTAAAATATAAATTTTTATCGACAAAGTATATGACCATGATACTTTAATTATTAATTTTGTTAAAGTGATAACTCTGGTGCATTATCTGATATGAACACGTGTCATTGACATAAATAAACTGTAACTTGTAATTTTTGTAAATGAGTACTTGTCCGCTTACCATTTGTTTGCTTCACTACTTAAATATCTTTCAACATTTGTAATTCATCTAAGAAAACCGAAATAGAGATAAAATATTGTTACCTAAATTAATTTAACAATCAAACAATTCAACTTTTGTCAAAGTTGCATTTTTCGACAAAAGTGATCCAAAATTCCATAAAAAAAACAACAAAAACATTATCCAACAAATTCCCTTTCAATGACACCATTGCTTTCTCCCTCACACCCCATCATCCTTGTACCCCCGTATCAGCCTCTTATTCCTCACCGACACCTCATTCTCCTTCGCTATCCTCCCCGTCTCCTTAACTCTCGAGCATTTTTTTCGTAAGAATCGTACGTAAACAACTAGCAGGATATCATAGTCCTCCTGCGGGAAGCCTAAGGGGTCCCCCCAACTGTTCGTTACATCGCGCGCAATGCGTATTATAACCCGCGCGAAGAGACAGTCGCGGAGAGAGAGTGCGTAAGGAGAAAGAGAGAGAGGCACGCGTGCGCGGATGGTGTCCTGGTCGCCGGGATCCTACTAAAGCCCTTATTCGGGTCACGGCCCCGAAGCGAGAGAGCGTTCGGAAGCAATGTCTAAGAGGAGAGAGAGACCTGCGTGCGCGTTCTGTTAGCCGGGGGGCAAAAATAAGCCGGCAGGTATCGAACAAAGAGGCTGATTTGCATATTTCGATGGCCGAGGATGAGAGAGCGAGAGGATGTGTGGAGTGCATCAGGAGTGTAATGGGTGGAGGTACAGTGTGGTGGGGGTAGAGGAGTAAGTGGGTGGGGGGAGGGAGGCTCGGTATGGTGGTTGAGTAGACGAGGATTCTTATAGATGGTTGTTTGAAGTTTTCAATTCGATGATTGTTGTAAGAAGAATGAAATTTTGTTTTTTGGCGAATGCGCGAAATATAAAAAAGACGGTGCAATATAAATATTGTTGAAATATAAATAACTGAAAAATCGATAATATTCTAAAAAAGAATAAGAAGTGAAATTCCCAAAAGGATTTGATTTCGTGTTGAAATGCTTAACTAAAAAAATTAATTAAATTTTTTCATATTAATTTAATGCTCTTTCATTCGAGATTATTAATGAAAAAGCTACATTCGTGTAAACAATAATTAATAAAACGATGCATTCTCAACCGAAATGCGGCCTAAATATTAAAAAAAGAAAATTATTCATTAAACATCATCAACAACACTCTACCAACCTCCAACATAGCAACAAAAATTAATCCCCTTTTCCCAACTCCCGCCATAAACTAAAAAAAAGAACTCTCCCATCCATCGACCACTCTCTACACGCACACAACAGCCCGTTTTCGGCTCTACTTCCACATACACATCCATTCTTCTATCTCTCGCCACTTCTCTTCCTTCACCTCCTCGCTCGCCTGCTCGCCTGGTCGCGGAGACGTCTGGTAGGCCTACAAATTATCCGACATTGATCGGACCTTAACCCTCCGCCGGAACAGCCTATCGCCTCTCCCTCTCTTTCTCTCTTCGCCGCACGCGTATACCTATTATATATATCTATATATGCAGGAGGATGAGTAGACACGACGAGAAAGACGCGACGCGTACACAACGCATAACCGTTTGCGGTATAACGCGAAGGCTCGGATAAAGCGCGAGGAAGTGACGGGACGATTTAGGAAAGGATGCGGATTTTAGGAGCCGCGAGGCGCTCGCGTTATAGCCTCCTCCTCCGCCACCCCCCCGACGACGACGGCGACGGCAAGTCATTGCGCCGTACTTGCTGCGCGTTTACATAGGTATGAGTCATATCGTAAAGCGAGAGAGGGGATGGGGTGGAGTGGGGAGTTGTAGGTTAGTAGGCGGTGTAAGGGGAGTATGTAGTGTGAAATAGTTGCTGCAGGTCTTTCTCTTTTTTTATTTGCTATATACGGTGGAAGTTGTAGTCGCTCGTGCAAAGCTTTACGTGGTCTTTTTTTTTTGTTTTTGTTTTTGTATCGATTTTGTCGGTAATTTTTTTTTGTACTGTTACACGGGTTTTTGAAACGTCGAAAATGGTGGAGGAGAGTGTGTTGTGATGAAATTGATTTTGACGATGATGTAAAATATTTAAATTTATTTGAATATTACTATATTGTTGTTTGTGAGAAATATTAGATTTATAGATGAACGAAACTTTTCTAAAGATTACTAAATTTTTAGGTTATAAAAATATACATTCCATTTTCATTCAATAAATAATTGATTTTCAAATCAATTTGAAAACCAAAAGTTTTATATGCAAAATTATTAGCGTACTAAATGATAGTTTTATTTCGATTAGCAATAAAAATTAATAATTCATTTGTTGTTATTTTTTTTATACAAAAACATATTGAAAGTTTGATTTTAAATAAATAACAGTGTACAACACAGTCCACTATAAGGATTTTACAGTGACTCGAAAATTTCGCAGCAAAAGTGATAAACCTGTAATACTTGATCACTTTAATTTTACCTCCTTCTGCTAAACGATAAAACCTCTTATCAAAGCCAATTGAAAAGAATGTTTTCAACAAATTTTTCGAAAACTTTTTCCTCACACCCTTTCCCTCTTCCAAACATACCTCCAAATCACCAGTCATCCGCCTACTTACCCGCACCCTCACCAACCAGCACTACCTCTCTGCTTACACCCCCGTCAGCCTCTTAACCGCGAGAAGGCCGTGGAATGGCGAGGCAAAAAAAGGGTAGCCTCTGACCCTTGATCACCAGGATCTCAGAACCAGAAGTGTCAAGGATGTACCTCACTTACACACCCCTCTCAAAAAAGGCCTTGCGCGAAGGAAAAAGGCGCGAATAAACGAGGTCCAACGATCGCCCCCGGGTGGAGCAGGCCGGCATGCGAGCTTGCGGAAGGAGGGTAGAGCTTGCTGCGCGTGCCTACGCGCCGGATCGCTAAGTCCGCTCCTTATCCCACGCGCGCCTTTACGGAATCCGAGCGCGGAAATCCGACGGGGAGCTTTCGAGGTGGGGTGGCTGTGCGGGGGTGGATGAGAGTGGATTCGGATGAGGGGTTAACTGTTTTATCGGCCGGAGCGGCTGGAGCGCTTGGGTGATGTCGGGGAAGAGCGATGAGAGATGTGGGGGTGGGATGGGTTGGTTTTTTGCTGTTTGTAAGATCGATAGTTTTCTTAGTGGAAATATAGTAATGTGCGGAAGGATCGAATTATAAAGTGCTTTGTAATTGATGAAAGGTAATAAATGAATTGTGACAACGAATTGTCGCTAGTTTCAAGTATTATATACCTAACTTTTTAAATGTTTTATAATAACAATACCTTAAAAAATCTAAGGTAGGTATGCCGGATTAAGTATATTATGTAAATATTTTCTCGTATAGTAAAATATTTTAAAAGTTATTGTACAGATGTAAAAGTTTTATATAAATACACAGCTCCATAATACAAATATCAGGTGAAAAATGCGTATATAATTATTTGTAAAACCAAATATATTTTGCAATAATGTCATTTTAAGTAATTTATATCTACACCTACAACGGATTTTCAATAAAAACAACTTGCCTTTTTATTTAACCACTAACAAAATAATGAACAAAACTTTCCACCACATCAAAAGTCTACGAATCCTGCCCTCCAGCCGACACACACTCAACTCCTCCACCTCTCACCACCCACATCTTTGATGCGCGCTCGGCCACATGTCTATCTGTATACCTATATATATCGACGGCGTAGGAGTCTTTGCTATATACACCGCCTCGCTCGTTCTGCGCGCCTGTCGCTCGGAACTCCCGGGACACCTCGGAACGTTTCGACTGCGTTTTCCCGCGGCTGCGGCGACGTCGACGATGTATATACTGCGCCGGCGCGAGAGCTACCTTCGCGTGCGTGCTCCCGTTCGCCAACGATGACTCTATCCGCGCGGGCGGTAAGGCGTCCGTATATATAGTCCGCGTCTTTGTGTTGATGAACGCGCTTGGCTTTTGTCGTTGAACACGTAGTTGTTGCGGATTTTTGGGGGGATGTAGCGGTAGATTTGTTATTACAGTAGAGTAATGTAGTGTGTGTGTAGTTTGGACAACAACAACGCATGTGGTAGTTTTGTTTTGCATGGTCGAAGTGTGATGATAGCTTTTTTTCTTTTTCTGCGCGAGGTTTCTATGGTACTGGACTGTTGTTGGCTGCGGTCGCGGGACTCGATTGCACAATGTTAGAGCTTGCGGATTTTTTGAGAATAAAATTATCTGGTATCTGTGCTGATGTCAAATGATCCGTTGACTATTTAGTATTATTAACGATGAAAATATACGTAGGTCTACGTCAACTTGTAAAAGTGCATTCCAAAAATATCCGTAAAGCTGTACTAAAGCATTTGAAAAGGGCAGACTGACAATGCGGATTGCCAGTGTTTTCGAAAAAATGCGAAACCGTGCTTTTCCAGCCGCAGTAATAAAACGCATTATTCGCAACTGACGCCGAGGGGCTGCATTACCAGAGCCAAGTTGTCGTATCGAGGGTAGGTAAGTATTAATAGCACCATTTTCTCGGCACTGCAGCACGGACTATACACCCTGTAAAAACGCTATAGACTTTATATATATACACTACCTCCTACATAGCACGGCTGCACTTCTCGTTATACCTTTGCGGTATAGTCCGCTCTCTCGTAAACAATAATTATTATCCCCTAGTACCTTTTAAATTACTGAAATCATTCATTATGTTTCCCTCATCCAGCAATTGTACCTCCAAGAAAACCCTCCACTTCCATTCCCCAAAACGCAAAAATTTTCACATTCTTTTTTTACATTCCTCTCTACATTCTACACATTTTTCCCATATCCAAAATCCAAAAAAAAAACAACTTCAATCCGGCCGACTCTCGTTATCAAGCGAAAAACTCGAAAAAAAAAGAAAAATTGTTTTTTTCCTCCCCGCCCTCTTTTCGGAAGATCGCCGGCCGGAGCTATATGTAAAGCCTCGCGAGGGATGAGCCGCTTAGCCCCTAAACCCTGCGCGCACACATATGCGCAGCAGTTTTGACCGAGGGGTGGTGGGCGCCGCCGCCGACGGCTGCTGCTGCAAAGACCGGACCGGGATTGCACCCACCCACACACGCAGAGAGTAAAAGCACAGGGATTATCCGAGCGCCGCGTACTCGCGGCCACGGGATTATCTCATGTGTCTGTATATGTGCGAAGTAGCGAAATCCTTTAGTGGCCGACACCATAAACTCGAGCGAGAGAGAGAGAGTTCGGAATCGTGCGCGCGCCTAAACGGGCTTTTACCCCGCTGTTTGTTCGAGATACGCGTGTTTTGCGCGAGGTATATACGTGTGTGTGTGTGTGTGTGTATACGCGCGGGGCCGGGATTAACGCGGGATTATTGGCGCACACGTATATACGCACGTAGGATCCGAAATCCGACGCACACGGAGAGATGGAGAGAGGAGTCCGATAATCCCTCGCCCCCGCCGTCGATTTCGCCTGTTTGCTCCCTTTTTCCGCATATGTGTGCGCGCGTTCTTTTTTCGCAACTCGAGCGACCTGGTATTCGGACGGGAGCTTGATCCGCTCTCTCTCTTTCGGGGGCGTTACGATTTTTTTTTGTTTTTGTTTTGAGGAGGGAAAGGTTTGGTATGTGTGGGTTGATGTGCGACGATGGCTGCTGAGTCTTGATGCGTGCGGGGGATTAGCGGCAAGAGGATGTGTAAGCTCGCGGTGTGGGCGTGAAGGGAGAGAAATTTTAATTTCTAAAATGGTCAGGCTCGGTCTGTGAAGTTTTTTTGTTCTTTTCGCGGTGTACTGTGTGTCGAAATGTTTGGAGATATGAGCTTGGAGCTTGAATGTCGTATATATAGTTGTAGAGAGTTTTTTTCGCAGTGTATATATTTTGTGAGTATTTTCGAGATCAAGCGGACTTCTTGTTGTTCGAGGAAAACTACCGTTTTATATACACAGTTTTTTTGAGGAAACAATGCTATCATCTTACCGAAAATTGATACAAACATATTCACATTGATTCTCATATAATCTACAATCCTTATTACTTCTATAATACATCTTATAAGAGATTAAAAATCAAAGTACCATTATTTTATTAAAGTTCGCATCGATTCACACAATTCACCATCAATCACGTAAAAAACTTCACGAATCCCTGCACCAGAAGACATCCGCTCGCCGACTATACAATTTTCTCTCACACACACACAACGCGGCGGCGTCATCCCCAGCTGCCTCCGCGGCGTCTAATCCGAATCCCATCCCGTCATCGTTCAAAAGAGCGACTTCTTCTCTCTCACACGTATACACGTACACGTACCCACACAGACACGAGCGAGCCAAAATCCGATCGGCGCGCATATAAAAACGAATCCGTTTAATGCACCCCTCCCCGATCTCCCCAACCACGCTCCCTCTCACACGTACATATACACACACTGATTATCCGTTAACACTCGCACACATGTTTGTCACGCGAGCGCACACCAGTGCAGATTATTTCCCCGGCAAAACACACACATATACGTGTGTGCCACGACGTACGTGTTCCCGGGGCTCAGGCAGCAGCAGCAGCCCGGCTCCGGGGGGATATATTCAGCCTCTAATCCGGATTACCCGCGCGAGGGTCACAATATCTGGCCCTTTGCTTATCCCCTTCGCCTCTCACCCCCCGAGAGAGAGAGACAGAGTAGTGTCTTCCTTCTCACTCTGGCGCGAGCACACACACGGGTATGTACACACGTTCGCAGGCGGAGCTTTCTTGAGGTGTATAAGTGTGTACACGGGGGTAAGGAAGTTTCCGGTAAGCTGGATTCGATAGTTTCCGCTTGCGCGGAGGGATGAGCGGGCCCCCGGTGGTGGTGGTGGTGGTAAAAGAATTTTTGGATTTATTTTCTATACACAAGTTATATTCTTTTGTTATATTTTAAGATCATTTTAATTGTTATATACCATCGTATCTTACCGTTATACACGCACATCTATATCGTAGACTCATTCGTATCCTAAATCGCCTAATCTCTAGGGGTCGATCAGAGAGCGGTTCATTAAGCACGAATAAAATTTTCCGCCAGATTTAGCATCGATGCTTCGTATTTGGCCACATGTCAGTATATGCCCGAAACATCAAAATCTGACCCAACCCTAACTCACTGTACGATTTACTCAAACCTTGACCTATTAACATTTAGCTCGACTTCCAAAAATCACTCTGTACATATACCATCATCATCTCCTCGACGACGTCTCTCCTCATCCTCACCACACACACACACACAGTTCTCCCTCTCTCCTCGCCTATAATCCCATCGATCTCGCCTTTCCACGTGGCTGCGCGCGCCCTTTGTCCTTCCTCCTCTCTCTCCTTATATCTCCCCCCTCCTTCTCGTATATGTATGCCTCGCGGATAAGCGCACGCGCGCGTTCGCGTAAGCCGTCTTAATCGGCTAATCGCGAGGGGAGAGAGAGAGGATTGTCGCGAGACGAGGTGTAGTAGTAGTAGTAGTAGTAAGCGTTTACGATGCGAGTTTTTTTGCACTCGCGTGGAAGTAATTTAATGGCTTTCGGATGAGCGAGGAGACGCGCGAGTCGTCGTGTGAGCTTGGACGCTATAGGTATTGTGTTGACGATGGGAGTGAGAGGTATAGGGGCTATGTTTGTTGAGGAAGAATGGGCTTTTTCATGGAAATGAGATTTGAGTTTAATTAGGCAGAGCTTTTTGGTGCAGGAGCCGCAACGAGTGAGATTTCGAGTCGGATGTTTTGTCATGGTGGGGTTATGTATATGTGGATGGATATGTTGTTAAAATATTATTTCGTGTTTGGAAGCGTTACGTATATATATAGTTATAGGGGTGTTTTACTGGCTTGAGATTTTTTTATTTTTTGGTCCGGCGAGTTGCTTTGTTTACTTTATTCGTAGATGTTTGTTATTAATAACTGGATGTATAATAATCATCGGTATATGACATTTTTTAGCAGACAACGCATTATTAATTTATTTTGCAACGGTTTGCACGATATAAAATATTTCGTTTGCTTGTATCAGGACCGCATAACACAGGACAATTTATGAGATACAACATTTACTGTGGAGTACGATAAAATATTACGTGATGCATATTGAATTTTCTCAAGACCGCAGCAATAATTAGCGAAAATATGCATAAACAGTTACAGAAAAATCAGTTATTGTTCCGCGATCGACGCGAATTTTTCTGGAAAAAATTCTATCTGTGCACAAAAAAACCTCATCTTACCAAAATCTATCTCTCAACAACCGCCATCCGCGTAATTTCCAAATCGCCGTATAGCACACGCAGCAGAATAAAACAGCCTCTTATACTTATTTATAAACCCGAAAAAATCGTACGGCACTGTACGAGCGTGTGAGCGCAGACAGGCAGCCGGGAAAGAAAGGAGGCAGCAACGGCGGCGGCTTAACGGATCGGATTACGCGCCGGACTAATCTTTACGTGATGTTTCAATTTTTATAGCGTCGAGCGACGCGGAGGAGATTTAAAAGCTCCGCGCGAGCGCGCCGACCGGGTCTTATATTTTATATAATATACCGAGAGGAGCGAGATCCGAGTCTCGTGGATTATATACGGCGCGTCTAAGCGTTATGCCGTTGAATAATGTTAATACGGTCGGGGTGTGGGGAAACGAGTTTTGAAAAATTGTCATTTTCCAATGCGGTTTTGTCGCTGGTTTTTCGACCTTGCAATGGTGGTGATTATGCGGTGCAATAATTTGGTATTGTAGAGTGCGTATAGTGTAGAATTTATCAATATAGTAGTGATTTGATTGCTTAAAATACTAACTTATAGTTTTTCAGTGGATTATCGAGACGATTGTGTGTGATAGTACACGCAAAAATAAATTTCTATATGATTTTTGTTATAAGTTAATACATAGTTGAAGAAAAAAGGGAATAAAAATTGAATCCTGGGACTTTTCAATAATACGAAAAATTGCGTACCACCAACAACAAGTCTCAAAAATATCCATATACAGTCAAAAATCCTCGGCCCTCACAAAAAAAAAAAGAAACAACACATAGTACAATCTCCTCACCCAACCCCTCCCCTACCGCCATTGTACTATTTTCCCCCGAAAACACACATAAAGAGCCAACCGCGTGCATCGACAGCGCGGCGGAAGGAGTCATTACCGCCGCGGGGGAATAAGTCGACTAATTGATGCAAAAACACACGCGCGCTCACGTTAATCCACGCGCGCGCACAAATCCGGCTGTGTGCTATACGCGCGCGCAGCTTTCGCCGGCAATAATTAGCCTCTCCCCCCCTCCCGCATACGCGCGAGAGCATGATTTTAAGCCGTAAATGCTATAATCCGTTAATACCTTGATCCGCGGACTAATGCCCCGCGCGCCGGGCTGCTTTTTTTAATCGCGACGGAGAGGGAGAGAGATTGAAGCGCGGACGGATGGATGGACGAGAGGAAAGAAGTAGCCGTAAGCCAGATTCAGGTGCGGGGTATATAGGTACGTGGGGAGAGGGGGAGGACGTTGGATGGTGGGAGAAGGTTTTAGAGATGGGTGACGGTGGGAGAGAGACGGAGTGATTTTGGGTAAGGTGAAATCGGTGCCGATAGTTTTGTGATGAGATTATGTGGAAGCGCGGAGTGGTAAGAGATGTTTTTATCTGGATGAGGACGTTGTGAAGATTGTTTGGAATTGTTAGAAAGAAAAATGATCTGATGGTATCATTTTTGTAAGGAATCCGTTAATTCTTCTTACATTGAAAGAAAGTTTTTTTTGTTAAAAACAGGGAAGATCGTGAAACTATATTTTAAAATTTTTCTATAAAATATGGTAAAATTTTGATACAGTCTTTGGTGTCAGATATTATATCACAATTGTTGAAAAACCAATGGCAATACTAATTTCTTTCTCATTGTATCTAAGATGATTTACTTTTATTAATAGACCAACAATTTATAAATTGTCTACCCTTAGAGGGTTCAAAAAAATAAAAAAAAATAAAAATTTGAAGGCATACCTTTGCGACAAGTTTCTTCTCGTTCTATAGGTCATAAAATATACGAAAAAACTCGTGAACATTAAAAAACTGTCTTGTGACACCGTTTTAGAAAAAAATCCATTTTTCTTATGGAAATTGAACATGGGAAAAATGGACGAAAAGTAGTCACTGATGATGAGCCACTAGTAAGCTTTTAAATGGGCCAACAAATATTGCACGAAAAAAGCGATTAAAGTAAAAGAAAAGAGCTTTAATTTAAGCTAAAGATCGTTAAAGTCGGTAACTGGATTTTTTTCTAAAACGGTGTCACAAGACCTTTTTCTCATGTTCACGAATTTTTCGTATATTTTATGACCCATAGAATGAGAAGAGACTTATCGCGAAGGTCTGCCTTCAAATTTTTTTTTTTAATTTTTTAAACCCTCTAAGTGTGGACAAATTATAAATTTCCTCATATACAATGACCAAAATATCATAAATATATTTTAGAAAAATAAAGAAACGATTTTTTCATTCACTGGCAATCCTAAACACCGTCAAACCAACTCTGCACCACCTGCCACAACACCCATCCCCGAAAAACCGCAAACTTCCCCATTCAATTAAACGCACTCCCTCGGCGTGCATTAAACACCGAGCGCGATGATCGATCGAGCGCGCGAGTTTCACACAATATATATATACATATAAGCGAGCGCTTTTCCGCTCCCTCGAAGAAAAAGCGTATAGACCTGTGCACTTATAATCCTCCGGGGCGGCTCCGTGATTTTCGCACGCGACTGTAGGCAGCGAAGGCGCGACTTAATTCGTTTGCGCTCGAGATTTACGGCGTGAACTCTCTCTCTCTCTCTCGTTTTCGGAGGTGTAGTCGACGGAATTTCTTAAAGAGGGGTCGAGGTGTGGGGATTAGGATTATTGCCGGTGGAGCGAGAAATCGGGTGGCTGGTGGGGAACGTTTGTTTGCAAACATATAGTGTTTTGGGATTGGGGTGTAGAAGTGGGAGTGTATAAAAATTTATGTGGAATATCGAATACGAGGGTTTGATATGTATCACATTATACTATGGATAATGCATTGTTAATATAGGTAAACCCAGTAATACTATAATATTACCATCTTGCTATACCCTTTCAATATTTCACTTTGTTATATTATATGCATAAGCTTTTTGTTACGCCACGTATTAAAAAATAACTATATATCTATAGACTACATTACTGCAAAAAAAAAAATCTTTCTCCAAACATTCGATAAATATACCTATACACACCTAAAAAATTATAATTCTCACCACTAAACATAAAAAAAAAAACCAAAAATTCTTTACTCACCGGCCCCTGTCGCCGTCTTGCTGAGATCGAATCCCTCGTGTTTGGGACTGGCGGCGAGCTCCTGCTTCAGGTGCTGGTTGTGGGCGGCGTACGGCTGGGCCACGTTCCCCGACACCGCGTTATCCCTCATCCCGGCGACCGTCGCCGACTGATTCTGATGCGCATCGGCGAGCCTCGACGCCGGCTGATGCGCTGCCGTCGGTGCGTCGCGCGGCTGAGAGTCCCGCTGTTGCTGCTGACTGGCTTGATTGGGCTGCTGTTGATTGGCTTGGGACGACTGTTGAGACTGTTGGGCGGTGGGTGGACTGCGGGGGAGCGAGGGCTCGCTGCTGGGCCGCGAGGGCGGCGACGACTTGTGCGTCAGCGCCAGCGCCTGGCTCTGGAATTGAGAGAAAGATGGTGGGGGAGAGTTAGTTTGGTTATAGTTTAGTGTATAGCGTGAAAAGTAAGGTTACGGTGTTTAGAAGGGAATTCGAGAAATTGTTATGGTATATTGTTTGATGAAGTATATAATCATGAGTCAGAAGTTTGCATCGTTGGAGTGCAACGAAATAGTTTTTCACAATTAATTTAAGTTATTAAGCAATTGAAATTTTATCTAAAATATTTGTTGTAAAGTTTTTTCATACTACAAAACAATAAATTCACACGCAAAATTAATATTAATTATTATAAACGTAAAGTAAAATCAAATTTTTTTTTATTTCGTTGCATTACAGCGTTGCAAACTTCAGACCCATGTATAATCACTCTATAGCGATGTGAATTCAATTCGAATAACATGCTTTTGAATGACCTGAAAATGTGAAGTTTAAAGTTTGACAAGGTAAGCGTTAAAGAATACACTGAGAAAAATTTCTTTTTATCTACGAAGTATTTTGTCTCAGGCCATCAATAAAATGCTTTTATTTTAATATCTCCACAAATAACTCGAAGAAAAATTGGACTAAACAAATATTATACATAAAACTGAAGGACAGCTCATTTTCAATGAAATTATTTTTTTTTTTTTTAAATAATTATCAAGAATTAAATGTTTTAAAATTTGGAATCTATCGAACTCGGGCAAAATTTTATAAATTTTATAAAGAAATCTGAGTTTCACTGTAGTTCATTGGTCAATTCCTTACTTATACTCATAGATAAAGTGATAAATATATTAGAAGGAAGAGGTGATACCATCAAGTGGTACACATGTGGACCACAGGGTCATCTAATTGACTCTATAACCCATTTTCAAATATTTCTAATGAATCTTTGTTTTTTTGAAAAATTCACATTTGGTCCATGGAGTTCGATAGATTCCAAATTTAAAAATATAAGAGATACGAACTATAGAACAGAAGAAGCTTCATAAATCAATAAAATTATTTTATAGATTTCTAGTAATAACGCTCTCTCAAATACAACAAATTTGTTTTGCCTGTAGTATAAAAGTGTATAAATAATTCTCATTACATATATCCTCAAACTCCGCAATTAAATTTTCATCGAGTGCGTGGTTAATCGTATTCACAATTGTACTCCCCATTGCAGTAATTAAAGAAATAATTCAGTCAATTCTGACAAGATCCGTTGGGAGCAAGGGTAAAAATTCAAAACTACAAAGGTGTTGTGTAGTCCAATGCGACGTTTGTAGTTTTGAATTTTTACGCTTGCTCCCAACGGATCTTGTCAGAATTGACTGAATTATTTCTTTAAATTTTCATCGATTTCAATGATTATTCAAGACAGCACTTTAAGATTGCATCGTTCCACAACCGCAGAGCATTTAAAAACAAAACCGCGAGAGTCTCTTTCGCACCGACATTCCCAGTAAATACACAATTTTCACTTTAGCTTAAAATATCACACCTATACATCTCCAAATACCACTAGATTATCAACAATCACACCTCTTTATCTCTCCAGGCCGACTACACGCAGTTAAAGGTAACCCGCGGCTTACTTACAACCTCGCAGCCAAGTCTATATACATGTATATACGCGCGTGCCACATAATTTCATACTTCGGACCTACTCGCGCGAAAGTCAATCAGCGCGCTCGGCCGCCTAATTTCCGATTGACCCGCCCGATATACCGCCGAGAGAGAGATTAGATATTACTCGGCTTAAGTATAACGCGCGGGGTGCGTATATCGCGGCTTAAGATAATAATAAAAAAAAGAGCCTGAAAACAAAGCTGTGGGGGCCACGTAAGCGTACGTGACGGCAATACGTATATCGCGAGATTATCGGATGATCTTTATATATACGGCCCCGATCATCCCGGCCAAGCGCGCAGAGATTATGCTATAGGCGGCGTACGAGAGATGATTAATTGTAAAGTCGGGCTTTTTTGCCGAGGCGATAAGGGAGATGAGAGTTTGGACTCGATTGGAGTTTCGTTTTCTTCGAAGTTTGGGTCGTTCCGAGAAGTGTGTTGTCTAATTCTTCGTTGATTTCAACTATGTTGTGTCTTAGCTTATATAGGGAATATGAAGTTTTTTGAATTGATTGAGTTTCTACAAATAGAAATTTACTATTTTTTTTTATTTAGTAATTATCGATTGAAACTCCTAATAATGTACTAACAACTAAAGGTAATAGAACGTTGCATAAATTGTTAAATAATGAAGATCGACAATAAAGAATGAAAATAAGCGTTATCGCGATAGATGAATATTTGAATTGCAATACGACAAATGCGATACATGTAAATCTGATCCCTCTTCACATTTTTAATCAATCATTATTCAATGGACAGTTGATTATATCAACACTGTATTATATTATGAGTAACAATAAAAGCGTGGATTACCTCGGATACACAATAATCTGTATTGCTTATAACATCATTTTATCATTTTAAAAACATCCCTTCCTTAACTTTCAAAAACCACGAGAAGAAACTTTTCCACTCATCCCAATCCCAAAACCCCCGCCATTCCCCCTTTTCTCCGCATGCAAATCGAACACACACACACACGCCAAACCTTCTTCCCAAAGACTCTCCCACACATATACCCACAACAACTACTCCCAACTACACACGCGCACATAACCCGCTCGCGCTTGCGGAATTAAAGGCGGATGATCTAACAGGGCGATGAAATCTGAGCGCGCACGTGCGCTCAATTCCACACACACACACGCCTGGCTTGGACTTAGATTTATGTACGAGTGCGCGCGCCCGAGCGGCGGCTGCGGCTGCTCGCTGGCGCGTTAACGGCTAAGCCGTCCGTCGTGTCAACTGGGGTCAACTGGGCCCAGAATGCGGTGGTGCGCGCGCACGCGCGCCCATAGTGCGACTGCACCGTGCGGACTTATACTTGTACCCAGTCGCGGAGATATTCTTTTTTATCGCGGGATTGAGTGCGCGACGCGTGGGCGCGCGTGATTGCGCGCGACGATCATTGGGGCTAATTGTTGCCAGGATTATCGTGATGACTGGGTTTCGGGATCGAGGAAGTCAGAGGGGTTAATCTGTGCGTGATGATGGGGGGGGAATTCGGTAGAGTGGCGAGCTATTTTTGGGATCGCTTAACGCGCGCGGGCTGAGACGCGGGAGGAGTCGGGAATGGGATTTTATTACACTGAGAAAAAATTTAATTGAATCAATGAATATTTAATTACAATGTGACAATCAAATATTTCATTAGATCAATTAAATATATTATTTAAACAATAAAATATATTGTTCCATTCATTTTAAAAACAAATATTTTGTTGTTTTGATAAAATATTTAATTGATCTAATGAAATATTTGATTGTCACATTGTAATTAAATATTCATTGATTCAATTAAATTTTTTTCTCAGTGTAGCTGCCGGGTATAGTGGAGTAGGCGAAATCTTTGATTCGTAGTCTAATCAGTTTCGGTAAACAATTTTTTATTTTGAGGGATTGGTAGTTGTAAGTGTAGCTGTGGGAAAATCACTTTCACCGTCGTTCTTTTAGGTGTTTTACATATATAATTATACGTCGATTTTTCAAAACTTGGTCTATATGTCATTTTTGTATTCTGCTTAAATCGACACTATTGAATTTGTAAGTAGATATATAACCGATATTAGAAAAATATTTCTTCAGCTTTCACTTGAACTAAATGACCGTTTTCTTATTTCCTATAAATTACCAGATGAGATGATAATATCAATTCTTATCTCGCTCTTTAGTATATATCCAAAAATAGGTATCATAAAATTAATTCTTAACGATAATTATGTTCATTTTTAGCTTCGTTAATAAAGATTAAAGGAAGCGAAGAAGTCGATATCTTTACTACATTCTCAATAAAAAAGAATATTTCTATATTTCATTTCAACTGAAATTTTCGCAGCTCCACTCAAAAAATTTCACAAAAATTGAACTTTCTATAAACCATTACCATCATTCCTCTACAAAAACATCCCACCACACATTGTTCAAACCCCATTTACTGCCCGACAATCTCCCCCCATAATAGCTTTCCAATCAGTCCACCCAGCGAATAACGAAGGCGATTATCCCGCCACCCTATCAAAAATATAAAACTCTGCGCGCAGTCCTTTATCCAACCGAAGCCAGCCGCTGTGAGCCAAGGAACCGTCGACCCGCGAAACCGTCCCGCTCTCTCTCTCTCTCCTCTTTCTCTTCGCCACTTTTTTCTCCCCCCTTCTCTCGGGGACCATATACGTCCCCGGGCGGCGCAGCTACTGTTTCGGGAGCCGCCGCTCTCTCTCTCGAGGAGCGTGGTATGCGCGCGCAAAAAACACGTCGGACAGCCACTGCCGCCGCCGTTTGCCCGCGAGCGCCGCACAAGTGCACGCGGCCGAAAGAGACGATGAATTTCGATTCGCGAAGAAGGAGGAGGAGAGGAAGAGGGGAGAGAGAGGAACGAGGTGGAGGTGATGCTTCTTTGCTGGACGTTGAAGGATTTTCATTGTTGGCTGGGATGGGGTTTTTGGGTTCGAATGGTGCTTGATGATTGGGAGGTTTAGGCGTGTTGGAGGGTTTGTTAGATGTTGGATTGGGGTTTTTTAGGTGGGATTTGAGTGAGTGAAGTATTTCTTAGTATGTTTAGTAGATAAATTACTATATTACATGTTGGTATTAGATTGTTGAATATTGAGTATTTATTTCAGTGTTCTGTATAAAATATCAAGATGTGATGCATCAATCTTGTAATAATCTTCACTATTTATTTGATGATATAATAATATACTTATAAAACGATTTATAAATGTTAGAATGCCTTTTGAACATTTTATTTGAAAGAAATGGGTGCTTATAGAGAGCTTTCAGGCATTTCTGAACTTAAA